>CM068839.1:3003226-3603226 GCA_028554795.2 Sinohyriopsis cumingii
CTTAAACTGAGATGGTATTCCTTGCCTTACAGGGTTGTTTCAGCACAAAATGAAGTTGCTGCATGAAGGTCTCCAGGGACAAGGTGTTCTTAGGAGGCAGAAAGAAAGCACACATACCACATTCTTTACATGGTTTGGAACCTCCCTCACAGGGCAGCTTCAGCATGGATTATTTTCCAATTTAGTCACATTCTTGGCAAGAAGAATATTCTGGCAGACAGTCCATCCAGGAAAAGCAAGTTAGTCAGTTGTCGCTGCACAAATCTGTAGCAGACTCCATGTTTATACTGTGGTGGAGACCCCTCTTCTCAAAATTTAACATAAAGACCTCATTTTATGTTTCTGAATTTTTAATCATCCTTTTTTAAGAGAAATAATGCTTGGTTTCTACTATCAAGTAATTTAGGGCAGCCCTATGAAACTCTTCTAGCCATTGGTTCATATTATCACATTTGCTGACCTAAAAGTTTTATTTTGAGCAGCAGTGCCCAGTGTCTCACTCTTTTCTGGCAAGAAGGAACCTGTTATGTGTCTTTTGGTCATTGACTGTTGGTAAAAGCATATAAATCTTTGGGTGAATCGTAACCTGAAGACCATTTTCTTGTTTTCCTTGGTGTGAGTCAAAGGAATGAGCATCATGCCCTTACTATTTTAACAAAGTTGTCTGTGGCTTAGTGGCAATTAGAAGTAAGTATCTCTCGTTTGCCAGACAGATTTCTTACCCAAAAAAACCAGCTACTTTCATTAGTTCCACTTCCTTTAGAGATCCCCATTCTGTCATATTTTTGCTGGGGATGATCGAGATTGACTTTTATACCAAGTTAGGGCTTTAAGATTCTATTTGACAGGTTATAAATGGAATAGATAGTGTAGGAATTGTCTTTTCAACCATGAATGGACTCTGCTGACATTATGGTATCCACTTTTTCTAGTTGGATTGTACAAATGACGATGAGAACATTATCAGTCCCTGGCTTAAAGGGATCTTTCATTTATGAGAAATAAATCCCACGAGTTTCAAGCCATTGCTTCCTCATGGGCCTATCAAACTCATTCATTGGAGGATGTTATGAAGGAAACCTCATATGACCTTCTCCTTCGACTTTAGTTCCAAGGCAAACCAGAGCTGAAGTGTATTCTAACTTACCGTAGTGGACATTCCTACAATAAAGGCGAGTATACCAGTTCTTGAGACCATCAGCCTCCCATAGCACTGGCAAATTCAGGTAATGTTTTACTGATATTAAAATGTACTTTTGGGAGGTGGGTGGGTATAACTAATTTTAATGATGTAATACTTATGTGTCATTATTATCATATTCATCATCCCTCCAACTTCACTGGCAGATTCAGCCATGTAGTAATGACACATAAAATATTATTGATATTAAAATATACCTGTGGGGGTGGGGTGGAATAATTTCTCTTGGTATTGCCAGAATCCCTTTTTCCACCCTAATCTGATGTCCCATGAATAATTCAGTCCTGAAAAAATGAGGAGTACAGCACATGAGCCAGTACATGGGCAGCAAACTGGGTCTGTGTTGTACTATGGATACTTGTCGGAATTCTCAATGGAGGTTCATTCATATGAGGATAATTTCTATTATATGGACAAAGGTAATTCTGTTGGGAATAACTTACTTATGCAATACTGACAGTTAAGCATGACATAATTAAAATATAATAATATTTCTATTCCAGTTGCTACGACATGACCCTAGTAAAAGACTGCCTTTAGAGCAGGTCATGGTACACCCCTGGATACAGGAGAATTGTGATGTCAAACCCACACCTGCCACCCAAAGGACAGTGCCATCACAGTTAGGTTCCTCCTGAGAAAGATCACTCAGTTTCCTCTGAATTCTTACCTGTTATTAATGTGAGCTATGTTCTTAGTTTCAAGAAAATGTTAACCATGTAGTCCTAAACAAACGTAACATTTGCCCTCGAGCAATTTTTTGCAGAATCCCATACAATGTTATTTTTGTTGTCCTGACTTTATTTTTCTTGTATGAATACTTTTCCTTGATTTGATATATGTATTGAGTATACACATATCTGAAGAAAATATGATGCATTTTTTTGAATGTTTCTGTATATAATTGGATTGAATGAATGAATGAAAGGATGAATGATGTGAAATATTAGAACTTTACAACTGTCATCTTGAAAAATGTTTTGTGTAACATGTGCAACATACAGGAATACTGGAATCGCATGCAAATTGCTGTTCATTCTTTTTCAGGAGAAATTAATAACATTCATTTTAAAACCTTTCTAATTCATGTGCTTGATAAGTTTGAGCTTATCCATCACATTGTTGCTGTGTTATTTTTTTGGGTATATTTGTAAAAAGTGCTAGTGCTTGGTTGATAACTTGTATTTTATCTTTGTTCCATAATGATACAGTCATTGCACATACTATTGCTAGATGATGTTTATGGGGAGATTGTTTTCACTTCTACACATTGAGCTTATGATATATTTATAAAAACAGGTTTTTACCACTTAATATTCCAGAATCCATCTGCTTGCTTTTCGTGCTCACACTTTTCCTTGATTCTACATTCATTGTGTCCTGATCAGTGACTCTTGTTGCCATTGTAACATATATGTTTGATAATTAGGCATTGTAACAAATATATGGGATAATTAGGCATTGTAACAAATATGTGGGATAATTAGGTGCTTGTACAGAATCATACCTGCAAATGAACATCATTTTCCTGCTCAGACTAAGTCCCCATCAACCAGAGCTATGGATGAAGATCTACAATTTTGAGTTCTTTTCTGTCTCTACTACTTCAGAATTCAGTCTTTATGTAAGAAGAGACAAAAATTGAATTGAGGAAATACCAGGAGTATCAGTTTTTGATGCAAACCTTTTTAAAATGATATTGCAAATTTAAAAAATATTTCTGGATTTTTTTCTCATCAAGGTTTTCAATATCAGGTCCTAAGGCAAAATATTTTTAAGCAATAAGTACTGTATTTAAAGATGTGTGGAAAAAGGATGGGTAAAATTGAGAGTTATATATGTCTAGACATTATTTTAGATATTATTACTAATTTCCTCTTAAATTAATAGTCAGTTTTGTGATGACATTAAGTCTTCCTCTTTTATACTGGCCTGATGATTTTCAAATTTTTGCATTTATTGGTCATCTTAATTGTGTTTTAAATAAAATTTTACTGTAACTCTTTTTCTTTCCTTCATTAACTTGGTATGTGTTATCACTTTAGCCTGTAGAAGTTCAGATGTTTGTGCCTTTAGAAATCATCTTTGCCTATTTAGATATATTTTTAAAAAAAATAGCTGTTAATGCCTTGCATTTTGCTACCAATATATGCATATTTATTTGGGGGGGGGGTCCAGACAGAATTTTATGGGTGGGTTAGAAGACACATTTTTTTGTACAGCCCACCGCCCAATGAATTTCACTTTGGTGTATCAGCACAAAACTCGTTGAAATATTCAGGATTATTGCTACCATTTATATAAAAATTCAATGTAGGAGCCATCTGACCCTCCACACACATTTTTTTGTTTTGTTGCTGGAACAGTTTTGAGTGATTGCTATTCAGCAGAAAGAATAACACAAAGTAGTATCAGGTCTTATAGAATAGGTCAAGAACTTTTGAGATGACAAAGACTGATTATTTCATTTAAAGCTGTATCTCCAGAACTGTTGGTGATTGTGATACTTGCATAAAATGTCCAGATTTGCTTCTTATTTCACGTAAAATATTCCTTCCAAATATAGCTTTCACCTTGATGGAACCATGATTTGTAGTAATTCACCCCTCAGAAACAAAAACATTCTTCACCTACTTGTTTGAATATTTATTTTCTTTCAAGCCATTGTTTTTCATTTTGATAAATGTCAGTAATTGGTATTATTTAAAAGTATAATTTGAAAATGTCATAATTTGTTATTTTAAAAAAATGTTAAAGTTTTAAAGACAAGTTGGTAAAATATTGACCATATATACTTTTATATAAGTACAGTACAACTGCAAACAGCATAGACCTTGATATGCTGTCACATAATGTGTTGGCAGATCATGATCTGTGTTTGTTCTACTGATTACTTCTAACAAACTCTATAGACTAAGATCTGCTGGTGCATTATGCAATGGCAAATCTGGGTTTGTAGTTGGATTCTGCTTATAATTGGGTATAAATGCTACATACGTGACATTTTATAAAAAGTATGAAATCACTTACAATATTTCACATGTTGAATAAAAATCTAAAATTGGTCAAATGATATGTTATTGAGGGCATCTGGTCAGATGTACTGTATGGAACAATTGCTCTCAATTCTAGTGATATCTTTGAAAAGTATGGCTCAACTCTATTATGATTTCAGTTTTATGCTAAAATTGGGTATTTGATATGAAAATTGATGTGTGAAATATTTAAATAAAGTTATTTATCAATATTTTTGCTTCTTTCATTTGTCTTTTGTCCTTAGTAACTAAAAATTCATTAGAGCTGTCCATTATAAAAGGCATGTCAGTAGGATGGCAAGTTTCATTTTGACATAGCCAGCAATTTTCTCATTACATAAGGGAATACCTTTACTATAATACCAACATATGAACATCATTTTGGCTCGCCCTGTGAACTTGGTACATTCCTTATTGATGTTTTGCCCCACCCCCACATACAGATGGCATGGTGTATACACTTAACTACTGCAGAATTTGTTTGGTTTTAGATTGTTGATTGTATGGCACAGCAACATGTTTAAGGTTATATCATGTTAAAGCAAATAAAGTGCCTTGCCAAAAGACATACCAAGGTAGTTGATCAGGGATGATGTGATGGTCGGAAGCAAACCTGTGACATTGTGGAGTTTAACAAACGTAGGAATCGAGTTAAATTCATTATTTCATTAAATAATAACTAAAACAATAATGTGCAATTTTTATATACGTCAGTCATTAAATTGTTTGCTAATTAATATTTTTTAAATCTCATTATGAGAAATATACATTTTTGTTAACTGAGATACTGAAAAATGAAACAAGAGATTAAGAAGTTAAAGAATCAACAATTGTATCAAGTAGAAGATTTCATGTTTCAGATGGCTTGAAAAAATATCGATCTATACGATTTAGATATATCAAATGACCAATGCATGTTTCCTAAGTATGTTTCCTAAATATGTGTTTGATATAATTAACGAATTTATGCCCACTTGTATTGTTTTAAAAGAGTAATTGTTTTTGGTAATCTTGAATTGACTCTTTTACTTCAATCCATGTTTCTTCTGATAAAGCTACAAACTGATACTGCTGTTAGTATGTGCAATTTTACACATTGACTCATTAATTTTTTCTCTCTCTCTCTCTCTCTCTCTCTCACACACACACACACATTCACTAATAACAAAGAGTCTTTTTGAGTTCTTTTTATTGTCTTTTTTTATACTGTAATCTGATAATAAGGTTACTGTTGCTGTAAGAATACAAGTTGCACTTCAACAACATGGCTCATATCGTTGCTTACAATTTGCCTATAAATAATACCTGCATATGTATTTTATTTATAGCAAATGATACCAGCCCATGACTTAAGCCATCATGCTGCCAAAATAAACCATAATAGCTACAAAGTAAAATGCTCGGAATATGCATGATATTACACACCAACACAACTTTATTCTCCCCCCTCTCACTCTCTCTCATAACAAGAAATGTCTTTTTTGAGTACTTTTATGTTTTTATTGTAATTAGATTGATTAGATGTCAGCAGAATTGAAAATGTTAAGTTTATTTTCCATGTTAGGTGGTTATGTATAGTGTGTCACTTAGACCTTGTTTGGGTCCAATCCAATTATGATTTTAATACAGCCAATACAACAAAATATTTTGCATATAATTTATATATTCTGATTGAATAAATAGTATATTTCATGTCCAAAAAAAATACTAGAATTACAGTATATTTTGAATAATTACAAATGAATTATAGATATCTGGCACTGCCTAATAGTGCATATGTTTGTATAATATTAAATACATTATCTTATTGCTGGTTTCTTCTTTGACAAAAAAATTCATTTAAACAGGAACGTTTAAAAATAAATAATATTAAGCACAATAGCATGGAAGGTGCATAGCTGCCAACCCTCACGAATTTGGTGTGAATTTCACGACTTTTTCAGCGATTCTTGGATTCACGCCGTAAGACAAAAATTCACGAATTTTCCGATCCTCAATTATCTTAAATCTTTAATAAAATAACCGATTTCCCGTTAAGCGCTAGTCGTGATATTCGCAGTTGCCGAAACGGTCCGGTACCGCTGGTCACGATATTAGTAGATCTACAGCCGATTAGTACAGTTGGCCCGGTCGCAAGCATTTTAGCCTATTTTAATCTATATGTATAAGAGTAGTTTTACAAATGCTTTTGAAAGAAACTGGGGCCTAACCGGAAATTTGCTCCGCGTATGCGTCAAAACACTGATTCGAGTTACCGTTCAGCATCGCATACAGGATTTTGAAAATGTCTTCACCACCAAGGAAAAAGAAATGTATTATTCAAAAAGTGAAGTTTAATTTGGAATATATCAAAAATTGGCTGTGCATTCTGCCATTAAACATTGATATTCATTCATGCTTTTTGGACTCAGTGTGCCATCGCAGAGACGATGTGAGGAAGAATGTCGGTTGCAAAAAGCACGTAGAAGTTGGGAAAATTAAGATTTCGCAGATTTCAGCTCTATAATATTTTAAACCATTGGCGGAAGACCCGCAGGCTACCAACGTTTAAGCATTATTTGTGAGTTTTCTTGTGTCGAACACAATCTACTTTTATCAGCTGGAGACCATGCCATGCTAAACATTTGTTCTGACATATGTTCCCAGACTCGAAAATCGCTTCCAAATTTTCCTGTGGAAGAACCAAAAGTGCTGCAGCTCCTATGCATTCCTCACAGCAACAGTGACAGCGAAAGAGTATTTTCTTTAGTGAGGAAAAATAAGACAGACTTTAGGGTCTCCTTAGCTGCAGAAAATTTGTCAGCAATTTTAGTCCCCAAGATCAACCAGCAGGCAAGAAGTCGGAACTGTTTAGAAAACAAATTTATGATCAAGCAGTTGAGGAAGTTCAAGTCTGCCACAGTATCATGTCTTGATAAATAAATATTTCTGCATATATGTAGTGTTTTAGTTTTATTTTGCGAACTTGATATAGTGTAGTATTGACGGTCGGAGTAGTCAAAGTGGATGGAGTTATTGTCATGGTATTTTTCACGAATTTGTGTCCAAATTCACGACTTTTTATCCCTATTTTCACAAATTGTGAGCCTGGAAGGTTGGCAGCTATGAAGGTGACTGCAAAAGCTCACTTCACCCTATAAAAAAACCACCCAAATTATGTTGATTCTTTTTTAATTGAAGTCCTGTCAAGTCATTACTTTAAACATAAGGTCTCCGAGTAAAGGGATGCTACCATACATGTTATAACTATCCCTTGCCAAACTTGGAATACTTTGAAAGTTGCCAAATTACAGTAAACATGAGGTATTTATAATTATTTACTTATAAGTGTTTTCAGCTGTAACACCCGTGTACATTTATAAGAAAATTCAGACAACAAAACAAAAGTATGATGCTTTTACAACAATTACTTCCAAGACATGAACATACTGTTCCATTGATCTTGACGATCTTCTGTGGTCTTCAACAATGTCAGGCGCCTACCTTTTGGGGGTGGAAATTATCACTACCAATAAACCCCAGAGTCACTTGATAGGACTGGTGCTGTACTCTCCGAAAAGAATTTCCAAGAATGAAAGATAAGACCATTTCTTATTTTTAAATGCTGAGTGTTGAAACCATTTCTGATATTCTTGAGTGACACAATTTTCAAATCAGCCACCATAGCAGCCATAGTAAATATAAGATTGGAACCATTTTCATTTAAGACAAAGCAGAAACCATTTAAAGACTTTTGGTGAAAACTCAATGCCAATTGGAGCAGTCATACTGGATATCTGCTGGTCACCATTTTCATTTATGATCAATTAGACAACAACCATAAGAAGTCTTTTTGTAAAACCCCTATGTCGATATAACCATTGATTATGGAGAAGAAGCCTTGAAAAATCAAGATGGCCACCTGGCTGTATTGGATGTCAGATCAGCATCCTTTTCATTTAGGACCATCTAGACACCAGAAGAAGTCTTCTGTTAAAACATCTATGACAATATGATTTTCCATTTTGGGGGAGTAGTGACAAAAAATTTTTCTCAAGATGGCTACCATATTTGAGGTAAGATCATACAGGACCATTTAGATATAATACTTTGATGGAATGTTGATACCACTTTCCTTTTGGTCAGAGTAGCAAGAACAAGACTTTCAAGATGGTTGCTATGATGACCATACTGTATGAGCAAAAGAGAGGTGAACCGTTTTGCTGAAACATCAATTTTGAAAAATAAAACCTCATGCGAAAAAAAATATAAAAAAAATAAGGTCAATAATGCCAAACTGAAGCCTCTAACTTAACCAAGAGTTTCTCTAATCGGGTTAGGTTTTTTTTGTTACTTTATCTTTGTCGTTCACGTTTTTTCTAAATTTTCATGTGTGTTCATTTACCTGCCAGACATTATTTTTAGGCCACACCTCCTCTGCTGCTATAAATGCATTAGTAATTAAATTATCATATCAATAATGGAATCTTACACTAGTAGATTAGCTAGAGAAAGATTAGAAGCAATTAGAAGGTATCTTCCTGTTCGTGATGCTCTCAAACAAAAACTGCAGGAACAACAAGAAGCACAAGTTGAATATGCAGAAGGTACAGAAAAATTGTTTAAACCAATTATCGAACCAACCAAGAAAATTGTTAGAGCAACTGAGGTGGCTCAAAAAGTACTTGAGACATTGCCTGTTGATATTGCTGGCCGTCTTCAAGCAGCTCAACCACCACCCCAGCAACCTTCTAAACTACAACCTCGCCTGAAGGTATTACGCTATCAAAGACCCAAACCAGATACTTGATATTGCCGCATTTAGACGATGGAAGAAATTACATTATTCAAGTATAGAAGAAGCAGAAAAAACAACAAGTAAGAAAGATTAAACAATTGGAAGTAGTTTTGTTACTCAAAGAATTTGTCCTGACAGTGTTCTTGCCATTGTTGAACGATTAGAAATTCTGATAGGAGGAAACTTGCAGGAAATAATTCTCCAGAAATTATTAATGAAATAAATATCTGATATTTGTCAAAGATTATTTACAGGCAGTGTTATGGATCGTAACATTTATCATTCTCTCATTAATGAAATTACTGATGATTATTACAGTGACTGAAAACAATTAATTAATCAGTATGTAATTTAAAAATGATTATACACACTGCTCAACCTGGCCCTGTAATGGTTAGGGTAGTAAACTCATGATTGCCAACTTACAAAGCGATTTACAGAGATGGACTTGATGATGATGTTCAAGGTTTGTTTAAGAGAATAGCTCCAAAAGCAATACCGATTGCAAAACATTTAGGGATGAAAGCTATTGATGCTATTCGCGATAAAGGTATTGGTGATATTGCAGGTAAAGATCAAAGAAAGATTAGCTCGATTAGTACGAAGAAAACCACAACCAGTAAAATTACCCAGTACTGAAATTATGCCTGCAAATATCAGTAAAATAATAAATCAAGCTGCAAAACAAAAGGTGTTTAAACAGAAGACTTCTTAATGAAGTCGTTCCTATAAAGTTGACTAATGAAATTATGCCGACAAATACAAGTTTTATTTCAGGAAGTGGTCTTTCTTTAGATGAAGATAATTATAATAAGATGTTAAAGCATATATCCGATCCACCGTTTGATACAGACGCACCAGTTCTTAAAGATGAATCTATATGCGATTATCAATACTATTCTTTTGACGCACGTGTACCAGATCAACGTGATCGAAACGAACTAAAAGTTCATGGTACAAGCAGATATTTCTTACCTGCTGAAGCATTTATTGAAATAGAAGTAGAAATTGTAAAAACATAACACTGTATATAATGCTAAAATGACATAGTTGGTTTTGTTAACAATTTTATTATGGCGTTTGACAGCGCTACGTACATTATTGACTGAAGAAATATTGAAATAATTCGAAAAGACGATGTTGCTACAACGATAATAAATTTAGCAAGATACTTAGATAATTATACAAGATCAGCTGGTCCATCAATGATGTTTGTTAAAGATAATTTTGACAGTCCTGATCATAGACCGTATCATATAAGACGACCAAGAGACTTCGCTGACGCTGTGTGGCCGGTGGTTCATGGAGCCAATCCAGAATATAATTTAGGATTTGCTACACGTAAATCAATGTTAAAAGACGCAAATAGAAGATTTTCATGCGCAATTCCATTATCTCATCTCTTTGGATTTTTTAAAGAAATGTTAGAAAAGTTATCTTTGGAGCAAAACATACAGTTGTACTTATGAGAAAGGGTAATGATAATGATGCAATCTGATGATCTGGTGCTGTTGCTGCTGATGGTAAAGTAATATTAACAAAACATTCATTGTGGATGCCAGTAATGACTCCAACAATTACTGAAGAAGAAAAGTTAATTAGTTTTATTAATTCAGGTGGAAAATCATTGTTGTCATGGTTGACAGTAACTACAGATAGCATTCAGAGTAATGTTGTTGGGTTATTTACATTGCATATTGCATCACAACAAAGAGTTTCTGCGTCAAGACATTTATTGCTTTACAAAATACTGTTCGATTAAATTCACAAACACATAGTCATATAATATTTGATGACCTTGAAGTTAGTTAAGTTTCTTCACGGATAAATGGACATCAAAAACCATCTGAAGATATAGTGTTAAATTTTGAAAATAATCATGTAGCACATGCATATAAAATATTAATGACATTTATGGGACGTGATAAAAATATAGATACTGGTTTACAAATATCACAGATTTTAGAAATCTGTATCTGATCTATTACTTTTCATTGGAGCATATAGACTTATTTAAAGAATCTGTTGTTGATATTCAATTTCGAGCTCGTGTAAACCAAGCTGGTATTAATTATATAGCAATTACAGTTATACTCAGCGATAAAGTAATGTTACTTGAAGGCACTGACGGGCGAATGCGAGTTATTGATGCTCCAGTAGAAAACATGTAGTTAAATCACGATGTTTATAATGTCATATCATCATGTTAGTGTCATTCTGACTCCTGGTCAGATTAAAAACATTCAATCAAGTTCAGCAAAGAAATGCAGAATAAAAAATATCACTAATTAAAGATTAGATCATAAAGTCGTGCACGAGTATACAAGTAGCCGTTAATAATTGTAAACAGATCTTAAAGCATAATGGTTTATATTTATGGAAGATCTTCTATCAAAGACAAGAAAAGAAAAGATGATATCGATTCGTCAAAATGCATAATAATAAAAAACAAATATATATTTGGAAACGAATTGTTTTATTTATTTGTCAGATAGATAAAAGTCAGCGGATAATTGACCACGACATTTTCATCAGTGACGTTGTCAATACTTTATATATATATATATATATATATATATATATATATATATATATATATATATATATATATATATATATATATATAATAGTAAAAATATATTTACATATTTACTACTTATTGTATTAAGCTATTTACAGCATATCATATTTACAGCATTGTATTAAGCTATTTACAGCTCTATTTACAATCTTAGTTCTAAGGATGACACAATACATATATAATCTTAATTATAATTCAGTCATGAATACCACATAGTGCCATGATAATGGTTCAGTTATGATAATGGTTCAGTCATGAAACTGGTTTAGTCAGGAATACCACATAGTGCCATGTCTATGGTTTAGTCAGGAATACCACATAGTGCCATGTCTATGGTTTAGTCAGGAATACCACATAGTGCCATGTCAATGGTTTAGTCAGGAATACCACATAGTGCCATGTCTATGGTTTAGTCAGGAATACCACATAGTGCCATGTCAATGGTTTAGTCAGGAATGCCATATAGTGCCATGTCTATGGTTTAGTCAGGAATACCATATAGTGCCATGTCTATGGTTTAGTCAGGAATACCACATAGTGCCATGTCAATGGTTTAGTCAGGAATGCCATATAGGGCCATGTCTATGGTTTAGTCAGGAATACCACATAGTGCCATGTCTATGGTTTAGTCAGGAATACCACATAGTGCCATGTCTATGGTTTAGTCAGGAATACCACATAGTGCCATGTCTATGGTTTAGTCAGGAATACCATATAATGCCATGTCTATGGTTTAGTCAGGAATACCATATAGTGCCATGTCAATGGTTTAGTCAGGAATACCACATAGTGCCATGTCAATGGTTTAGTCAGGAATACCACATAGTGCCATGTCAATGGTTTAGTCAGGAATACCACATAGTGCCATGTCAATAGTTTCGTCAGGAATAACATATAGTGTCAATGTATATAATCTTAATTCTAAGGACGACACAATACATTTACGGGAGCATTCTCTACGTTCAACAGACTTTTGCGAACAAACCTACCCCTATAATCAACCCCGGGAGAGTGTATAAGAGCACCCACCACGTGGCGACACGGTGGGAGGGTGTACTTTTTCTGTTGAAGTTCGAGTTGGGGTTGATTTTGTGATTAAATTCGAAAGTACAAATATCCTACAAATTTGAACCATTGTAAAATTATGTTGCTTCACTGGTATTAATTATCACATAGATGGTTAATAATAAAGTAAGATGATACAAAAGCTAAGCACTACCAGAGAAAGATATGCCACAGAGTTATCTCCCTTCTTGAGATCACTACGTAGTAACAAGCAAGGTAACTACTGAATTACTCTGCCGGAGAAAGCGTTAGTTGACAGAGTTATCCCCCTCAATAATAGAAATCTCAATGAATAAATAACCATTTTGCCACGACATTTTACCCAGCATAAAAAACACCTTACATGTTTCATGACTGACAAAGTGCATTCATGTGTGTGTGTGTGTGTGTATGTGTGTGAACATGGAAACTTCACCACCAATGCTAATGAATAGAAGTCTCAGAATGAATAAATAATTGTCATAATAATAATTATTCTAACAATGAGCATAATGACGCAAAAAATAAAATAAAATAAATAGTAACATAATATTAGTAGCAACAAGCAAGGCAACTACTTAATTACTCTACCAAAGATATCTTCCCTTCAACAATAATGAAAAGTTATCTTTTGTTGTTGTTGTTATGTGGTTTAACGCCATTTTCCAGCACACGATAGGCTATGCATGGCGGCCAGTATTAATGGTGGAGGAAGAACCCAGGATGTCCCCGGACAGAACCACCGACCCACCAGAAGCTACTGGCAAATTTTCTCACATACTCACATTGGCCGAATCCTAGACTCGAACCAACGCAGAGAGAGAGAGAGAGAGAGAGAGAGAGAGAGAGAGAGAGAGAGAGAGGCAGAGAGAGGTGAGATGGCAGTGGTCGTAACTGAGAGCGCTTTAAAGCAATCGGCCACTCGGGGCACCCCAGTTATCTGTTGTTTATATTTCTTAGAGAAAGCAAATCTGATTATATTATTTGCGACGAAATCTATTGAAGACCTATAAATATCGAAATATTTTTCAGCTGCGTTTATTGGTTGAAATATCATTTCTTCACCAGTTTCTGTATTTACAGATTTAACAAGTCTTGCAATTTTTGAATATTTGCCAGTACCATCAAATCTGCTGTACTGGCTTTGTGTAATGGCTCGCAAATGGTCTTAAGAGTTATTGAGTTTTTTTTACATCAATATGACCGATCACAAGACCGTCTTCGAGTACCCCTAAAACACTCGTAGACAAACCTGTGACTGAAGTAATGTGTATTCCCATTAGTATTTATCATGAAATAACCAGTATTAGTGACATTACCAACCAGTTATTTTAGTCGACATTTAATGATTACACCATTACGGGATGCTTCATAATTCTTAATGATAGGATGTCTCACAAATTCTTTTTGTTCCATTTATATATAATATTATTTGTTTAAATGATTATTTGTCTATATTATTATTTTTAAAATCTGGCTAAATAATCTTTCACATTTTTTATAACTTTCTCATTATTATCAGTGTAATTTTTGTATCATAATATCTTTTTAGTTCTCTGGGTTTTTTTAACCACCAGGTTGCCCACACAACTGTGATTTTTCTGCAACCCCAACACCACATTTCAAACACGGTTTAGGTCCTAAATTCCCTCTTCGTACACTTTGTAAATGATATCCGCAGAATTCTTTTACACAAGCTTTGTCACAAGGAGTTGTAGAGCCTATCATAAGCTCTGGTTGATCCGACGAATAAAAGTTTGATTAAATACTATTCATGACACCAAGAAAGAATTTATTTAAGATGGTGCATCTCATGTGTGGTCCACGTTCAAAATCTTACATAACCCCGATGGTGTCGACAAAGTCGTCAGTAGTTAAGGGGGGCACTTTACGTACAATGGGAATTAGCATTACAGACCCCCCCCCCCCCGGGTTAGATTACGTACAATGGAAATTTAACATGGCGAAAAATCGTGGGTCAGATTACGTACAAGGGGAATTAACATGGCGATAAATCGTGGGTCACTCTACGTACAAGGGGAATTAACATGGCGATAAATCGTGGGTCACTCTACGTACAAGGGGAATTTAACATGGGGAATAGAGTTTGGGCTTGTTTAGGGACAATGGGAATTGAACATGGGATTTTTTTTTTAAAAAAATTATTTTTTTAAAAAGGGGTAGGCAATGGAAAGACTATCTCTTTTCGAGAAATATGGCTGGCCCTGAAAAGGGCCTTTGGGTTTATGTTAATATTAATATTAACATAGATGGCATCTGTCACATCTTCTTCTTCTTCTTAAACTCCTTCTAACTGCCGGTCCATACACAAGTACCCTCTTGAGACATCCTTGTCTTTCTATATAAACTCTCCTCATCCATAGACTTGTATCTGTCCTATCAACAACAGTCCACTTGGACCGGACATACATGAGCATGTCCGTCCTGAACATCATTGTTGACACAAGGGTTGAAGATTGAACGTCGGTCCACATCTTGAGGCTCCGAGAACAGGTGAATCAATGCAGTGAACGGCGCTTATTTATAGGCAGAGGTAGGATTGAAACGGATTGAGTTCATTCACCAATCCGAACACGCGTTACAAAATTCAGCCAGCCTCATCCAATCCGAAGAGAGCAGTCTGTGACGTCACATAGTCAATATAGATTTGCTAGCGCTTGTGTGCAGTCAATCTATGCGACAGTGATTCAACATGACGGAAACTCAGAAAACGATCCAATGGGGTGCACCAGCAGGGGAGACCGCCCAAGGAAACCCGGACTTACTTTCAGAAGAGGTGAATTGGGATTTTGTGGATTTTCTCTCTTCGCAAGAATTTGTTCCGGAACCTGCGTTACCTTCTTCATTACCGCAAGTGGAGAATTTTAGACAGAGACAGAAAGAAGAATTGGAGAAATTTATACAACGACAAAAGGAAGCGGAACAGGCTTTTCTCCTACAGCAACAGCAACAAGAAGAGGTAAGAAAGAAACAACAGCAGCAACAGCAAGAAGAAGTAGCAGCAAAGAAACAAGAGGGTAAAAATCAAACGGTCACGGTACTGTTGGACATTTTAGCGGAGTTAAAAAGTCTGAAACAAATGTATCAGACTTCTTTATTACGACCGAAGAGAATACGACCTTCCCGAGCTAAACACGTCAACCCTGTGACTAAGCCTACCGTACCACCCTTAGTGATTTCAACTCAATCATCATCAACATTACGTAGTCCAGAAGTAGGCCTTGGCCGTGGCAAAGGCTTAAGGCAGTTAAAGTTGATTGCTTAAACTCACCCCTACACCAAAAAAGGCCCTTTTCAGGGCCAGCCATATTTCTCGAAAAGAAATACAATTTCAATTTGCCAATAACTCCAAAAGAAAAAATAACCCACCCATTTTACCCTTATAGTACGTGTCTGTGTATGAGTGCGTGAGTGTAGCTTCTTATTTTAAAATCAAAACTCAAAGACACTTACCTTATATCATTAATTTATTCTTTTCTCCATTTTTTTACAATCCAATTCACAATTCACAACACAACACTTTAATTAAAAGTTCATTGACTTCTTCTGTCTCCTTGTTTAGTCTCTCTGTTTTTTTGAATTTTTTCACCGTCACACTCTTTTCCTCTTCTTCCTCCTCCTCGCTTTCTTCCCTTCTTCTTTTTTTCTCCTGTTTCTTTTTCTTCACCTGTCTTCTTTCTTCCTCATAAGAATTCCTCTCTTCCTCTGAAGAATCCCTCTCTTCTTCTGAAGAATCCCTCTTTTCTTCTGACTCCTCTTGTTTCTTTTTTGGGCAATCTGGAGACCAATGTCCTTTTTCTTTACAATAATAACAGGTATCTTGACTTTTGTCTTTTTTAGTCCCTGTTTTTGTTCTTTTTTGACGGTCTGGACACTCTGAAGACCAATGCCCTTTCTTCTGACAGATATAGCAAGTATCTTGACTTTTATCTCTAAAAGAAGGAGAGTAGTCCGTAGGCTGGTCTGAAGAGAATTTTCTAACGACCCCTCGCAAAGCTCTGACGAAACGTTCCATCTGGTTAGTCTCTTCCATCGTTGTGCTCGGCTTGAGAGTGAAATGAATAGTGAAAGGACAAGACACACACCCTTTTATATACGCTGGTCTGCTATGACTATAAAGAAGCTCATGGTGTTTGAACTTGAGTCATTTGACTTTTTGCTTTCAAGATGAAACGATCTAATTCATTCGAGAAGAAAGAAGAAGAAGAAGAAAGTAAGAGGCAGAAACGTGATCTATCGCCTCGAACCAGGGCTGAAATCTTGGCACAAATTCATGCCAGTGATTTTGAAGAGGACATGAGTGAACCAGAATTTGAAACCTCTAAACCAAGTTCACCACCCTTAGTCAACCCTGAAAAATACTATTCCATTCGAGAGACGGAAAAGCGCTCCTCTAGAAAATTTAGAACCACGGCTTACAAATACACAGTGAAGTTTAAAGATTTCAAGGCTGAAGTGCCGTTAGAGAAAGCAGAAGTGTTCATCACTGAGGTGTGGGATTCTTTGCTCACTTCACTCAAGCAGCAATGTCAACCCAAAGAAGACGATCGCTTGAGACTTTCCATACAACACGACGGTTTGAAATCCCCTGTTTGGATCGAGTTTAGCACCCCTGCAGAATTGACCGCTTCCAAAGTCATGGACAAGATTCAACACGTGCAACAATCTAATGACCAGTTTGACATCACCGATGGAAAAGCCACATTGGACATGACCCACGTCTCTCCTCCTCAAGGAACTGGACGCAAAAAGATGTTATTGGTGGACGACCTTCGCAACACCAAAAAGAGTCTCGTCCGAATTAACAACTCTCATGACCAGATGTGTTTAGCCCGTGCCATCGTGGTGGGACGAACCTATGCCGACAAGAACGACACGGTAGAATGGAAAAGAACCTGGAACACTATTCAATGTTCCCATCGAGCCAAACAACGAAACGAAGCAGAACTCCTGTTGCAACAAGCTGGCCTGTCCAAAGACACACCCTGTGGCATTCCTGAGATGCAAAAATTGCAAGATGCCCTAGCTCCACGCTACACCTTAAAAGTGCACCCTCAAGAAATGCGCGGGCCTCTGTTGTTTCGAGGCCAGCATTTTAAGGACGGAAAATACATTCATGTTTATTATCACGATGACCATTTCGATACGATTACCAGTATCACCGGATTCCTGGGATACAGTTATTACTGTGAGAAATGTGACCATGGTTATAATAATCGAGAGCAACACAAGCATTGTGGATTGAAATGCTCAGGATGTTTGGCCTCTTTACCCTGTCTGAGCGAAGAACCAGTGCCTTGTTCGACTTGTCTGCGCACGTTTGTTAGCCCTACTTGTTACCAACAACATCTGAAAACGCAAGGTTCACAGAAGAAATGCGCTTGTCAACTCCTGAGATTGTGCCCTACGTGTGGACAAGTCATACGTACCAATAATACCAAGGCAAACGTATGTTCAGGAAAGAAAAAATGTCACATTTGTCACCACATCGTGGACTTGGAACACCAATGTTACGTGCAAAAATACCAACCCCCACCAGAGAAAGAGGACAGTCACAAGAAGAAAGGCAATTTCATCTTTTTCGATTTCGAATGCATACAAGAGACCGGTATTCACATTCCTAATTTTTGCGTGGCTCATCGAGCGTGCGAGAAGTGCATTCAAGAACCTATCTTCAGTCATTGCCCTCACTGCAGCAAGATTCCTGGAGGGCGTGAAAAAATCTTTCGAGGACCGAACACGTTAGCCGATTTTGCCCAATGGGTCTTAGACCCCATCGACAAGACGTGGAGCCAAGAGGACATCGAACTTTACGGAGATTGTCATCGTCATGCCACAGTGATGGCTCACAATTTCTCCGGATACGATGGACAGTTTTTTCTCAGATACTATGCGGAACAAGGCACCGAGCGTCCTAAAGTGACTTTGAATGGAGCCAAAATCATTTTCATGCAAGTGGGACAAGTGCAGTTTAAAGATTCGATGAGTTACTTGGCCATGCCTTTGAGTCGAATGCCTAAAACGTTTGGAATGACAGAAATGGCTAAAGGGTACTTTCCACACTTTTTCAATACGGAAGCCAATCAACATGCCGTTCTACCCCATTTGCCTGAGGCTCACTATTACGACCCCGACAACATGCGTACCGAACAACGAGAAGCTTTCTACGCTTGGTACCAGATTCACGCCTCGGACCCTTTCGACTTTCAGGAAGAAATGCTGAAGTATTGTCGTTCCGACGTGGACATTTTACCGCGTTGCTGTGGAAAATTTCGAGAACTGTTCATGGAACACGGAGGGGTCGATCCTTTGAAAGAAGCTTGCACCATTGCCAAAGCGTGTTCCCTAGTGTATCGACAACGATTCATGTCTGAAAACACCGTGGCTGTCATCAGCCCTCAAACGACCCACTTTGTCAAACGTCAATACTCGGTCAAAGCCCTACGTTGGTTGCATTACTTGTGCGACAAGGAAGACAAGTGGATTCAGCATGCCCGCAATGGAGGGGGCGAAAAGACCATCGGAACGTATTCGGTCGATGGCTGGGACTTAGAAAACCCCAAGATCGTGTACGAGTTTAACGGATGCTTATTTCACGGATGTCCTGTTTGTTACCCTGACCGTGGCACTAAAAATCAGTTTTTGCAACGAACCATGGAAGACTTGTACCAGGACACTTGTCAGCGACGCCTAAAGTTGGAACAGGAAAGATACTAAGTGGTGGAAATGTGGGAACACGAGTACGATCACCGTATGAAAACCGATCCCGAGTTTAAACGCCTCGTGGAAAGTTACCAGTTCATGGACCCGCTGAACCCGAGGGATAGTTTGTACGGAGGAAGGACCAATGCCACCTGTTTGCTGTACCAAGCCGACGAAGAGAAAGGAGAAGAAATCAAATACTTGGACGTGTGTTCGCTGTATCCCTACGTGTGCAAATATTGTCGCTTTCCTGTAGGGCACCTGCAATTGTTAACGGAACACATCGACCTGAAAAACATTCGACAATACGAAGGCTTGATCAAGTGTAAAGTTTTGCCTCCCACGAACCTAAACCATCCCGTCTTACCTCACCATTGTCAAGGCAAACTGATGTTTCCCTTGTGCCGTACTTGTGCCGAAACGTGCAACCAAGACCAGCCTTGTCAGCACAGCCAGGAAGAACGAGCCTTGACGGGAACCTGGGTCAGCGTAGAATTGTTCAAAGCTCTGGACATGGGATACCAACTGTTAGAAGTGTACGAAATTTGCCACTTTCCCAAGACTCAACAGTACCACAAGGGTGACCCTACTCAGAAAGGCATTTTCGCCGACTACGTGGATGCCTTTTTGAAACTGAAGCAAGAAGCCAGCGGCTATCCTTCCTGGTGTCACACTCCCGAAGACCAAATACAATTCAAAGAGAAATACTACGAACAAGAAGGCATCACTTTAGACCACATCGAGAAAAACGAAGGCAGGCGGTCGTTTGCCAAAGTGATGTTAAATTGCTTGTGGGGTAAAATGGCACAACAACCGTGTTTACCCAAGACGGAATATTTGACAGAACCTTCCCGCTACTTCCAGATGATTCACGACAGAACCAAATACATGAAACACGTGGACGTCGTTCGAGAGGATTTGATCTTGGTCAATTACGAAGAAGATCTGGACTTTGTACAAGACGACCCTTTTGGAAATGTCATCATTGCGGCTTACGTGACAGCTCATGCTCGCTTAAAATTGTACGAAGCTTTAGAACTGTTAGTGGAACGCGTCCTGTACTTTGACACGGACAGTTGCATTTACATCCATCACCCTATTCAACATCACCCTAACATCGAAGGAGACCGTTTCGGAGCCTGGACAGACGAGCATCCCGACGACAAGATTCTAAGTTTCGTCAGTGGCGGTCCCAAAAATTACGGCTACGAATACCGGGACAAACAAGGAGAAGTGCACACGACGTGCAAAGTGAAAGGACTGACTCTGAATCATCGTACCAGTCGAGTGGTCAACTTTGTGGTATTGAAAGAAGCCTTGCAATCGGGAGAGGATGGAAACTTTAAAGTGACCACTCACCAACCTAACAAGATTGTACGTTTACCCACTCACCACATCGTCAGTCGACCCCTGGAAAAAGTCTATCAAATCGTATACCAGAAGCGAGTGCGACTTCCCAATCATTTCACCTTACCGTATGGACACGTTGGTATAAAACATTGGTTGTAAGAGGATAGTCACCCACCAGCAAGAATCGAGTGAGAAACCCGATGAGAACTCCAAGTTCAAACCCTACCATTTTCCAGTCTTCTTACCTGACTGTTGTGATTGTGCCCGTCGATTGGACACGTTTCAGAAATGGCCTACGGATAGGGAAGGATTACCTTCTTCGCATGTTTTAGCTAGAACAGGATTTGTCTACTTGGGACCTGAGTCAGGATTGGGATACGAGGTACAGTGTTTCGCTTGCGGACTGAAGTTACGAATGGATCTATGTATCTATAAAGATTCAGCTATTCTGGAACATACTCGATGGTCTCCGCACTGCCCTTACCTTTCTTTGGCCTTTCCTCCCATCACACTACGGTACAATGTTGACGGTACCTTAGAGACGGTACCTTCCGAAACAAGACATAAAAAACGTAAAAAAGGAAAGATTTACAAGCTGGAGACTGCATTGCGACTAGTATAAAAAGGGGCTATGGTCAAGATCGATAGTTCATTGTGACTACCAAGACCGAGCAAACAAGATGAATACTTTCAGAGAAACACAGAACAAGTTGTTTAGAAAGGCACAATTCAAGTGTGAGGCTTCGGAAGTGGAATGCGATTGTGAGCCTTGCGATGGGTACGATGCTGTACGTTGTGACCTGAGCGATGCCGTAAAGCATCATGGGAACTTTAGTGTCCCTACCCCTATCATGGAAAGTGATGCTGTGCGTGCCAAACCTGTGGGATGCGAAAGTGATGCCGCTCGTCCTCTTGGACATTTTACTGGGTTTCGTTTTAAAGGGGAATGTTCACCTTCACGTCTACCCCCCTACGGATGTCATCTAGCCCTGAGCAAACTCCTACCTATGTCACTTAACCCTCATCGAAACGAACCTGTGAAAGACGAATATTCGTTCCCTGTGCGTTTGTCGGAATACTGCGACTTTGAAAATCGTCTTCAATCGTTCAAAGGAAAATGGCCAAAGTATCTGGGAGGACCGACCCCCGAAGAATTAGCCAGAGCCGGATTTTTCTACTTGGGCGAAGGAGATAAAGTCAAGTGCTTCAGTTGCGGTGTGTCACTTCACCACTGGGAACCGCAAGATTCGGCCTACGTAGAACATGCTCGATGGTCACCGAATTGTGATTACTTACCCTTAGTGGGACCGAGACATTGAAGTAACTTACCATGTCGTTGACGAAGAAGAAACCAGATTGGCTAGGAGTCAAATGTTGGACATCACCGAGACCAGTATTTAAACTTCATTTCAAAAACGATATTGAATCATTACCTAAAGAACTACAAGAGAAGATTTACAAAGAAGTTTGGCAGGGGTTTGCCAGAGTGAAATCTCAATGGGTCACTGTAGAACTTTTGTGTCGAGAAATTCATAAGAGGAAAGTGAAAAAAGTCAACCAGTGTGTTAGATTTCTTTGGGTCAAGGGTGCATTCCTCCTATTGTATCGCTTTAGACCGTTTACATCAAAAGAGTTCAGTGACATTCTTGGACGTTACCCTGAATGGCAGTGGTCAGAAATTACTCACTATGTGGATTACTTCTGTGAATTGTACGGACTGACCTATTCATGAATACTTTACAAGAGAACATTCGTGCTTTGCCTGTGGAGTTGAGAGAAAGGATTTACCGAGAGCTGGTCAAAATACAAGTCAAACGTAAAGAACAATTGCATCCGATACGTCACCAGATCTTTAACCACTGGTACCTGAATGGTATAAGAGAACTGATTCGTCAGAAATTCTTTCAATGGTCAGACATTGTTCAAAACTTTGAGGTCGCTAATGATCGACATGTTCATGATTATGGTTACTTCGAGATTCACCTAGTGCAACGCATTGAGGAAGACAAGTTAAAGGATTACAAACATTTGTTACGTGGAATCTACTTAGAGGAAGATGAAACACCTAAACGAACTCTGACGTTTCGGTTACAGTATGCAAGATTTAGATTCGCTACTGGAGAACGAAGATCTCTGGCTAGAAAGTACGTGTATTGCATCCGAAAAAAAGAGAATATAAAAACAGGCTGCCATGCCACGGTTTATGTCACATGTCATCCAACAGATTCCGTGGAAGGAACTCAGTGACCATATTCAAACCGTGGATCATTACCATCAATTATTACAAGAACTGTATCCATTCAATTTGGGACGACAAGTGGTGTGTGTCTTAGTGACTTGTTTTCTGGGATTTCGTTTACCAGCCGATTCTTTGTGGACTCTTTACGATCAGTACTTACCACCTCCATGGCCTTAAATGGTCACGAAAAACTTCTTTTGCTCAAAGCCTTGCGGTTTCATCTGGATACTTCTCGACCTCAACAGGAAAAAAAGATTCGTCAACTTTTAGCTACCCAAGACGTGTATGACGATGTGTGTGTAGCTTGTGACTTACATCCCCATTGGACAGATGTCCGTGCCTGGAAAGAATGGGGTTTTGAGGCTTGGACCCAAGAAGTGGCCCAGTATGCACGAGAGTTGTTCAAGGAAAAAAGTTGCTTTTCAACCCGTGTTAGTGACGGTGCCAGAAGAACCCGTCACCCAGGACAGGACTGTCGTGGACAGGCCTGAAAGACCCTTTCGGGAGGACACTTGTGTGACCTTACCCCCTACTATAGAACTGGTTAGAACATTACCCAAAACATGTTGTACAGACACTTGTGTTTATTCCACGTTCATAGTTATCATGTGCCTTTTATCCTTGTACTTAAGCCTTTGGCTTTTATGTATTTTTGTCTTTCGTATTCATGTTTGAAAAAAAAAATTCAATAAACGTGTTCTGAAAAAGTATATAAACTCTTGTCTTGTTTGTTTTTCGTGTCACAAGTGACATTTCTCACACCATGGCTACCTCTGCTGTCTCTGCTCCCTCTTCCTCTACTGTCAAAGTCATCGACGAACACTTAGATCGTGCCAGTTGGGAGGCTTTGTATCTTCGCCATCCCTTTAACATGCTCATTGCTGGACCTAGCGGTTCAGGCAAAACCGAATTCGTCAAACGTTTGATCGAACATAAACATCATTTGATCGATCGACCCCCTCAACGAATCGTGTGGTGTTACAAAGAGTGGCAATCGGCATACAGCCTCTTGCGAGAAAGTCAAGGCGATTCCATCGTGTTTGTGGAAGGCATTCCTAAAGAAGACGACGGCATCGTCTCTGACTCCCGTCAAACCCATTTGGTCATTTTCGACGACATGTTAGGAGAAGACGAAGAAGAAATTAAATTGTGGTTCACGCGCAAAGGGCATCACCGTAATGCCAGTGTCGTTTACATCACCCAAAATTTGTTTCAACAAAGTAAAGCCCATCGCACCATCAGTCTCAATGCGCATTACGTGGTCTTGTTTAAAAGCCCTCGAGATAAATCGCAAGTGCAAGCCTTAGCCAAACAGTTAGGAACGCCTTGGCTGACTCAGGCGTACGACGATGCCACTCAAACGCCACACGCCTATTTACTCGTCGATTTGAAACCTACGACTCCCGAGGATTTGCGATTTCGTACCCACTTGTTTCACCACTGGTGCCAAGACGGAGGGCCTGTCCTGTACACGTCTCCGTCCTCGACTTCATTTCACTCCCCATAAAAAAATTTTATAAAAACCTCAGACCCTTTTTCGTCTGTCTCACACAGTGTGAACATGACGTCCCTTCAGTCGCATCTTCCCGTCAAATTGATTCGTGCCTTGTATGGCATCAGTCGAGAAAAAGATCCACAAACACGAGCTCGTGTCTTAGAAGCTAGTCTCAAAGAAGTCTTACGATGGTTCACGGTGACGGCACGTCAAATACTCCAAGGAATCATTCAGATTCCTCATCAAACCAAACGCTTTTTCGATCGAAACAAAGTCGCTTTGGCCCAACTGGCCGATCCCCGCATCGACACTCAAACCAAAAAACAAATCATTTTGAAACCTGGAGGGAGCGGTACTCTAGGAGGGGTCATCATTCGTTCACTCTTAAGATGGGATCCTAATGCCCCCAAAGTTATCCCCAAGACAAAAGTCCAACGAAGCCCAAAGAAGAAAAAGAAAAAGACCAGGTCCCCAAGAAGAATAACTTCTCCAGTGGCAGGACCCTCCTCTTACCAGACACCACCCCGGAAAAAGAAAAGAAGCCCCCAAAAAAAGAAACAGAAAAAAAGTCCCCAGAAAAAGAAAAGTCCACAGAAGAAAACTAGTCGCAAGAGAGGCACTTCGGCCAGGACGCAACCTTACACTCTCAAACCACGACCTGCCACGGCGGTGACTGCGTCTCCGGCAGCCTCACGTTTGTCCACTTCTCCGTTAATGTCACCAGGAACTGAAGAGTACTTGGAGACGTTGATCACACCAAGAACTTCTCCGTTGATGACCCCCAAAAGAACTTCCCCAGTGGCAGGACCTTCCAATTTAGCGGCAGTGGCTGCTGCTCACAAAGTACCTTCTCCCAAAATCAAAGTCCATGAAAGATCGGGCATGTTACAAAGTTTACTGGATTTGTCCAAGCAAGAACTGGCTCGATTTAGTCCGTTGCGTACCCCTGCACGACGTGTCATGCCTGTCCTCAAACTGATACGACGTAAAGACAATCAGTGGCGACGCGTTCCAGTATAAAAAAGGCTTGTGACCGAGTAGGGTATCAGTGTTTTTTTGGTGCTCCTAAAGACTCAAAGATGTCACCCTCCAGAAAACCCCAAGGAAAGAAAAGGAAAGGACTGCCACCACGTTTAGCCAAACATGGGGACATGTTATCTGTCCTGTCCAAAGCTTCTCCACCCCTACGAAAAAAACTCATTCAAACAGCCTCCAAAGAGGTCATCGATACCGTGTGCGAATGTTGTTTGAACGTTTTGAAAGGCACGATCCCTTTGTCCAAACACCAGAAACAATGCTTAAGCAAACATCGTCACGTTCTTCGCCAAATGGTTCGAAAGAAAATTCCCATTCGTCAAAAAAAGAAGATGTTAGTGCAACGTGGAAGTATTTTACCTCTCTTGTTAGGCCCCATACTGAAAGGAGTCTTGGGAACCATGTTGGGAGGACTGGTGGGAGCAAGATAAAAAGGCCTCGGAAGTTCCAAGATCTCAGAATCGACCCCTGACAACCCCATGGAAGGACGAAAACTAGCTTTAGTGCCTTACAAACGATGGATGGAATACCATCGGTGGCAAGAACAACACACCCAGCATTTGCCTCCCAATCCCAATTTGAGCGAGATGTCCCAGTTACAACACGAATTGCAGTCCTTGATGGATCGCCAAGATTTGTCCGAAACAGAAAAATCGCAAAAGTACGGTCAACTCTTGCAACGACTGCAACTCTTTCACCAGAAAGCTTTAGACGAAACAGCTTTACCCACTCTAAAAGATTTTAAGACCTTGATGAAAAGTCCAGCACCATCATCATCATTACCACCACCAACACTACCATAACCAAGGGTCACCAGAGATGCTACCCCACAAAGACCTGAGGAAGAAGAGATGCGCGAAGTGTTTCAAACACCGTCAGCAGCTCCCATTTCGAGTAAGATTGCAGCATCCTTGTTGACCCCGTCCCCCACACCCCAACGAGAAGAAATGAAAGCTTGGGTTAAAAAGATGATGTCCACGCCTCCTTCGACAGAAGTGAAAAAGAAAGAAGGGAAACCAGAAGCGAAAAAAGAAAAGAAGACCAAAGCCATTCCATTGCCACCACCACCACCACCACTACCTTCGACTTCTACTCCCGTAGCCCATCGGACACGTAAATCCGTTTCCAAACCACCCTTTCGACCCACCCAAAGTAGCATCAGCGAAGAGTGGGTGACTTATTAACACACCAACACAAAATAAAAAATGGAAAAAGTCTTAGCCAGCATTTACTACGATCCCTCACATCCTGCAGGTTACGCAGGAGTTCAAAAATTGTATCGTGCTGCCAAAACTCGACTGAAAAGTCTCCGTTTACCTAAAGTGCAACGATGGTTACAAGAACAAGCTACCTACACTTTACACAAACCCATTCGACGCAAGTTTGCCAGAAGTCGCACCCGAGTGGAAGGCATCGATCATCAATGGCAAGCCGATTTAGCCGATGTCTCTCATTTGGCCACCTACAATCGTGGCTACAAATATTTGTTTTGTGTCATCGAAGTCTTTTCCAAATTTGCCTGGGTCGTGCCCTTGACTTCCAAATCGATCAGCGAGTTAGTGCGAGCCCTACAACGGGTGTTGAAACAAAGCGGTCGTCACCCTCTTCGATGGCAAACGGACAAAGGCACCGAATTTCTGAACCAAGCTTTCCAAAAAGAATTAAAGAAACGTGACATTCATTTTTTTACCACCGAGAATCCCGAAACCAAAGCCAGCATCGTGGAACGTTTTCAACGTACTTTGAAAGAACGCATGTGGAAATATTTTACGCATCACCACACTCTGAAGTACATCGACATCTTACCGCACCTGGTGCAAGCGTACAACCAATCTTACCATCGAAGCATCGGACGTGCCCCGCAAGACGTGACTCCCGACAACGAAGTGTTGGTGTTTGAGCACCTGTTTGGTACGTCCCCGACGAGGGCTGTCCCCGAGAAAAGTGGAATGTTGGCCGTAGGAGATTGGGTGCGCATTGGCAAAACCAAACGCACTTTTGACAAAGGTTACTTACCTAACTGGACGACCGAATTGTTTCGCGTCACTGGACGAGTGCATGGCCGTCATCCTGCCGTCTATAAATTGGAAGACATGAACGGAGAAGTACTCAAAGGAACGTTTTATTTGCCCGAGTTACAACGTGTCACCAAAAAAGAAGACGACGTGTACGACATCGAAAGCATTCTCGAACGCAGAACCCGTAAAGTGGGCAAACTACGTGTCAAAGAAGTCAAAGTACGTTGGAAAGGATATCCACCCAGTTTAGATTCTTGGATCGACGCTTCGCAAGTCATCGACTATAAAAAGAAGAAGTGACCATCATGCCCTTTCACACAGCAGACGCAGCTACGTCGACCACTCCTTCTTCACCTAGTTCTTCTGTGCAAGATTTGCAAAAACAACCCTTGTGGGTGTGGTGTGGAGAACGTGTGCCTAAAACGCAAATCGTCTTTTTCTGCCAAATCTTCGTGGTGTATTGTGTCATCGGGGCAGCCATTGCCAATTTGAGTTTGCAACAAGGAGACAAACAATTGTGGACCATTTTATTGAGCAGTTGCATCGGTTACCTGCTTCCCAATCCCTCCCTGAAATTCTCCTCGAACGGAAACCTTGTGTCCAGTGCCAGTGTCAGTCACCACTCCAACAACCACAACTAGAACCCCATTTTGGACGGAGACACGCCTCTGACGTCCAGTAATATCCCCTCGGACAGTCACAGAACTCTGGAATTATGAGTCACGAAAACCAATTTTACTTAACCTTACCCAGTGACAGTTCCATGGAGGAGTTTCCCCACAACACGTTGTGCCGTTACACGGCCAAATTACCTCAAGCCATCCCCTTAGATTACGAAGCCCATTGGGAAATGGCTTTGGTAGAAATGATTCACCCTACACAAATCCAAAACATCACCGAAAAGCAAAACACTTTTGAGGTCGAGATCCTGAACCAACAATTGCAAGAAGCCATGAATGACATCGGGTTTTCAGGGGACACAAGACCAGCCAGCAATCCACCCTTCAGTATCTACACCTTGAAAATTCCAGCAGGGTTCTATTTTAGTGGCCAACATTTGGTGGACACCATTACTTCCAGGTTCGAGTTCGCCTTTGGCAAAGCCCTGAACAGAATCAAAAAAAGTGTCACCCTGGATTACCATAAAGTGGCTCGTCGCTTCCTGATGAAATTTCAGGATACCCAAACGTTGTCCATCAGTTTTAATCGTGACTTGTTTGATATTTTAGGTGGAGACACAAAAATGGCTCAAAATTTTAAACCGAAGATCAACAGCAATACGGAATTTTACAAGTTCTTTCGATTCCCTGTAGAACTGAACCAAGGACTGAATTTGATGTTCGTGTACTCCGATGTGGTGGAGTATAACGTAGTGGGACACACCTCCGTGCCATTACTGCGTGTCATTCCTTTCAAAGTGGATAGTAACACGACCAGTGACCAGGAAGGTGGAAACACTTACCACGTCCACCGGGAATTTGTACATCCTCATTATT
Organism: Sinohyriopsis cumingii; assembly: GCA_028554795.2. Classification (NCBI taxonomy): domain Eukaryota; kingdom Metazoa; phylum Mollusca; class Bivalvia; order Unionida; family Unionidae; genus Sinohyriopsis; species Sinohyriopsis cumingii. Next base: position 3,032,221 of record CM068839.1, read on the forward strand.
TGCCTGTCAGCAAGTCGTATTTGGACACGGTCAACATTGCTATAAAAGGAGATTTGGGACAAAATATTCCATTCACCAAAGGAAAAGTCACGGTGAAACTCCATTTTCGAAAACGGTTCTCTCACGACTCGTAAGTAAGTCATGTATCCAGTGTACCAAGGGGTTGCTCGACAGCGAGGACACGGTTTAGGAGACATGTTAAAATCGGCCTTTCGTTCGGTGGCCCCGGTGTTGAAACCGATGGTGACACGCGGATTGCACGCCTTGAAAGATGCGGCACTGACGCAAGGCAAAGAATTTCTCCAAAATGTCATCATCGACAAACAAAACCCTAAAGAAGCCTTCATGAGGGCTGGCAAAAATGTCTTGCTGCAAACGGGTAAAGACATTTTGGGCCGACGAGACACACCTATAAATGCCCTGCACGCTACCGAGTCAGGCATTCAGCAAGGACAAGGCAGAAAGAGACGACGAAGAAGAAAACACCCTTTCACCAGACTTCAAGCTAGAAAGGCCAAGAAAAGAAGAACCGTTCGAGACTTAGACGTTTTCGATTATTGAGAAAGAACAGAACAAAAAATGATGCACCGAGAGTCTTGCGCCTGTTCCAAGACGGAACTGGATCTGTTTGCCATGCCCCCTACCATGATGACCATGCAAGAATCCCAATGGGTGGAATTTCATCCCGTTTCCTCATTGACCGATTCCGCTCCCATCGAGTTTGAAATCAAAGGACAGCCCGAAGATTACATCGATCTGAATAGCAGTTACTTGTACCTGAAAGTCCAAGTTCAAGATAAGACTGGAGGTGCCATAGACACTGAAGCGGTAGCTCCCGTCAACAATTTCATGCATTCCTTGTTCAGTGGAGTGGACTTGTACTTGAACAACAAACTGGTTAGCAGCAGCATGGATACTTACCCTTATCGAGCGTACCTGGAAAATCTCTTGACGTACGGAATAGACGCCAAGAACACCCATCTCGATGCCTGTGTGGTATGGGAAGCTGACGATGCGGGTCAGTTTGAAGAATTAGAAATTGATACAAAGGATAAAACTAAATCAACAAATGATGGATTTCTAGAACGAAGAAACAGAATCAAAGATGGACAGAGTTTAGAACTGATGGATCGTTTGCATTTGGACATGTGGTTGCAAGAAAAGTATTTGCTGAATGGAGTGGATGTCCGCCTGAGACTGAATCGTAGCAGTACCGCTTTCCATTTATTGGCTGATGCTGACGATTACAAAACCAAAATCCAAGAAGCCAGACTCTACGTACGCCGTGTGGAAGTGTTACCTAAAGTGGAAAAGGACATCAGTCAGACGTTGAGCAGAACAACTGCCAAGTATCCGATCCAACGCGTGGAAGTGAAAACTTTCACCATTCCCAAGGGACAGCGATCCATGATCGAAGATCATCTGTTCCAAGGACAGCTACCCAAACGTTTAATCATTGGTATCGTCGAGAATGAAGCCTTCAACGGAGCTATCAATAAAAATCCGTTCAACTTTAAACACTTTGGCGTGTCCAAAATCGAAGTCAGTCGCGATGGCAAGACCTTGTGTACCCGACCTTTTGAACCTGACTTTAAAAACAAGAATTACTTGAGATCGTACTTGTCCCTGTACGAAGCCACGGGACAGTTAGGGACCAACACCAGTCACGGCATTACGTACGAGGATTATGCAGGAGGCTACGCTTTGTGGGCTTTCGATTTCACTCCAGACCAAGGCAGCGACGAGGGACATTTCCACCCTATAAAATCCGGCCAGATTCGTGTGGAAATTCAGTTTGCAATCAAAGCCACCGGTGCTGAAGATAATCCAACGTTGAACGTCATCCTGTATGCAGAATTCGATAATACCATAGAAATCAACAGTTTGAGAGAAGTCATTCTAGATTACTAGAAGTCATGGAAGATTGTTATCCCTCTTTACCTAGTGGAGAAACTTTGAACATGGAATGTGAGGAGACCGTGGAAAAAGAAGAAGAAGTGATCGTGATGAAATCGAGATGGCCAGAACAAGAAGCCCATTTAGTCTCCTGTTTTGACAAACACTTGGTCGACAAAATAACAGAATTGATCAAGAAAAATTGCTATGGATGTCAAAACGATCATCCCAGTCAAATTCAACACGATAAATGCATGATGTTGAGTCAAGAAGAAAAATTGGACGAGTATCTGGACGAAGCTTGGAGTCTCATCTCGAACAAAGACGTGTTGCACCAGTGGTATAAAGACTTGCGTGAACATTCTTGTCCACCATTAACCACTCAAGAGATCCATCGTATCGAAGCTCTCCTGAGTCAGAGTGAGGAAACAGAACGAATAACCGTTTATTCGTCAGACATTTTCAAGCAAAAAGTCAGGATCGAATTGACGACTTATTATTACCTGTGAAGAAGAAAAAAAACCCACACAAATGGATACCTGGGAACTTTATTACCTTTTGAACCACAGTTCGTATACGTCTTCTTGGAATCCTGTCGTCTGTGCTAAAGATGAACTCCCTCATCGCAAACCTAAAGACCATCAAGCTTACGTGATCAACACGGACGACAGTCATCTCCCAGGAACCCACTGGGTAGCCGTTTACTTTCCTCAAGAAGGCTGTGTGGAATATTTCGATTCGTACGGATTGCCCCCTTTGGAAGACGATATCATCGACTTTATGAGAAGAAATGCTCAAACCACCCAATTCAATAATGTGAAATTACAAGGCACAGATTCCTTGGTGTGTGGAAAGTATTGCGTGTATTTTCTGCATCATCGCAGCCTGGGCTATTCCTTAGAACATTTAGTGACTCATTTTGATCCTCGTTCTTCTGCTAGAAACGATGTGAAAGTAGATCGATGGTTTTGTGACCATTATGCTTATCTTTTGTCTCAAGCTAGGAAACGTAGTGTCAATCAATGGCCTAATGATTTCCAACAGTGGAAATCACAATTTCATTCACAACGTTGTCAACCCTGTTCAAAGTAGATTGTATTTAAAAAGATTGTTTGATGTTATAGTGTTGGATTATTGTTAAAAATGTTAGAGTTGTTGTTGTTTAGTGTTAAGTGATTTTTGAATAAAAAATGTTGTGTTTTGAAAAAAATGTCTTTGTCTTTTGTTTAGCTATAAGAATGTTGGATTGATGCTCTTTCATTTCTTACTATCCCTGTCATGACACTCACTAAACGTTGCGACTCAAAAACCGTGTGGGGGATGTTTTCCTTCACGTCCGCGCTTTGACTTTAAGAACCGGGGGTTGTTTCCAGTCTAACCATCCATTGTCGACTCATCCTCCTAAGAAGATGTGCTCCAAACTAGCTAAGCTCAACGAAGCCTACGTGAATTTGCATAGGGTCAGACACAGTCTGATACCGAAGCCAGAATAAATAGAGAATGTCAGAATGTTAAAAATCACTGAAGACCTGATAGAAGAGCTCTTCAGAGAAGAAATGAACAGGGAGAAAGAACAATGGACAGAGAAGTACAGACTTCAGAGACAGCAGCAACAGCAGCAACAGCAGCAACAACAGCAGCAACAACCTGAAGCTGACAGAGGCTTTGTCGATTGCCGTATCGACACCAAAGAGTTCTTCTTCTCTTTCCGAAGAAGCAGACCTATCGCCAGAAAGTCTATCCTCAGAGGACATCGCATTCTTAGAAACTAAAAAAGAATGCCATAACAAAACAAAAAACAGCCCTTTTCAGGGCTACCCAATACTCTAGAAAAGAAATAACGATCGATTTGCCAATGTGTGTAGGTAGAGTAGTGTGAAAATAAACACTAACTCTTTTTAAAAAATGTAAGGGTATGTGTTTGTGTGTTAGTGTTAGTAACAGTTCACGTAAGTTTAGGTCAATAGTAGATTAAAATAATGTATTTTTTGGTGTTTGAGGTGTATATTTGGGGTTAGATTGAATTGCTTTGCGTATGTGGATAGTCAATTGAAGTGATTTATAAAAAAATTTAAAATAGTGATGGGTAGCATAAAAAAGTGAGTGAGTGTTTCTTTTAGGTCCGCGCGTTGTTGTTTTTGTTTATGATCTAGGTAAGATGAATTTTATGTTTTTTAGGGGGATGTTTTCCATCACGTCCGCGCTTTCAGTATAAATTGAAACTCGCTCGGCAGTCTAGCTACCCTTGTTGATTGTTCAACACTAGAAAAATGAGCAGCAGACTGAGTAAATTGATGGAACTTCAGATGCATCTGGAGTATGCCAGATGCCTCCTGAATGAGCTGGCTGCAGAGGCCCTTGTGGAAGAAGCCAGGATAGAACAAGATGAAGAAGAAAGAAAACTGAAAGAAGAGGAAGAAAAAAAGAGAGGGATAAGGTCTCACGTGTTCATGATAGAGAAATGTGTGGTGAAGCCCTGGGTGATGGAACCTCCACAGGCAATGACTGCACCACAGTTACAACCACAACAAGAGGTAAGGAGACCAATTGTTCATCCTCGAATGATTAATAGAAGAGAAAGAAGACAAAGGGAAGAAGAAGAAGTGTTAACTATTCCGCAAACGGAGGAGTGGGATAGTGAAGCCACTCACCCCCCGTCAGCTCTTCCAACAACTTCAGTCAATTGGACCAATGACTGGAGTAGGCGTTGTGTCTGTGGTGCCAGACCCGGAAGGTGCCACCATTAGCCAGGTGCCTCTGAAGTTCCAAAAACAGTCCTTTTCAGGGCTACCCAATACTCTAGAAAAGAAATAACAATCCATTTGCCAATGTGTGTAGGTAGAGTAGTGTGATTATAAACACTAACTCTTTTTGAAAAAAATGTGAGGGTATGTATTTGTGTGTTTGTGTTTGTAAGAGCTAAGGTATGATTGTGTGAATAGTAAATTATGGGTTTCTTTATTGTTTCTTAGCGTCTGTGAAGAGTATAGTTAGGGTTATATTATATGAAATGAAAAAGTAGGTGGATGTTTTCCTTCACGTCCGCGCGTTGTTGGGTCATGATCTAGGTAAGATCCATTTTATGTTTTAGGGGGATGTTTTCCTTCACGTCCGTGCTTTAAGTATAAGAACCCACCACGTTCGTCGTTGGAACCATTCTACAAAGAAGATGGCTTCGAACCACCTCGATAAATTCCAATCATTGCAAGACGTCCTTGACAATTTGAGAATGATAGAACAAATGCTCGTACGACTCAATGAAGACCATTATTCTTATAGTCCGCATAGAGTAAAAATGGAAATTAACAATTTAAGAAAAGCAAAGGATATGATAAGTGGTGTAATGAAGGAAATAAAGGAGGAGAAGGAGGATGAAGAGGAAAAGATAAGAATAAGAACATGGAACGAAAAAATTGAAAAAGAAGAAGAAAATGAAAAGAGGAAGAAAGAAGAGGAGGAAGAGAAGAAAGAAGAAGAGGAGGAGAAGAAGAAAAAAAAAGATAGAGAAGAAGAGTGTAGGAGATAAAATAAGAACTTGGTGGAGGAAAAGAAGAAATTACAAGAAGAAGAAAACCCAAAGGCCCTTTTCAGGGCCAGCCATATTTCTCGAAAAGAGATAGTCTTTCCATTGCCTACCCCTTTTTAAAAAAATATTTAAAAAAAAAAAAAAAAATCCCATGTTCAATTCCCATTGTCCCTAAACAAGCCCAAACTCTATTCCCCATGTTAAATTCCCCTTGTACGTAGAGTGACCCACGATTTATCGCCATGTTAATTCCCCTTGTACGTAGAGTGACCCACGATTTATCGCCATGTTAATTCCCCTTGTACGTAGAGTGACCCACGATTTATCGCCATGTTAATTCCCCTTGTACGTAATCTGACCCACGATTTTTCGCCATGTTAATCTAACCCAGGGGGGATCTGTAATGCTAATTCCCATTGTACGTAAAGTGCCCCCCTTAACTACTGTCGTCGATGCTGCAATAAACTACAAACGAGCGGCAACGATTATTATTTATCTCGAGAATCGAAAATATTTTTTTCAGAGTAAAGTTTATTATATTAGCAGAAACAAACAATAATACTTTGATTATCAGTGACAAACGTGACCCTGTCCTTCATAATGAAAAAAATTGCCGTATTAAGTAAAAATTCCAAACCAGGAATGTTGACTGGTATTGACAATCCGTATTACGGAAGAGCGTGTCCTGTAACTGCGCTTATTTATGGAATTTATCCGATTAATTGATAAACCCATCGTTAATAATCTAACTCCGATGAAATTGTCAAAAATAAATTTGTAGCCGAACGAGTAACGGAAAATTTCACAAACGCGATACGAGGTAATGGTTTAACGGATAAAAGACGTAAAATAATAAACGAGTGGGGAGAAATAGCTAAAGATACCAGATCATCTGGCAAAGACGTTGCTGAGCTAGGAAAGAAATTAAAATTCCCGATAATAGTAAGAATGATAACCGGAGAGATTTTGTACGAATCGAAGTATAAATCGAAAGGAGCTTCGATTGAAATTATTGATCATAATGCGCATGTGTGGACTAATGCAGTAACAGTATTTCCACGAAATGGAACTGTTAAATTTTACTAAGGAGATATATTTGATTTTATTAACGAAAAAGGTAAGAACGATCCTGTATCAGTATGGTTATTTCAAAGTTCTGATCATGGAAATTATGATCAGTTTAAACGGCCTAATAGAGATATTTGTCGTACAGAATTTCCCCGTGAAAAAATGAAAAATCTTGCGTTGAAATATACCCATGACGATGCTGAACAGTTAATGAGTAGTTGTTTTACCGTTCCTTCAGTTGCTGCTCATTTTGCTAGAGAGAAAAATTCATCGTAACCAACACGATTGGATTTTCTTGAAGAAATACAACGCAGTTGTGTCGAATACGGACATGGCGGATTGTGGAATACTAACTACGGTTATAAGGAAGTTATTTCATTTGATATGGTTGTATGTTATCCCTGTAAGTTTTCTTGGAATGGGAAAGTGTTCTAAGTATTTTGAGCGATTTGGACATCCAAGACACGAGTTGACCAGAGTATCGATAACTGGACCATTACCAGATTTTGATTTAACTGGATTCGCTTGTATCGAGTCATTTAAGTTTGCTGAAAATCTTCATCCGAATTGTTATGTCTGGTTTGGCAAACATTTTTTCGAAGATATGTGGGCACCAACTGTATTATTACGATGTATGTTCGATGTAAAATTATTATTATTGTTAATAGTAAGTGAAACATTTATATTTTATCATCCGCAGAAAGAAGTGTGATTGCCACAACAAAAGAAATATTATGATGATGAAAATCTTGATATAACTGATTTTGAGAATAAAATCGCAAAAGATCTTGGCAGAAAAATAATCAGTAAATTCACCCGAGTCAGATAATATAAGAAAATGATTGCTAATTAAACTAGATGAAAATATTGTAAGTTTTCTTAGTTTAATATACTGAGCATGTCTTTATTATTATTTTTTAATTACCTTCACAATAAGTTATAACTGAAAATTGGTGACATATTAAGGTAATTTTTTTGTTTTACTACAGGATGAAATCCAATATAAACTTGTTTACTTTTTAAAAAAAAAATTAACCTAGAAACCTCCAATGAGGAGTAATTTGCTCAAGACGGGGCTACAATTGCATGGAATTTCACTCCTTCAAGTGTTATGTGTTCAGTTTTGGAGGAAATCTTGTTCATTTATATACACACGCAGAAATAAATAATCAGTCAATTATCAGATACAAAAGTTGAACAAAATGCACAAAATTCTATGTTTGAAATGGTTTCAATTGCTCACTGAACCATAAAAAAAAAAAAAAAAAAAAAAAAAAAAAAAAAAAAAAAAAAAAAAAGATCCAACGCTTGATATTGTGCTCAGAATACAAGAGCACTCATGGCCTGAAAATGAGGTTTTTTGTGACGAAATTAACTTGAGAAAAAGCTATGTTATTGTCATTTTCTCTGCATATATGGGTGGTATGACTGCAGGTATTTACAAATCCACGTGCCCGACTCCAGAACAAGCTCAAATTTGGTTCCGGCATGATAACGTTTGAAGTAAATTTGCCTGCAGGCAAGTCCCAAAAAATGAGAGGGATGTAAGATACAAGAAATTTAATTTTAACGTCAGTGGTTTGAGTAAATACATAAAACACTAGCTCTGTGGGAGCTATTTTGCCGATTTTTTTTTTTTTACATCTAATGTACATGTCATCTCCATCTTGTAAATGTCAAATTCAGTCTAACATTTCATTGTGCAGATATTTACTAATTAAAGCAAGTCTTGACAAATAAAGAATAAATATTTTTATTTTAACTTATCAGTTACATTTTAATTGTAAAATTTTCTAAGTCCTACATTGGCCTCGGGCTATTTGTCGGATAGCCAGCTCAAAACAATCAGTTTTTCAAAAATTGTTTTGATGGATGTCGCTAGTTTAAGGGCAAGTTACTTGTTAATAATATAACTCGTGAGATTTAATTGAAAGAAAAGGCACTCATTTCTAACGATTAACCACAAGAAAGAATTCGTTCAAAGAATGATTGATATTTATGAAAATGTAGCACCTACACGTAGTTTTTACAACCTGTTGTTTACGTGATAATTACATGAGACTGATATATCTTTGTAAGTGTTCTCAAATCCTTCATAAAAATAGGATTGTTAGATAGCTTGATGCCTGTTGCTGATTTCAATTTGATTAGATGCCATTTGTTATGTAAATCCTTCAGTTGTGAGTAGAAACAGATCATTATAGAGTCTAGCATTTATTCCCCCCATTACACTCTACCTAATTACAAATCCTTTTCTAATTATCCATTTATCTATATACATAAACATGTATGATGTTGCTCCTTTCACTGTATTCGCAGTCTATTTCTAATCTACATATCTAAGTGTATTTTTTACATATATATTTTTCGGTCACCGTAATTATCGGCATTTGGTTTTAAGTTGCTAACAAAGATGAAAAGTGATGCAATTTCCTTTTACGGTGATATAACTAGATTTCCTTTACGGTGCCAACAAAGATAAAAAGAAAATAAAGTTTAAATAAATATGACGTGATTTCCTTTAAGATACCAACAAATAGAAAAACCAAACACTAAAGTTTAAATATTCAGGACTGATTTCCTTATAATCTACCATACTTTATCTTATTTACTGATGTTGGAAAATTATGTTTGGAGCAAGTTCAACTATTCCAAGTTCAATTCTTTTCCCACCTTAGGCCAAAATCATGTTAGATTGAATATGCATATTGCAGAAAGCATTGATTACCTGGTTCTATTTATAGTTCATAAGACAAAACCAGATTTACCACATGAAGATATGTCCCATATTTATAAAAGACCGTGCTATTCGTGCCTAGTGTCTTTGCAATTGGCAAGAAAAGTTTTAACTGATTCGATTACCCTTTTGGGGAATGCTTTTTACGCGTTTTCAGTGTGTTGTAAGTCTCTGTTGAAATTGAAAAAATGATATTGGCTTCTAGGTGGGCTGAATCTTCCAACTTCGGAAGATAATATATTTGGGGATAATGCCTTTAAAACAAAGCGACGAAAATTGATAGATGAGCTCCACAAGCGGAAGGTTCACGAGATTCAAATTAAGGACCAGTTACTAAGCAACCAAAAAAGAAAAAAGGTCATCAGCAGTGCCAACTCCGCTACAGAAAAATGGCACCATCAACTGCAACTGTCGATACAGAGCGAACAAGAAAAGCAGTCATTGTGGTGCACTGCATGCTCGCAAAAAGTTATAGAAAAGTCTAATTGGCCCATAGATTTTGCAAACCATAAGTGGTTATAAAATTTAAATTACATCCCATACCAATGCACTACCCAGTTCGATGCCATTTTCTGCTGAACAGAAAGCTGATTGATCTGGAAGTTGCTGACCTTTTGCAAAAAGGTACCATCATAGAATCAATCCATGAAAATTCTGAATTCATTTCTAACATTTTTCTTGTAAAGAATTTGAAACATATTAACTTGCACATGAAATATGCTCACTTTAAACAAGAAAGGATTGGTATTATTGACTCTATGGAATAAGGTGATTTCTTCATCTCGGAAGATCGTAAAGATGATTACTTCCGTGTACCAATCCATTCACTGGTCAGGAATCGTGCTAGATCTCTTTTAGATAACCACACACAAATTCTGTTACATGTCATGCAAAATGAAGGTTTCCAAGTAAATACTGGGAAATCCATCCTGGCCACTACTCAGATCACAATTCATTTGGGTTTCATCAATTCCATTGAATTTAAAGTATCTTTGCCCACAGGAGAAAGTTGCTACGAATAGCTGTAAAGAGTTTATATCCTCCTCATCATATACAGTAAGAGAAGTTTATCGTCTCATCAGTCTCTTTACCTCTTTAATTTGAGCGGTACTGCCTTGCCCTCTGTTTTTTAAAACACGTAAATTTGAAGTAGGTAAGAAATTTTGTCTAAGTCAGCAAATGGCGACTTTAGTAAACTCGTGACATTGTTGTCTTAACGGAAGAGGAAATTCAGTGGTGGGTTAAAAAAAAACTTCACAGGATGAATGCGGCACATATACACCGCCAGACACTTGGGTTTACTTTATGGTTCCCACGCTTTTCAAAAGATAAATTTCCAGGGTTTTTCCAGGATGAAATTAGTTTTTTTCAAGGTTCACATATGATCAATAATGAATGTAATTAAAGAACATTTTAGATTATAAAACATGCGTTTTTTTAAATCTAAAGATGTTTCTCTTTCAAGACTCTCCAAAACATCTAACTCTGAAAAGATGATCATGTACAAATCAACAAAATGTATCACACGAAACAAGTTTGATTATATTCCTTTAAATTGGCATGTAAAGACATTTCAATGTACAAAATAAAAATTCTAACTTTATTTTGCTGACCTGCATTATGCTGATAAGTGTGAACAACATAATGAACATGCATTAGTTTTGTTTCCTTTGAAACCTTTCATTATAAAGAATTCTATAGCAATATAGAATGCATATATATATATATATATATATATATATATGCATCTTATAGAAAGTAAACAGTTCCTATTACAGTATAAAGAAAACTATAAACGCAAATAATGAGAACCTTGTCAGTAGTGAATAGGGATAGTATAGCGACAATGGGAATTAGCATTAAAAACACCCTTGGGAACATATAGCGACAATGGAAATTTAACATGGAGAAAAATCGTGGGAACATATAGCGACAAGGGAAATTAACATGGGAATAAATCGTGGGACTGTTGAGCGACAAGGGAATTAAATATGGAGAAAAATCGTGGGACTGTTTAGCGACAAGGGAATTGAACATGGGATTTTTTTTAAAATTTAAATTTAAAAAAAGGGGTAGGCAATTGAAAGGCTATCTCTTTTCGAGAAATATGGCTGGCCCTGAAAAGGGCCTTTGGTTTTTCTTCTTCTTCTTCTTTTTCTGCTTCTAATTTCTTCTTTTTCTCAACCAACTTCTTATTTTCTCTCCTACACTCTTTTTCTTCTTTTTTTTTCTCCTCCTCTTCTTTCTTCTCTTCCTCCTCTTCTTTCTTCTCTTCCTCCTCCTCTTCTTTCTTCCTCTTCTCATTTTCTTCTTCTTTTTCAATTTTTTCGTTCCATTTTGTGACGATCGTGGATAAATATCTATGTATCTATAATCAGCTGAAATTCCTATGAAATCCCACTATCTATTTATAGCTCCAACTTGTGGGTTTTTCCTTTGGAAAATCCCACTATCTTTTTATAGCCTCAGCTTGAGTGACGTTCCTGTTTATGAATTCTAGTATATATGTATAGCTACAAAATGTGGAAATCCCCAAGTCGATATTTATAGTCTCGAAATTTCCAGCGTCAGTGACGTCACTGTACTGAACACTAGGGGATAAATGGCAACAGTGTTGCAAGTGGCTGACCTGAATACGCGCTACTGTAGGTAGGTAGGTAGAGTGTATCTGATAGGGATAAAGTGAGTTTTATACGGACAAACAGAGACCAATAGACACACAACGTACGCGCGCAGACACACACACACACAAACACACACACACACACAACGTACGCGCGCCGACATACTCACACACACACATATACACACACACACACACACACACACACACACAGAAACACACAACGTACGCGCACAGACATACTCACACACACACACATAAACACACACACTATAAAATAGATAAAATTAGTAACTACTTACAATATCAACTTCTGTGACGATCGTGGATAAATACCTATGTATCTATAATCAGCTGAAATTCCTGTGAAATCCCACTATCTATTTATAGCTCCAACTTGTGGGTTTTTCCTTCGGAAAATCCCACTATCTTTTTATAGCCTCAGCTTGAGTGACGTTCCTGTTTATGAATTCTAGTATATATGTATAGCTACAAAATGTGGAAATCCCCAAGTCGATATTTATAGTCTCGAAATTTCCAGCGTCAGTGACGTCACTGTACTGAACACTAGGGAATAAATGGCAACAGTGTTGCAAGTGGCTGACCTGAATACGCGCTACTGTAGGTAGGTAGGTAGAGTGTATCTGATAGGGATAAAGTGAGTTTTATACGGACAAACAGAGACCAATAGACACACACACAACGTACGCGCGCAGACACACACACACACACACACAAACACACAAACACACACACACACACAACGTACGCGCGCCGACATACTCACACACACACACATATACTCACACACACACACACACACACACACACACACACACAGAGAAACACACAACGTACGTGCGCAGACATACTCACACACACATAAACACACACTATAAAATAGATAAAATTAGTAACTACTTACAATATCAACTTCTGTGACGATCGTGGATAAATACCTATGTATCTATAATCAGCTGAAATTCCTATGAAATCCCACTATCTATTTATAGCTCCAACTTGTGGGTTTTTCCTTTAGAAAATCCCACTATCTTTTTATAGCCTCAGCTTGAGTGACGTTCCTGTTTATGAATTCTAGTCTATATGTATAGCTACAAAATGTGGAAATCCCCAAGTCGATATTTATAGTCTCGAAATTTCCAGCGTCAGTGACGTCACTGTACTGAACACTAGGGATAAATATCAACAGTGTTGCAAGTGGCTGACCTGAATGCACGCTACTGCAGGTAGGTAGGTAGAGTGTATCTGATAGGGATAAAGTGAGTTTTATACGGACAAACAGAGACCAATACACACGCCCACACAACGTACGCGCTCAGACATACGCACACACACACACACATACACACATACACACACACATACAGAGGGAAGAGGAAAAAACAAACCCCAAATATACTATCAACACAGAAGGGAGATGATACAAACCCCAAATAAACTATCCACACAAACGTACGCGAACGCATACAAACCCCAAATATACTATCAACACAGAAGGGAGATGATACAAATCCCAAATAAACTATCCACACAAACGTACGCGAACGCATACAAACCCCAAATATACTATCAACACAGAGTGAAGAAGTAAAAGTTTTTTGAAAGCACCTAAGCCCTCACCTGCAATGACCAACTCTGCCAAACACCTACACCCCACCCCACCCCACCCCCACTCCCAACACTACAAAACCCATTTAACCCGTTATTTTATGGCATCAGTGTGTGCTTTAGGAAACATCAAGACACAAAATAATGGAGGAATAGACTGACTATTGTTTACCGACTTGCATGCCTAAAGAGCGTGCGTGAAGGAAAACATCCTTCCATTTCAATTCTAACTAAAACATGATCCAGAGGGATAGAGATAGGTGAAAGGGCACAATTTCATAAAGTGTGAGTAGAAAACAAAACACGCCATCCTTATTATACAATGTCAAGACCAAGAGACACTTACGTTTTCTTTCTGGTCTATTCTCTTTTAGAAGGTAGTATGAAATTTCACATCAGGGCCAACGCATCGGCTCACATTGTCAATTTTTCCATTTCCATGTCTTTACTGGCACAAGTTCTTCATCATCTTCAATTTCTTCTTCTTCTGAATCCCTCTTCTCTGTTTCGTCTTGTTTTTGTTTATTCTCTTTTCTCGTAGGGCACTCTGAATTCCAGTGTCCTTTCTCTTGACAACGATATTAGGTATCTTGACTTTTGTCTCTCTTTCTTAGACGAAGCAGGTATTCTGGAGACAAATACCCATTTACCTTTGCAGATATAGCAAACTTCATTAGCACTTACACACTTTCGTATGACTCTCATCAAATCAACGACCAAAAGAGTAAGTTTTGTTGCCACTTTCGCATGTGAATTATGCTTTCGTATGACTTTTAGCAAATATTTGACCAGCAGGTCGATCTGTGCTGACTCTTCCATCTTTGATCGTTTGAGAGCGGAATGAATACTCTGACGCTAAGACATTCTCCTTATATACAGAGACCTGCTGCGTATGAAACCTAGTCAAATGTAATTTTGCAATAAGATGAAACGATTTCATTGAGGAAGTAAAAGGCAATGATGTACCGTATCGCCTCACACAAAACCTGAAGTGTTAGTTCAAATCCGTGTCAGCGATTTCGAAGACGACATAACTGGGCTTTAATCAATGCTCTCCATTTCTGCCACAAAACCACGAGTCCTGATTCACGCCAAAAGAAATTTCGTTCGGTCCATAAAAAATAGTATCACATCTGAGAAACGCAAAAACGAACTTCCAGAAAACTGAGAACGACGGCTTACACCTACAACGTAAATGTATGAGTTCAAGTAGTGCGTAAAACTTAGTCAAATTAAATTTTTATAGTCAAGACGAAACGATCTCTTTTCGAAGAAGAAAGCAGACACCAAACGACAATGGCGATCCGTGTCACACAACACTTTTCAAAATGTGTATGATCAGAGGTTTATTTAGCGATCTGCACGGTTAAATTAAATGTTGATGTATTTTGCAATAAGACGGACACAATTTCCATGGGATCGCCCATGGTACGATTGTTCGTGCATTAGTTTAATTTTAAAAATATTTTTTTATATAAATCGCCTATAGGATAGACCCAGTAAAGTATGGCCATTCTCGTCACTGTCTGAATAGCTACTCAAGTCAATTCGAAGCGAACGCGGTAAGAAAATAAGTATAGCCAATGAGATGGCTTACAACGGGTGATGCATTGTTTTGTTCTAGGACTGTGTGGCATAATAATCCCTATGTTCTTGCGTTGTTACCATTACAGTGCAGACACTGAAATGTGAACTTACAAGCCCTCTTTGTGTGTGTGTGTTGTACCATTTCCTCTTACCACATCAAACTACTGAGCGTCACAGTATTGGTTCGCGTTTTCAAGCTGACCATTTTTTTTATATCTCACTTAAACATTTCGACATAAACACTCACACTCACATCGGTAGAATCAGAACAGACGTGTTACAGTATTGAGGGGCATGTTATCTTTTTTTTTCAAACTAATAAATTTGGGGTTTGTATGAAGTAAAGAACCGAAAGTACAGTGAAACTCAAGGATGATGACCCAATCTGTCTGTCTATTGATGCATGTATTTACTTAAGAAGAAATATGACCTCTAAAACACAAAGAGATACGGCAAGCATGATTAGATTAAACACAACGATGTTTTTCCTTCACGCCTGTGTAATTTAGAGTTTCAATCGTCTTTGAAGACAAACTTGGTCTCCTTTTGTAGGGCTTGAAATAATAAAAAAAGCTGAAAAATCTTAAGCACTTTGCTATAGATAATTTCATCAACAGACTAAACAACATAAATACCGTTACAACAATAGAAAGCCTTAAATCTTCTATCAAAAAGAAATGCATGAAAAAAATTAAAGATTAACGATAACTAACCAATGAAACCGAATTTAACAAAGACAATGACATGTGAAGAAATGCCTCTCACTTTGGAAAGGTAGGCGAATGTACTCTGTCATGCACCATCAACTTGAAAAAAATTATAAACAGAGAGAAACCTGAATTCAAAATTCAGTTGTTTTTTTTTTTCTTCAAAATTATTTCGTTTCTTTTTTCCTTTTTTTTTGTGGAACAAATCTAAGCACTAATATAGAGTGGAAAAGGGAAAATGCACATACAAGCTTTGATATTTCTGAAAAAATGAGGGGATATTCCTAACGTTCATAACCACCTATATATGCTTGGACTTGTCTGTGACTTATCCACAAAACAAGATGTACATATTTCTGGTCAAGCTGCAAGTGTGTGCGTGTTTTTGAAAATGGTAAAAACTTGGATATACAATTTTCTCGTGACACTTATAAAGTGAAGAGTCTGTGCAAGTGTCAAAAGCCAAAGTCATATAAGTTTTGTATTTTGTACGGCTTGTAAAGATTTCCACTTTAGGAAATGTGAAGTATCACAAGTTATTATCACAAACAGAAGTGGAACATAGGGGCTTGCAAGAAAGAAAATAACCCAGACAGTTGGTGTCATCAAGAGTGCTAGAGACGGTACCCGAACTTGCTTGCTTGCTTACTTGAATTAAAGTGATTTTCGCTCTAATGGAGCATGTATCACTGGTTTAATAACGCACCGCGTGATTTTTAATTACTCCTGGGGAAGGAAAGAGAGCCTCATCCCCCAGGCTTTTATGTACTCACAGACTATTTTTAAATTTAGCCACTCAGGTGTAGGACTAACTAGTCCTTAACAACCTGACTGAAAGGCTTTACACATGAGTGGGAATTGTCTCACCACACACTCATTTTTCTGTCCGAGCGTGGTAAAGGAGGAAAAAGGTGCTCAGCAAGACAGCCATGGATGTTAAGTACTCACCAAAACGCTAGCCCGTACTTATTTCAAATCAAGTCGTGTCACCAAAAAAGACGACGTGTACGACATCAAAGGCATTGTCAAACGCAGAATGCCTCAATGCTAACTGGCTAGGTCTGCATTTCTTGCTCCCGCTGCTGTTGCGTATATTTCTTCCCTCCACACCGAGTTCTGGGCCTAATTCTTTTAATTTCGTTGTACCCGAACTTACATTATCCATATTATCACCAACAAAAAAAAAAAAAAAAAAAAAAAAAAAACGCACAGACCTGAAAGAAACATTCACTGACATTTTTACAGAATATTACTATTTTTAAAATTTTGATAATCGACGGAAACGAACAACTTAGAGTCACACTTTCTAACCAAGATAAAGAAATCATGTGCTGATAGACTCACTTCTGTATTTTTTCTTCTAACTGACTAACATATCATAGGCAATGGAATGTTATTTCTTTTCGAGAGTATGGGGTAGCCCTGAAATTTTTGGGAACTTGAAGCTATGGCGATCGCTTAGGTTATAAGATGGCGGCCTCCTCTGACGACAGGCTTTCTCACAGGATAAGGTCTGCTTCTTCGGAAAAGAGAAGAAGAACTCTTTGGTGTCGATACGACAATCGACAAAGCCTCTGTCAGGTTCATGCTGCTGCTGTTGCTGCTCTCTCTGCCGTTTATGAAGTCTGTACTTCTCCATCCATTCTTCTTTCTCCTTCTTGAATTCCTCCTTGAAGAGCTCTTCTTTCAGGTCTTCAGTGACTTTCAACATTATGATATTGTCTATCTCTTCAGGTCTCGGTATCAGACTTGTCATGACCCTATGCAAATTCACATAGGCTTCGTTCAACTTGGCTAATCTTGAGCACATCTTCGTAGGAAGATAAGTTAACAATGGATGGGCAGACTGGAGATTTCCCCGTTTGTATTGTCAAAGCGCGGACGTGAAGGAAAACATTGCTACACGGTTTTCGAGCCGGAACGTTCAAATAGTGTTATGGGAGGGATAGAAAGAAGTCAAAGAGCATCAATTCAACATTCCTATAGCCAAACAAACCACAAAGGCATTTTTTTTTCTTCAAAACACAACATTTTTTTATTCATACTAACAAACAACTCTAACATTTTTTAACAATAATCTAACACTATAACATCAAACATTTTTTTCAAATACCAAACGTTTTTTTTAATTCACACTCTACTTTAAACAGGGCTGACAACGTTGTGAATGAAATTGTGATTTCCACTGTTGGAAGTCATCAGGCCATTGATGGACACTACGTTTCCTAGCTTGAGACAAAAGATAAGCATAATGATCACAAAACCATCAATCTACTTTCACATCGTTTCTTGAAGAAGAACGAGGATCAAAATGAGTCACTAAATGTTCTAAGGAATAGCCCAGGCTGCGATGATGCAGAAAATACACACAGTACTGTCCGCACACCAAGGAAACTGTGCCTTGTAATTTCACATTATTGAATCGGGTGGTCTGAGCATTTCTTCTCATAAAGTCGATGATATCGTCTTCCAAAAGGGGCAATCCGTACGAATCGAAATATTTCACACATCCTTCTTGAGGAAAGTAGACGGCTACCCAGTGGGTTCCTGGGAGATGACTGTCGTCCGTGTTGATCACGTAAGCTTGATGGTCTTTAGGTTTGCGATGAGGGAGTTCATCTTTAGCACAAACGACAGGATTCCAAGAAGCAGTGTACGAACTGTGGTTCAAAAGGTAATAAAGTTCTCAGGTATCCATTTGTTGTTTTTTTTCTTAAGTCATCAATTCGATCCTGACTTTCTGCTTGAAAATGTCTGACAAGTAACCGTTTTCTTTGCCTTGTCTCCCAACTCTGATCCAACAGAGCTTCGATGCGATGGATCTCTTGAGTTGTTAATGGAGGACAATAATGTTCACGCAAGCCTTTATACCACTGTTGTAACACGTCTTCTTCCGAGATGAGACTCTAAGCTTCGTCCAGATATTCGTCCAATTTTTCTTCTTGACTCAGCATTAGCATTTATCGTGTTGAATTTGACTGGGATGATCGTTATGACATCCATAGCAATCTTTCTTGATCAATTCCTTAATTTTTTTTCTGTCAAGACTATAGCATAACAGGAAACTATATGTGATTCTTGTTCTGGCCATCTAGACTTCATCATGATGACTTCTTCGTCTTTGTCTTGGGGTTCTCCTTCCTCAGGATCTTCACATTCCATGTCCAAAGAATCCCTACTATACAAACATTGATAAAAGTCTTCCATGACTTCTAATAGTGTAGAATGACTTCTCTCAAACTGTTGGCTTATATCGTATTGTCCAATTCAGCATACAGGAGGACGTTCACCGTATTATCTGCGCGTAGATTTTCTGCAAACTGAAATTCCACACGCATCTGGCCGGATTTTATAGGGTGAAAATGTCACTCGTCGCTGTCTTGACTTACAATTCGTTAGAGAACCGTTTTCGAAAATGGAGTTTCACTGTAACTTTCCCTTTGGAGAAGGGAATATTTTGTCCCAGATCTCCTTTTATAGCAATGTTGACAGTGTCTAAATACGACTTACTGACGGGTAAATAGTGAGGATGTACAAATTCACGGTGTACGTGATAGGTGTTTGCACCTTCCTGGTCATTGTTTGTGGTACTATCCACTTTGAAAGGAATGACACGCAGTAACGGCACAGAGGTGTGTCTGACCACGTTGTACTCCACCACATCGGAATACACAAAGATCAAATTAAGTCCTTGGCTCAGTTCTACCGGGTTTCCAAAAGCTCTGTAAAAATCCATATTACTTTTGATCTGGGGGCTCATATTGTTTGCGACCATTTCTGCATGTCCACCCAAAATTTCAAACAAACTACCATTGAACCTGAGGGACAATGTGTCCGTATCTTGAAATTTGATCACGAGGCGATGAGCCACTTTATGGTACTCAATCTTCACACTTTTTTTGGCTCTGTTCAGTGCTTTGCCAAAGGCTAAGTTGAACCTGTCCGCAATAGTGTCCACCAAATGTTCACCACTAAAATAATAACCTGAAGGAATTTTCAAGGTGTAGATAATGAAGGCTGGATTGCTGGCTGCTCTTGTGTCCCCTAAAAACCCGATTTTGTTGATTTCTTCCTCCAATTGGGCATTCAGGATTTCCACCTCGAAAGTGTTTTGCTTTTCGGTGATGTTTTTGATTTGTGTTGGGTGAATGATTTCCACTAAAGCCACTTCCCAATGGGCTTCGTGATCTAACTGGATGGTCTGAGGTAATCTGACCGTGTAACAGCACAACGTGTTGTTGGGAAAC
Organism: Sinohyriopsis cumingii; assembly: GCA_028554795.2. Classification (NCBI taxonomy): domain Eukaryota; kingdom Metazoa; phylum Mollusca; class Bivalvia; order Unionida; family Unionidae; genus Sinohyriopsis; species Sinohyriopsis cumingii. The sequence goes on from CM068839.1 coordinate 3,052,241, forward strand.
ACCTCCATGGAACTGTCACTGGGTAAGGTTAAGTAAAATTGGCTGTTATTGCTCATAATTCCAGAGTTTTGTGGCTCTCTGAGGCGATACTGGAAGTCAGAGGAGTGTCTCCGCCCAAAATGGAGTTGTTGTTGGAGTGGTGGCTGGCACTGACACTGGACACAAGGTTCCCGTGGTTCCCGTTCGAGGAGAATTTCAGGGAGGGATTGGGAAGCAGGTAATCGATGTAACTGCTCAATACAATGGTCCACAATTGTTTGTCTTCTTGTTGCAAACTCAAATTGGCGATGGCTGCCCCGATGACACAATACACCACGAAGATTTGGCAGAAAAAGACGATTTGCGTTTTAGGCACACGTTCTCCACACTACACCCACAAGGGTTGTTTTTGTAAATCTTGCAGAGAAGAATTGGGTGAAGGAGTGATCGCAGTAGCTGAATGTGTGTGAAAGGGAATGATGGTCACTTCTTTTTATAGTCGATGACGTGCGAAGCGTCGATCCAAGAATGATAACTGGTCGGATATCCTTTCCAACGTACTTTGACTTCTTTGACGTCGTTTGCCCACTTTACGGTTTCTGCCAGTTAGCACTCCACCCACCTCGAGAACACAAATAACATCTAGTCAACAGCCGACTATACCTAACAAACAACCCGTCCCGGAAAGAGTGGTGGCAAAACAAAGGTCCAATTATCTTAGACAAACGGTATGGCAAACTCAGATGTAATTATCGGAGGCACTACGTTCTTTTCTCACTCCGATACTACAGGCAATCTCAGCTGAAATAACAACCACAACAACAATAACAGCGACAGACACCATAGCGGCGGATTTGAAACTATCTGAAGAATTAGTATCAGAACCAGAAAAAGAAATTGAGGCGGTTGAGGAGGAGGAGGGGGACGCTGACCCTCGTTGAAAAGTACACCGAAATGGGGCTAGATCAAGCATTGTATGACGTCAACATAGCAGGGCAGTTTATTAGAGCCATACAATACGTTGCCTACAGATCTCTAGACACCTTTAAACCAAGACCTTCTCAATGGGGATTAGGGGTCAGAGTTCTTCCCCAATTCTGCAGACAAACCTACACTGGATACCCCCTCAGTCACCTGGTAGAAGCCGCTGCTTACATTACCGCCCATCATGGCTACGCATTTCCTGATATCAAGAATCATGTGACTAGGAGTGCGGGAAAGAACGTGAAAGCAAAAGAGAGACGTGTTACCTTCTAACAGAAAAAACAGACTTTTTTTTAGGGCTCCAAAAGATTGCTTTTTATTAAATAGGGAACCATATTTGGCTTGGTATCCCTCCTTGACTAAACTATTCTCGAAACAAACTTGACCCATTGGAACACTGCAACAAACTTAACTTTTTAAACCTAACAGTGACCAAACTGGTATATGTCGCTTAGACATAATAATTTAAATAAGATCAGTATGGCTATTTTTATGTACACTAAGTACTAATATTAGACAGATATGTTAGGAAATTTAACAGACTCGTTAGATTTGAACTAATTGCACAGGTGGTTAACACATTATTGGTACTTATTATTGTCGATTAGCAAAACACGGGACTTGATTTGAAATAAGTACGGGCTAGCGTTTTGGTGAGTACTTAACATCCATGGCTGTCTTGCTGAGCACCTTTTTCCTCCTTTACCACGCTCGGACAGAAAAATGAGTGTGTGGTGAGACAATTCCCACTCATGTGTAAAGCCTTTCAGTCAGGTTGTTAAGGACTAGTTAGTCCTACACCTGAGTGGCTAAATTTAAAAATAGTCTGTGAGTACATAAAAGCCTGGGGGATGAGGCTCTCTTTCCTTCCCCAGGAGTAATTAAAAATCACGCGGTGCGTTATTAAACCAGTGATACATGCTCCATTAGAGCGAAAATCACTTTAATTCAAGTAAGCAAGCAAGCAAGTTCGGGTACCGTCTCTAGCACTCTTGATGACACCAACTGTCTGGGTTATTTTCTTTCTTGCAAGCCCCTATGTTCCACTTCTGTTTGTGATAATAACTTGTGATACTTCACATTTCCTAAAGTGGAAATCTTTACAAGCCGTACAAAATACAAAACTTATATGACTTTGGCTTTTGACACTTGCACAGACTCTTCACTTTATAAGTGTCACGAGAAAATTGTATATCCAAGTTTTACCATTTTCAAAAACACGCACACACTTGCAGCTTGACCAGAAATATGTACATCTTGTTTTGTGGATAAGTCACAGACAAGTCCAAGCATATATAGGTGGTTATGAACGTTATATCCCCTCATTTTTTCAGAAATATCAAAGCTTGTATGTGCATTTTCCCTTTTCCACTCTATATTAGTGCTTAGATTTGTTCCACAAAAAAAAAGAAAAAAAGAAACGAAATAATTTTGAAGAAAAAAAACAACTGAATTTTGAATTCAGGTTTCTCTCTGTTTATAATTTTTTTCAAGTTGATGGTGCATGGCAGAGTACATTCGCCTACCTTTCCAAAGTGAGAGGCATTTCTTCACATGTCATTGCCTTTGTTAAATTCGGTTTCATTGGTTAGTTATCGTTAATCTTTAATTTTTTTCATGCATTTCTTTTTGATAGAAGATTTAAGGCTTTCTATTGTTGTAACGGTATTTATGTTGTTTAGTCTGTTGATGAAATTATCTATAGCAAAGTGCTTAAGATTTTTCAGCTTTTTTTATTATTTCAAGCCCTACAAAAGGAGACCAAGTTTGTCTTCAAAGACCATTGAAACTCTAAATTACACGGGCGTGAAGGAAAAAACATCGTTGTGTTTAATCTAATCATGCTTGCCGTATCTCTTTGTGTTTTAGAGGTCATATTTCTTCTTAAGTAAATACATGCATCAATAGACAGACAGATTGGGTCATCATCCTTGAGTTTCACTGTACTTTCGGTTCTTTACTTCATACAAACCCCAAATTTATTAGTTTGAAAAAAAAAGATAACATGCCCCTCAATACTGTAACACGTCTGTTCTGATTCTACCGATGTGAGTGTGAGTGTTTATGTCGAAATGTTTAAGTGAGATATAAAAATAATGGTCAGCTTGAAAACGCGAACCAATACTGTGACGCTCAGTATTTTGATGTGGTAAGAGGAAATGGTACAACACACACACACAAAGAGGGCTTGTAAGTTCACATTTCAGTGTCTGCACTGTAATGGTAACAACGCAAGAACATAGGGATTATTATGCCACACAGTCCTAGAACAAAACAATGCATCACCCGTTGTAAGCCATCTCATTGGCTATACTTATTTTCTTACCGCGTTCGCTTCGAATTGACTTGAGTAGCTATTCAGACAGTGACGAGAATGGCCATGCTTTACTGGGTCTATCCTATAGGCGATTTATATAAAAAATATTTTTAAAAATTAAACTAATGCACGAACAATCGTACCATGGGCGATCCCATGGAAATTGTGTCCGTCTTATTGCAAAATACATCAACATTTAATTTAACCGTGCAGATCGCTAGAACAAACCTCTGATCATACACATTTTGAAAAGTGTTGTGTGACACGGATCGCCATTGTCGTTTGGTGTCTGCTTTCTTCTTCGAAAAGAGATCGTTTCGTCTTGACTATAAAAATTTAATTTGACTAAGTTTTACGCACTACTTGAACTCATACATTTACGTTGTAGGTGTAAGCCGTCGTTCTCAGTTTTCTGGAAGTTCGTTTTTGCGTTTCTCAGATGTGATACTATTTTTTATGGACCGAACGAAATTTCTTTTGGCGTGAATCAGGACTCGTGGTTTTGTGGCATAATTGGAGAGCATTGATTAAAGCCCAGTTATGTCGTCTTCGAAATCGCTGACACGGATTTGAACTAACACTTCAGGTTTTGTGTGAGGCGATACGGTACATCATTGCCTTTTACTTCCTCAATGAAATCGTTTCATCTTATTGCAAAATTACATTTGACTAGGTTACATACGCGGCAGGTCTCTGTATATAAGGAGAGTGTCTTAGCGTCAGAGTATTCATTCCGCTCTCAAACGATCAAGAAGATGGAAGAGTCAGCACAGATCGACCTGCTGGTCAAATATTTGCTAAAAGTCATACGAAAGCATAATTCACATGCGAAAGTGGCAACAAAACTTACTCTTTTGGTCGTTGATTTGATGAGAGTCAAACGAAAGTGTGTAAGTGCTAATGAAGTTTGCTATATCTGCAAAAGGTAAATGGATATTTGTCTCCAAAATACCTACTTCGTCTAAGAAAGAGAGACAAAAATCAAGATACCTAATATCGTTGTCAGGAGAAAGGACACTGGAATTCAGAGTGCCCTACGAGAAAAGAGAAGAAACAAAAACAAGACGAAACAGAGAAGAGGGATTCAGAAGAAGAAGAAATTGAAGATGATGAAGAACTTGTGCCAGTAAAGACATGGAAATGGAAAAATTGACAATGTGAGCCGATGCGTTGGCCCTGATGTGAAATTTCATACTACCTTCTAAAAGAGAATAGACCAGAAAGAAAACGTAAGTGTCTCTTGGTCTTGACATTGTATAATAAGGATGGCGTGTTTTGTTTTTTACTCACACTTTATGAAATTGTGCTCTTTCACCTCTCTCTATCCCTCTGGATCATGTTTTAGTTAGAATTGAAATGGAAGGATGTTTTCCTTCACGCACGCTCTTTAGGCATGCAAGTCGGTAAACAATAGTCAGTCTATTCCTCCATTATTTTGTGTCTTGATGTTTCCTAAAGCACACACTGATGCCATAAAATAACGGGTTAAATGGGTTTTGTAGTGTTGGGAGTGGGGGTGGGGTGGGGTGGGGTGTAGGTGTTTGGCAGAGTTGGTCATTGCAGGTGAGGGCTTAGGTGCTTTCAAAAAACTTTTTCTTCTTCACTCTGTGTTGATAGTATATTTGGGGTTTGTATGCGTTCGCGTACGTTTGTGTGGATAGTTTATTTGGGGTTTGCATTATCTCCCTTCTGTGTTGATAGTATATTTGGGGTTTGTTTTTTCCTCTTCCCTCTGTGTGTGTGTGTGTGTGTGTGTGTGTGAGTGTGTCTGCGCGCGTATGTTGTGTGTGTGTGTGCGTGTGTGTGTGTGTGTGTGTGAGGGTGTCTGCGCGCGTATGTTGTGTGTGTGTGTGTGTGTGTATTGGTCTCTGTTTGTCCCTATAAAACTCACTTTATCCCTATCAGATACACTCTACCTACCTACCTACAGTAGCGCGTATTCAGGTCAGCCACTTGCAACACTGTTGCCATTTATCCCCTAGTGTTCAGTACAGTGACGTCACTGACGCTGGAAATTTTGAAACTATAAATATCGACTTGGGGATTTCCACATTTTGTAGCTATACATATATACTAGAATTCATAAACAGGAACGTCACTCAAGCTGAGGCTATAAAAAGATAGTGGGATTTTCCAATGGAAAAACCCACAAGTTGGAGCTATAAATAGATAGTGGGATTTCATAGGAATTTCAGCTGATTATAGATACATAGGTATTTATTCACGATCGTCACAGAAGTTGATATTGTAAGTAGTTACTAATTTTATCCATTTTAGTCTAAACCATTGTAACTTAATTTTCTGGGATATGTTTGTTTTCCTTTAAATTCTGGGACAATTTCGTCGTTTTAGCGTTACTTTTAGTCACATCCATTTTGTCGTTGATCATTTCCTTGATTATAGCTATTTATAGCATTATTACAATTATGCAAATTTTTGAACACCCCAGCAAGATTTCAGGTCTTGGTAATGCTTTATATATAAATCTCACGCTTGTACTAGTGTATGTATGTCTCTGTCTCTGTTGTGTTTGACCCTCTACCATCATTGTCCCTAGACAATCCCACCATGTTCAATTCCCCTTGACGCTATACAGACCCACCATGTTCAATTTCCATATGTTAAATTCCCCTAGTCCCTAGACAGACCCACACTCTATTCCCATGTTCAATTCCCCTTGTCTCTAGAGTGACCCAGCAATTTTCCCCATGTTCAATTTCCCTTGATGCTAGACAGTCCCACGATTTTTCTCCATATTCAATTCCCCTTGACGCTAGACAGTCCCACGATTTTTCTCCATATTCAGTTCCCTTGTCGCTCAACAGTCCCACGATTTATTCCCATGTTAATTTCCCTTGTCGCTATATGTTCCCACGATTTTTCTCCATGTTAAATTTCCATTGTCGCTATATGTTCCCAAGGGTGTTTTTAATGCTAATTCCCATTGTCGCTATACTATCCCTATTCACTACTCTTGTCTTGTAACAAAGAGAGTTTTACCCTGAATTTATCTTGCCAGTAAAATCCCAAGCAAGATTTTTCAAACAACCTAATATCCTTAAGAAGAACTGGTTAAAAATCCATTATTTAAAAAAACATTTTCAAAAGGGTTGATAACAATTTTAACAAAAGACCGTCAACATTACATACTGTTGTATAAACAAGGACTGAATTTTCTGTAAAATCAACTTGTCTTCTTGTAATTCGTTAAACCAGTCCCCAAGCCTGTATTGATAGGGGCTCGAATAGTTTTTTAATATATAATACAAGGGACGACAATTTCTCATTTCAGCTTTGAGATTCAACAATTTGGACTTCAAATTTGGATTAAAACAACCGTGCGGTAGCGACATATGGTAGTCGCTTTCCAGCGGGCCTAGAAAATTTAAACTTAATGTTATATCGACTTCTAACTGCATAACTTCGATAGAAAATGATTTAATTTCTCAGAAATGGCAAGTATTATAATCGTTGTGTCTTTATTCCGCTGACAGACTAGACGAAACTACGTCATTGATGAAACCTGACCCGGTACTCGCCATTTGCATTACTAGTCACTTCATGAATCTCGGACGACGAACATTTCCTCGACAGAGCATGCCAATTAATCGACGATATCACTACAGCACATCAATTAGTCGAGCTCATGTGGATACCGTCGCACACTGGAATCTCTGGCAACGAAACAGCTGGCAAAGTTGCACAAACCAAACTAGGAGATCAAAACTCTATCAAGCTGAACTATAGCTCTACAGAAGCAATAAGCTTCGCACAAACATATATAGACCAAACATGGCAAGATTTTTGGAACTCCTCCACAAAAGGTAAAAAGTACCATGAAACCCCAAAAACCGTAGTTAGGAACATACAGCTACCTAAGGGTACCTATTTAGAACAGAAAACCATAAACAGGATCATAACTGGAAAAACTAAACTAGCAAGCACTTTTGGAAGGTTTATAGGACCCAAACCAGCAACCATTAACTGCTTTAACTGCCACACCACCAAAGATCTACACCACGTATTCAATATATGCCCAAAATATCAACCCGCTCGGAAAATATTTATCAAAAACCAAAAAGAGATTGGGTCACCACACACATACCCAGAGTTACTTATGGACTCTAATAAAAATAAACAATCAGCATATAAAAATATAAATAAATTCATAGACTCAGCAGGACTTAGGAACAAAATATAATTACCATGCCCACAAAACCAAAAGACCCAGTAACTAGCTAAATAAATATAGAAGCCACCACATAAAAACCCATAATATATCATTCAATTTTTGGATGTCCTAGATGTCCTTAACGAACCGAGTAATCAGCTAGGACTCCGGTCCTAGATGTCCTTAACGAACCGTGTAATCGGCAAGGACTCCGGTCTCTTGCTAAATAAAGTATAAATAACATTCAATCTCTAAAAACATTAATAAATAAATAACTTAAAGAGGCAATATCTAAAAACTTATAAATAACATAAAGTAGGAAGCACACCCTAAACACCTCGACTAGTATTACCATAATAATCTTGACTATCTCTCTTCATACATGATTTCTACTAAGAACCTCTATAAACAGCATAGAACATCACCCCCCCCCCCTTTTAAGAACATTCTAAAGAAAGAAAAAAAAAATCGCAAGAAACACCAGGCAAATGCAACAAGAAACCAGCGATTTAAAGCAAGCAAGACCGTTCCCGAGCTCTTCTTCCCACTAATGACCTCCAACCATTCAACTGTAAGGGACCTTTATGGACCCACAGATTGAGGCCAAACTATCAGGGTTCCTTGAACCCATAAAAGCCTGGGGGAGGTGGCACCATTCCCTTCCCCAGGAACAACTAGCAGGCTGCGGTGCAGTCAGAAAAAAGTGGCACATGCACAACTATGCGCACGCCACTATAATTAAACTCAACAACAACAACAAATCGGACGACGACATCGAAGTCCATTGGTCGCGTCACATCAACAACAAACTTCATTTTTATGTTGCTGTAGAGAAATTCAATTGCATTAAATGAAAGTCAGATACTTTTTGTATAAACCATTAATTTTGCAGGTCTCATTTATCAAGCAGAGAGCACATGTCAACGTGGTAGTCCCGTGATGCAACAAAACTCTAGGAAAGTTGTTCTCAGAATATATAAATATGGGAAACTTTGTGTTCTTTCGATTTTGTATTTTGATTACAACCAGTATACGACTTTCATTTAATATTTTTTTGTATTTTTTCTCTACAACATTTGAAAATGTGGGTTGCTAGGTTTGAGTACTCATGCGACCAGCAATGCAAATCTCGAGTACCAGGTCACATTTCATCAACTCCGATTTTAATACTCACAATTTCTGAGAAAATAAGTAATTTTCTTATCCATTTCATGCATGTATCACTCGATCTAGTTTGCTAGGCCATCCGGTAAGCGGCTACACTTTGCCAACACGATGTTTGCCTCTTGTGATGCTAGAGTGGTTTTCATGTTTGCCTCTTGTGATGCTAGAGTGGTTTTCATAGCTTCCATGTAAGAAAAGATATGGATATCGAGCTGTCTGGGGAGAAGAAAAAAAAAGTATACTAGACGAATCTAATCCACTGAGCATTTGGATTTACTCAGCATATATGTTTATTGCAAGCACCCAAATGATCCATACAGCACCCTCTGAATATTCTGGTTAGAACTATATAAATTAAACTCACGATCAGTTAAGTTACGACTCAGTTAAGTGATTGTTTCAGGCGTCAAGTCGTGGCGGAAAATTCCCGGGTTTTCCCCGACTTTCATGAATATTTGCGAAATTCCAGGACCTCTCAAGGTTGGGAAAAAAATATCATTTCTCCCCACTTTTTCCCGATTTCCCGGTAGCGTGGGATCCCTATTACTTGGAAACATGCATATTTGTTTGGTTGGTGTGATAATCTTACAGTTCTTGCGAATGAAGAACACAGATCTGCGAAAGGCAGACGGAGCTCAAAAGAGACAAGCCAGGATATAAATCCATGTGAGGTCAGTGCAATTTGTATGGTTTACCTAGTCGGTGTATTTCTCAAAACAATGTTTATTAAAACTGATAATGAAACATCTAGTGGATCTAAAAGAGAACTTGTGCTTCTGGCCAAAGATATTTGGCTCTGGGTTTTTAACAGAACATTGTTCTTTCTTCAATTCACATTTAAAGAAATATTTTTGCACATTTACTGTCTAAACATTTTAGTGGTTCATCTGAATGGAAACTCAATCCCAAGATATTTGGAAGACTGCAAAGTTCTTTTTAAACCAAACACAAACATTGCTCAAGAGCAAGCAAGAGAGGCAATGGCAGCTCCCCTTGGAAGCAGATTTGGTTCCCAATATTATTACAACGAATGTCAGATTTCAGTCCTTCAAAAGCTGAGGAATCTGCTCTATGTTTCTCACAGTCATCCACTGCTTCACCAAATGCCTTTGATATCCATCGTTGTATCAGGGTTGGACTTGAATGTCATAGTACTCCCAACTCGGTTACAGACTTGGTCGCCATGTCTTGGAGACCATCGACTAATGATGAGTCATTTTTCATATCAGACCTCCCACACCCACGTATTTCTTTATCTGGGATGTTAAAACGGTATTAGATTTTGTGGGCAGTTTGTTCCCTTTGCAAGCCCTAACTCTGAAAATGTTAACTTTCAAACTGATCATTTTGATTGCTTTCACAAATGCACAGAGAGTTCAACCTCTCGCTTCAATTACTTTGGATAACATGGTTCTTCAGAAGGATTAGATCATCTTACTGTCCCAATTCTTTTGAAGACTTCAAAATCAGGGAAAACTGAAATCAACTAAAATTCAGTCAAATAGGCAAAAGTGTTTATACCCACTAATTTGAAGCCTACTTTAAAGCAACCAGACACTGTCGTAAATCTGAAAGTGCAATGAATGAATTACCAAATATATAAAATGTAAAAAAACATTATCGGTTCTTTTTTTTATACAATTTACCTCTGAAGTTCAGGAAGTGAAAATGACCAAGTGGAGCTAGCACTTTTTTGAAAGGTGCACATCTGGAGCAAGGCCAAGCTGTATACTCTATAACCCATACTACACCCATCAACCATACACCAAAATAAAGGGAATTAAAAGTTCTTAGAATTATACCTAAGATATTCAAATTTTAAGAAAAATAGCATAACCAATGAGGAAAGCTGGGGAAATTCTCTTTCTTTAAAATTCTAACGCCTATGCAAAATACGAAACTTTAGAGTGCCACCAAATCAAGAAAACTGCAACCATTGTCGTAAATCAAAACAGCAACAAGACATTGTAGTAAATCAAGAAAACTGCAACCAGACATTGTATTAATTCAAGAAAACTGCAACCAGGCATTGTCGTAAATCAAGAAAACTGCAACCAACCATTGTAGTAAATCAAGAAAACTGCAACCAGCCACTGTAGTAAATTAAGAAAAATGCAACCAGACATTGTAGTAAATCAAGAAAACAGCAACCAGACACTGTAGTCAATCAAGAAAACTGCAACCAGACATTGTAGTAAATCAAGAAAACAGCAAACAGACACTTATTTGTTATTGTTGTTATAGGGTTTAATGCCATTTTCAGCACAAGATAGGCTATACATGGCAGCCAGTATTAATGGTAGAGGAAGAACCCAGGAAAACCCCGGAAAGAACCACCGACCCACATATCCACATTGGCCGAGCCCGAGACTCGAACCTACGCAGATAGAGGTGAGATGACAGTGATCCATGACGGAGAGCGCTTTAGACCACTTGGGGCCCCCGCAAACAGACACTGTAGTAAATCAAGAAAACTCCAATTAGACATTGTAGTAAATCAAGGAAACTGCAACCAGACACTGTAGTAAATCAAGAAAACTGCAACTAGACATCGTCATAAATCAAGAAAACTATTTCTTTCATTTAAAACCTTTTTACCTGTAGCCACTCAACATCACATTGGGTGAACAACGTTCTTGAGATAGCACGTATAAATACTTCAGTGTTCAAAGCTCACTCAGTATGTGGGGCATTGAATCATTTCTGGATCACTCTTGACAGTAAAGTACATTTAGGAAATTCTAGAAATTCATACACAAGTTATTTTTAATTCTTTTGCTTTGTCTGCCTTTATATTTTAGGTAAACAAATTTATATTTTGGATTATAGAATGCTTGTTTAGTCTTACCTTTTCTTGTGATGTAGTTTGTCACTAAGACGTAATATGTCAGTCAAGGTAATAAAAATGTGTTTAGTTTCGGTAATAAAATGTGTTTGGTTGTTGTATGGCATCCAATGTGTCACAGTCAAGGTAATATATTTAAGTTAAATGTGACTGATCATTAAGTCCTGCTCCCCTCCCCCCCCCCCCAGTTTATAACTGAATTATCTTTAAAATAGACCCATGAAACTTGGGTATTTTGATGTCTTCCCTGTAACTCACTATGTCACAAGACTCTACCTTATATCATCATTATATACTTTTGCTGACATCACCAAAAAAAGTGGGGGAAAAATATTACTGCATTCACCTGTTGTATTAAGCATTACACAGCAATTTTTGGAAAGATTCTGCTGCTGTTGCTGTTGAAGGGCTTTTTCAGCACAAGATAAGCTATACATGGCAGCCAGTATAAATGATGGAGGAAGAACCCGGGAAAACCCAGGAAAGAAACGACCCACGAGAAGCTACTGGCAAGCTTTTTCACATGCCCTCATTGGCTGAACCCAAGACTTGAACCCACACAGAGATGAGATGCCAATGATCCTCAACGGTGAGTGCTTTAGACCACTCGGGGCCCCCGGGAAAGATTCTACTGGATCAATCGGCCAATCCATCCATTCATCTAGCAATCAATCTACACATAGAAATCTATTGACTAATTGATCAATTGACTCCAGTTTTATTCATCTGTGTATTTACCCTCCATCAAAATTATGCATGGTAGATTGTAGATTCTGGGGAACATTTCAGTTCTCATTGGTCAGCAATTGCAGATAATTGGTGTCCTGATTAAACTTTACGATTCAACAAAATTCTTTATTTTTGCACTTTAGGCCAATGGCCCATAATAAAATACATACAAAAAATGTCATTACTGGAGTAAATGCATTTATTGTAATTGTCCAACATGAAGTAGTTTCTTGTTTAGCCATTGCAACACCAGAATATGGATTTTCTGATGACATCAAGCTACAGAATGACTGTCATATCATCCCCCATTCAATTTCTACATACCAACTATAGTTCTCTACTATTTACTTTTACAAAACTTTGTAAATAACTCTGAGGTAAGGAAAAAGCCACCAATCGATTTGGGGGTCAACAGGTAAAAGTCACTCACTAAAAGAATAACAATAGTTCCTCAGAGACATGATTGATGCATTACTATCGGCTAAGAATTTCTAGGAATTTAAAAGTCTTCCTTTTTTTTTTTAATTGCTGTTGAAACCAGCTGATATTTTTAAGAGATAAAATTGTCAAATTAGCCACTGTCGCTGCCATACTGGATGTAATATCGGCAACATTTTCATTTAGGGCAAAGAAGACACCATTAGAAGTCTTTAGATAAAACCTACTATTTATATGACCATTAAGGAGGAGTGTGTGTGTGTGTTTTAGATTTTTAACATAGCTTTAACAATTTTTCAGTCATATTGCTACGATGTCTGCAGTGCAACAGATTTGTTACATACATTTGATTTAATTTATTTTTGATTTAATTTGTGTTTGATTTGATTTGATTGTTTGTGGGTTTTGGAATCTTTTTATTTTCTTTACATGTCAATATAGTATAATTTCATTAACAAGGAATGATATTTTCCAGAAAATTCAGTTTGACCCAAGTTTTCCTTAGATACCTAATAATAGAAACATGTTTCTATTTTTGACATAGTTCCTGGCCTTGAATGAGGGTCAAGTAAGTAACTTTTTTCTAGGAGTACAATAATTGGTTCTTATCAAGGACATATAGGAGCTATGTGACTTTTACATGTAAACATTATCATATCATCCTCCATTTCGCAATTAGGCATTTCCGAAATTGCAAAATGCTAAGTATTAATAGTGATGTTTAGAGAGAGATAGGAGAGTACAGGCTTTCAAACACTTGGTGTCAACTTTTCTTGTGACCATTTTAAGTTATATGTCAATTCTTCTTCTGATTACTTGGACTCTAAAAGATTAATTCGTTTCTCTGGAAATATTACTGTATTCATACAGAATAATTGAACAAGGCCTTTCTTGAAAATTTTATTTGGATTTCCAAGACCCGAGGATTAATTATTATGTTTCTACAAGGAACTGTTGACGTAAACACAGTATAGGCTACAGCATACATCATCACCTTCCATCTTGGATTCTTTGTCGGACTCGAACTTGTAATCATTAAAACATTTCAATATTAGACTTCAAAAATTTTATTCGTGGATTATTCTTGTATTATTTTTGGATCTGATTCTGGAAACCGTTAAGTTTTACATATTTGTTCATTTTTACAGTATTTTTCTAGGGAAATAAATTATTTGTTATATTTCACAAAGCTTGCTGTTTTCATTCTTTCTTGTGTTACTGCTTATTCGATTTGATTCTGGAAACTAAGTTCTCATATTTTTTCATTTTTAGAGCATTTTTCCAGGGAAATAAATGGTTATATTTTTCAAAGCTTGTTGTTTTCATTCTTTCTTGCTTATTCAAGCCTAAACACATAACAGTTCATAGTGATGCTCCAACCATTAGGTCACCAGAGCGGTCTCCATTAAGAAGGATGAGCAATAACAAGATTTAAAGATTGCCACTAGGGTGGCCATGTTGTATGGCATACCAGCAACATTTTCATTTTGGACCAACCAGACATAATAAAGAAATATTTTATCTTAAAAAAGATGTTGATATATCCATCCATTCATAAGAATAATAACACGATTTCTTAGTTGGCTGCCGATTTAAAATGATTTTTAAGATGGCTGCTGTTGCGGCCATACAATTTCGGGTGGGGTGCGAAAACCATTTCACTTATAACCAACCAATGCCAAAAATTCTCGTAGTGAAAAACATATTAAAGTAAACATATTTTCAAAATGACAATCCTAGTGGCCATATTTTAATGTCAGACTATTTTTATTAGGACCAACCATACACCACAAAAATTCTTGAAGAGAACACCCTATCTTGATATTATCATCTATTCAGGGGCCCCGAGTGGCCGAGTGGTCTAAAGCGCTCTTCGTTACGGATCACTGCCATCTCACCTCTGCCTGCGTCGGTTCGAGTCTAAGATTCAGCCAATATGGGTATGTGAGAAAGCTTGCCAGTAGCTTCTCGTGGGTCGGTGGTTCTTTCCGGGGTTTTCCCGGGTTCTTCCTCCACCATTAATACTGGCCGCCATATATAGCCTATCGTGTGCTGAAAAATGGCGTTAAACCCCACAACAACAACAACAACAACATCATCTATTCAAGAGTAGCAATAACAAGATTTTCAAGACGGTGATTGTAGCAGCAATATTTGAATCAAGGCTGCAATTATTTTTATTCGGGACCAGCTAGACATCGTAACTTGGATTTAGTGAAAACGTCAATGTAATATGACCATCCATTCAGAAGTATTAGTGGTAACAAGATTTTCAAGATGGCAACTGATGTGGCCATATCAGATAATGGAGATGTTATGATTTTCATGGAGGACCAACCAGATTTTTGGATGAATGTGTGTTAAGTTTCATGGCAATCCTCTCAGTAATTATGGAGAAGTAGCATGGGATGTGATTTTGATTTTTAACGTAGCTTTAACAATTTTTAGTCATATCGCTACGATGTCTGCAATGCGGAAGTTTATAGTGATGTCTAGCACTGGGGCATCATGCCGCAGATGTGTAGCATGATGTCCCACCCAGTTACATTATCCTGACACAAGGCCGACCAGTCCTAACACTAACCTCTTAATGCCGAACGCCAAGCAAGGCAGCTGTTAGTACCATTTTTTAAGTCTCTAGTATGACTCGGCTGGGGATCTAACCCACAACCTCCCGCATCCGAGGCAGATGCTCTAACCACTAGGCCACCGGAGCAGTTGGAGAAGTAGCACTAACAAAATTTAAATAACAGACGTACACTGCAAACCGAAGTCCTTCTGGAAGGACAAGAACATCGCACTCAGCTCAAAAGTCAGACTGATGCACACACTGGTGATCTTATTTCTCTACACCTGCGAATCATTGACCATAATAGCGGACTTGGAGAAAATGATACATGCTACAGAGATGTTTCTGAAAGATCCTCAGTGTCACATACAAAGACCATATCACCGATGAAGAAATACGGCGAAGGATAAGACAAGCCATTGAGCCTCACGATGACAACCTGAAAAATGGAAACTGCAGTGGTACATGCATGTCTCACCATCATCAGGACTTGTCAAGACAATCCTACAAGGCACTGTACAAGGAGGAAGAAAGAGAGGCAGGCAAAGAAAGAGGTGGGAAGACAACATTCGAGCGTGGACACGCTTGACACTGACCGACTCACCGAGAAAGATGGAAAATCGAGAGATATGGAGGAAGTTGGTTGTTAGGTCTTGTGCGGTGCCCCAATGGTCTTCCACACTACGGGACTGATGATGATGATGATGATGATGACATTGCATAAGCTCTAGTTTTTCATCTGCGTAATCAATAGTGCAGCTCATGTTTTATCCTTGATTGATCTTATGTTTCAGTATAATAAGGCAAATACATCAACAATTTACTGATAACATGTTTTAATACAATTAAATGTGTACTATTCACTACATATTGTGTATCAGAAGTTGCATAATCAAGCTGCATGTGAGCTGTTGATGCCCAGACCGGCTTCCCAGTGGTTAAGCAATGCATGGAATCAAATACTAAAATTTGACTCCATACTTACAGTACTTTAATGACTCTGAAATTTTGCACAGAAAATAAACTTAACCTCACTCCAAAAATGAAAACCAAACTTCAATGAAATGAAATTTGAAATCAATGGCAAGATTACAAATGAAAACGCACTGTACAGGTGGCCTAGTAGCTAGAGCATCCGCCTCGTTTTGTGGGTTTGATCCCCAGGTGAGTCATACCAAAGACTTACAAAAATGGTACTAACAGCTACCTCACTTGGCGCTCAGCATTAAGATGTTAGTGTTAGGACTGGTCGGCCTGGTGTCAGGATAATTTGACTGGGTGGGACATCATGATACATATCTGCGGCATGATGCCCCAGTGCTAGACATCACAATAAACTGTCACACTGCAGACATCGTAGCGATATAACTGAAACATCGTTAAAACGACGTTAAAAATCCAAATCACACACACAAATGAAAAGATAATCCAGAAATGTTAATTTCTCTAGTTTCAATGTGTTTAAAGTTGCAGATCACAAGGTTTCACATGTGTACATACTCATTTTGTATGAATATGGAGCAAAGGGCACAGGAATGCTTTTGGAGTGTAATTAAAATTGGGGGGGGGGGGATGGGAGGGAGAGATTATTCATCCCAAAACTAGAGTATTTACTGCATACAATAATACAGAAAACAAAGATTTATTTTTTTATTACAAATTCATGAAGTTACTACTATTTATTTGAGTACATAAATGCATCTTTAACATTCAAAATACTAACACTGGTCCTATTTACAGCGATATTTCAAAAAGTAGCTGCAAGGAAAAAAATTAAGAAAACTTGACAAGGAAAACAAATGGCATGATGGTCATCATGTGTTTGGTAAAATCTCTTTTGCTTTAGAACTAAGAGGTAGAGAATAATATTAATACATAACTGCGAACCTTTCAGATAGTGTTGGGGCTTTCTGGGGTCTCAAAAAATGTTTTGTGGTACTAAGAAGGGTCAGTGAATGACCACAAAAAAGCAACATCATACAGCTGAAAACCAGTTGTCTTCTCATACAAGAACATAGAAAATTACTTGAAATTCAAATGTGAATCGAAGAAAATAAAAGATCTTTTCAATGAAGCATTTAATAAAATTTTAATAAGAAATAGTTGGCAGACTTTGCACTGTCAATATTATCACCAAAGACAAAGAAATTATACGACAAAGAGTCCCTCAACGGGACTGCCTCTAATGTCCAGATTTTCCAAATATTCAAGAGACCATTTCTATCTCTGATCTTCAAGTGATATGACTTTCAAATTAGTTACTTTTGTCATATTGGATGAAAAGTCACCACCATTATAAATTTTTACAACCAACTAGATACCTTCACAACGTTTGATGAAAATCCAGTATTAATATAACCAGCCCTTCAGGAGAATTAATGACTCAATATGCCCACTGTGGCAACCATATTTAAAGACAGGCTGGCACCTGACACCATTTCCATTCCAGTCCAACTAGATAATGTAAGACTTCTAGCGAAAAGCCCATTCTGATATTACTAATCATTCAGGTGGAGTAGTGAAGAGATTTTCATGATGGCCCTTGAGGTGGCTATATTTGATGCACTGGCAACCAATATTGGATGTTAGATCAACATCATTTTCATTAGGAAAAAAACTGGACATCATATGAAGTCTTAGTTCAAAGCCTATGCTGACAGGATCATCTATCTATTCAAGTGGACTTGCAACAAGATTGTGGTGTCCATATTGGACAATTGAGCAGCTACATCATCATTTAGAACTACATAGACCTTGGGAAGAATGTATTGTGTGTGAAGTTTCATGAGAATTCTCAAGTAGTTTAGGAGTAACAATAACAAACCTGTGGTAAGTGCTGTCAGAGGTGGAAGACAGACAACAGGCCATCTAATAAGCTCTTCTGGTCTAGGGGCTAGAATTTTCTTAGCACCCAGGAAATAAAATCATGATTTCAAAATATTTTTTCCTCCTTCAACAAACATAATTGGATAAAATTTGCTTTTTTCAACAAATCAGAGCAATAGTAAATTTGTTAAGGTACTCAATGGACACAGTTGCCCCCCCCACCCCCAACCCAAGTAAATGCTTGAGGGACTGACCATTCATTTTCTTGTGGTGGTAGGTGGCAATGGTAATGGAACTAGACTTTTTATAAAACAAAAATCATTGAAAACAAATATCTTGCTCTGATTTGCAGGAAAACGAAGAGGGCTGTTCCATTAAAACATACATGGGACCTAGGGAAGGCACTTTTAAAGCAGGGTACTCTGATTCAATTGTCATTTTAATTTGAACTCTCTGAAATCAAAGTTCCCTGGCATATATTTTTTAAAAACTGCCTTCCCTGGGTACCATGTATGTTTAACTGGAACAGCCCAGGCTTTATTTTTATCTATTATTGTCTTTTTTATATATAAAAAGGTCAGAAAAAAAATCAGATTAGAGGCTGGCTTTGTTACTCTAAATAATTCAACACTAGGTTTGAAAGCAATGCAAATGGTATTAATCTTTGAACTGTTACTATTTTGATGGATGTCATTACACTCCAGGGTGTTCGAGTATAAGCAAAGAATAAAATGATCCCATTTACTGCTGTACTTGCAATGAACAGACTTCACTTTGCAGATGGTTCATCCTTCCCTTATCAAAGTGGAGTTTCAACATTTGGCCTTAAAAAAATTAATCTCACTTCTGCACTATTAAATATACCCAAATGAAAAAGCTTTGTATTTTAAATACGGGGTAAAATCCGACTTCAAAGGAACACTGCCACTGATCACGAACATACCAATACTCATAAAAATGCCTTAAACACTGTCCATCAAAGCAATGAAATAACTTTATTTATTAGAGCATGAATTTCTTTGACTTGTCATACTTAAAAACAACAAATGGAGTTGTCCCACTTCATGTAAATTACCTGTGTGAATTAGCTTACTAGGCTCTTCCACAGCAGTTCTGAAAGGACTCATCAACAATAAAATCATCCTACCTATTTTGCAATCAGTTAAACAAGCTGTGCAATTGTGGTTCTTTATTAATGACCACCGTTATCTTTTAACTGCCTATATGACAATCAACTGCATAAACTGCTTCTGGGCAATAGTTTTCTGTAAGCGTAAAGTTACTGTTTCTATATACTACAGGTTATATCATGGCGACAAGAAAGCTCCCTCTCTTTCTAAAATAAGATTACTGATAATTGTTTTTATGAATATGACCATGTCGGGGAGTCAAAGTCTGTTTTCACATGGCACCTTGCATTTTGGCAGGCATGTTAACATAACCTCTGATGGAGTTGGCACCAAGACAAGTAGTCCTGCGATGAAAGCCAGGATTGCTGAAATCATTTACAAGGATAAGTATCTTGAATGAAATGAAGCTATCTAAACACCTTCTTCAATTTTAGTATATTTTTATTCATTTCAATAAAGAAACTATTTCAACTTACTCCAATTTCGACATTCTTGGGTTCCATTGCATTCCAACCAAACTAAATGTAGGGCAACAGAACTTGAAAACATGTCCATTTGCTTGTGTCAGAATTTGAATCCATTAGGTATAAAACATCAAAGTAAAGTCTGACAAAATCAAAATGATTCTAATTTGTGGAAAAAGCATCTGTATCGGCTGCCATTTTTGTGAGATATGCCTGAAATTTTGGCCCCTGGTTCCCATCAGTCGAGTGGGCATCATGCTACACAAGGCCATTATTTAGGCAGGTACACACTAACCAAACATAAATAGCTTGATACATTATTTAGGCAGGTACACACTGACCTAAACATAAATAGCTTGATACATTTAGGCAGGTACACACTGACCTAAACATAAATAACTTGATAGGCGTCTTACATCGCAGGACTACAAGACAAGGAAATTCCAGTCATGGGGTTGCATTATTTGCCATTTGCTCAACTAACTCAGATTATGGTATTTCCTTGTACTGGTGCCAACCTGAAAAATATCTTTTTCTCTCACATTTATTTTTCAAAGACTGAGAAAAGAAAAATTCAGTTTTATTCCATCACATGATTTATTTTCTTTTTATTTATTTTACAATGACTAAAGTAATGGTTAACATTATCAATTCCATCATACTTTGACATCATGAAATTGTCATGTGATGACTTGAGACAAAACTTTAAAAATTTCATGGTTTTGCAAGATTTCATCACAGAAGTGAGACAACCTTAAGTCCAGGTTGTTAAAGCAGTGACAATTTCGTTTCATTCTGACCATTTTTAGCTTTGCTTCTGCAATGACCTGTTACTCAGAAGCTTTATTTAGATGTAAACTACCCTACAACTGGTTATTCATTGTAAATATTTCAATTTTCTTTTGGTTTATGTAATATATTGTTACAAATTATTATTCTCTCAACGTCGAGAACATGTTTCCATACAGGAGAATCAGTACTGAAAGACCACTAGTACCAGGTTATCCATGCACAGATTTTTGTATGATGCAGTATTGTATGCTTTGATGGTCTCTCATCAAAGCACATAATACTACATCCTACATAAATCTGCATGAAGACCCTGGTCTCTCAAGCGAGTTTTACCACATTATCCTAATGAAATATCTGGAGATCTTCTGTAAGTATATATCTCTCTCTAACATCAACTGTGTAATCCCACTGGCCAAAGCAAAATCACACTATTAAACCATGTAACCTTGGATTTTGTGTTCTTCTGTCAGGCACCTGTTTTGTCTAATTTCCACTTCAATTATTTTCTTCTTCCCTCATAATCAGGTAATAGAAGTACAATTTATTAATTTTTTAAAAAATATTTTTTTTTTGCAGAGAAAGATCAGTTGATATAAGAAAATCTGACTCTAATAGTGTGAAAATATAAGACTGGTTGTTTAATATACATTAAATGCTGATAGGCTATGGTGAATTATGAAATCCTGCTGTATGTCATTTAATACTGACAACATAAACAGTGAAGTGTTTCTTGAATCTGCAGCAAATATCTTGCAACAACATTATTACAGTTGGCTGATTAACTTTTA
This sequence comes from Sinohyriopsis cumingii, assembly GCA_028554795.2. Taxonomy (NCBI): domain Eukaryota; kingdom Metazoa; phylum Mollusca; class Bivalvia; order Unionida; family Unionidae; genus Sinohyriopsis; species Sinohyriopsis cumingii. Next base: position 3,073,437 of record CM068839.1, read on the forward strand.
TATACATCTAATGGGTTTGTAGTGAATTATGAAATCCAGCTGTTAAATGATGCAATACTGACACAAGTTCAACTATGTGAAGCATTACTTGTATGTATAGAAAATAATCTGCAACAACATTACAGCTGGTTTGAATAGTCAACAACATGCATACAAATACACAAATTTTGACAATTTGTTCACACCAGTTTAAAACCTAGAAGCATCAAGTTGCCACCAATACAACTAATAACATTTAAGAATGGTTTGATGTTCTGCTAATTTACAAAATAAAATGTACACATACATTACTACCTATAATATTTACATATTGCTTGTTTAGTCGTTATAGGGCTGATCTGTAGTTCAATTCTGATGTTCAATATTTATCACACGTAAAATCGACCTATCATACACCCTGCTTGGAGCTATTTTTACCACTTGAAATATTTAACAGTACTCTACTTATAAAATATTTGGAATTATTTATTGTAATAAATGGGAAACTACAATGTGTAATGTAAGAAATGTCTATACCATTTTTTAACTTTAAACAATCCACTCTTATGAGGGGTGGGTGGGGGTGGCACAATTTATCTTGAAAAAAATGCTCAATTATCAGCAGTAAGACCAAAAAAGGTTTAAGAATCTGAAGAAAAGAAACCTCTGAACTGTGTACCTGTTACCTCATTTCAGCTGCAGACATTCCAGAACATAAATCATCTAAAAAACCAACACCAACCAGAAAACTATTTTGGCCTGATTTTTAAATATGGTGTCAGGATATTAAAAAAACAAACTCTGAATGGAGCAAATATAAGTGGAGGATCATTAAATTTATCCATTAATATTATGGAGGATTCAAATTTGTTGCATAAATCTTGAGGACAAAAGGTAAAAACATCTTGAACATAAAGGTACATGTATTATCGAGAGCAGCTGAAGCTTCATTAACTGACTGAAATTTAGGAAAATTAAATATTGTTACAATGTTGCTGAGAGTTTTTCATCACTGGGGCACAGGCAAGGTACTGTATTTTTGTTTACATTTTAAATTCCCACAACTTTTCAAGTAGAAAATATAGTGAAGAAAATTAAACAATTTCGAATCGAAAAATGATGTCTAAATGATTATCAGCACATGTTGTAATCAGACTGAATCATCGTTTTGTTTCTAAAGAAGAAACTTAACTTTTCAACTTAAGAGTTCAATGCATTAATATGGAGTATTGGAAATTAATGAGTTTGTTGTATAATTCAATATATTTAATTTGTGTTGATCTCTTAAATTTGCTCTAAATTTTACTTGGATGCAGAGTAACTTGCATGTAACTGCAGTTTAAACCCAATCATATGTCCCATTGAAAAACCCACAGCTAAAGAGTAAATCATTGAACTGTATCTATTTAGGCCAGGCCCTGATTACATGTCTCATAGTTTTTTTTTCTCAGTGGGTTGTACATTATGTCATAAACCTTAAAACACCTCAATTCAGTTTTTTCTTAAAAGGATACATAAAAAACCTGAGAAGAATGTGTGAATAATGAGACATGTAAATAATACAAAACCACACAAGCACTTTGTTCTGAGTTGCGGGACAAACTCGTTAGATAGGGTATAGATATATACATAATGAACTAACGGCCTCAGAATATTCCAACACCATATCAAACTCATTCTTTCTGCTGAACTGGAACAAACACTTCTCTAGATTTGTCACAGTACTGAACCACCATATCGAACTCATTCTTTCTGCTGAACTGAAACAAACACTTGTCTAGATTTGTCAAGACATTAAACACCTATATGACTGCCTCTATTGTTCGACTTCTTTAAATTGGGATTTGACAAAAATTGCATCTGCAGAAAATCGAAAGTTAAAAACTTGCTAGTTCTTCATAGATTTTAGTAGTCCCAATAAAGTTAGTACTGCGAGTTTTTAGTGGTCCCAATAAGCTTAGTACTGTGAAATTTTTGGTATATTACAGTTAGATACTTATCTATCACATTATAGGAATCAGATGTTTTATCCATCAAAGGACCCATTTTAAAGACAAAACTTCAAATTCATATAATTCTAGTCACAATCCAGTCCTACTTGTAAACACAACTGATCATCAAATTCAAAAGTCAAATATCATGATGACCAGGAAAATGTATACTTATAACCTGGAGGGAATTTTGTTCTGCTTTTTCTTTATATTGTAAGTTTCTTGCCATGACTGGATGCAAAGGATTGCATTCATGTCTTTTAATTCACTAATCCAACATTATCTTTTCTAGCCATTGGTGACTGGACTAGCACAAATACCAAATCCTGTCTTTTTATGCATCTTTCTTCCTTTTTATCTAAAATGTTGTCTTGTCTATAAATCCTGAAGAGAAACTTGCATGAACATTTAAATTGATGAATTTCACTTTATCCAAGATGACTCACTGGTATATCAGAAGGAAAATATCCACTGTTCCTTCCAAAAAGAAAACTTTGATATATTTAATGGGGAAAAAAGACTAAAAAGATATCTTATACCTGAATTTTTTTCTTTTTCTTAAATGTGTGAATACATGCAATGTTTGCTCCAAAATCAACTAAATGAGTTGCATCGATTGTAAGGAATAATCCTGGAACAAATGTTTTCTCTTAATAATCAACAAATATGCTCACACTGTAAGGGTAATTTTTTCCCTCTCCATAAAATAACATTAAAAACATCATTTTGTGCACAACATGAAATGTATAGCCCCCATTTTAGACAACTCTAATACCAGTATCCAAATGGATACAAAGAGATTCTGTTGTATATAGAAGGAATTCCTGAAGTGGAATATTCTGAAGCTAATGACGTAAGAATTCAGAAGAAATTCCTAAAGTGTCCTTCCTTTTGCTGCATGAACAATACAACTTTTACCAGCAATCCGTGAAAAGCCTGATTTTTTGATGATTTGTTCTGATTAACAGTTCTTTTTATTCACATCTTTAATCAATGCCTCTTTTTCTTGGAATCTTTGTTCCTGTCAGGACTGCTGGAGTGTTTGCGTTTCTTGGGGCTGTGATGCTTTTTATGTTTCTTTTGCTGTTGGGCTCTATCATGATCACTCCCATATTCATCACGCATTGCGTCCGCTGAAAAGAGATAATTAATTGAAGACTGGTGACAGTGATGCCATTAAACTTTTTCTTTTCTTCTATATTTGCTCAAAGTCCGATGAAACTGCACAGACCCAGATCTGCATTTATATAATGTGCTGTCAGATCTGGGTCTGTACAGTTTGTTAAGACTAATCAGTTGTTGTTGTAGGGTTTAACGCCATTTGTCAGCACAAGATAGGCTATACATGGTGGCCAGCATTAATGGCGGAGGAAGAACCCAGAAAACCCATGGAAAGAACTACTGACACACGAGAAGCTACTGGCAAGCTTTCTCACATAACCACATTAGCCGAATCCGAGACTCAAACTGATGCAGAAAGAGGCAAGATGGCAGTGATCTGTAACGGTGAGCGCTTTAGACCACTCGGGGCCCCCAAGACTAATCACTATAACAAACATGGGCCCTAATTTTGCATTATGTGATGGAAGATAAGGGTATATGTTGTTTGCAGTTGGTCCTGGCTTGAAAAGTGAGTAAACATGGTAGATGACAAGTAAAATACAATTAGACATTACGGACAGTCCAATTTCAGTGACAATGATAAATCTGCTAAACAAACCATAACAGACCTGACACCTTAAAATACCCAATGCAGTACTCATAATGCTGTCCATGGGGGACCACAGAATATACCACACAGAATTTTTTAAAATTTTCTAAGCAGGGTCTTCTTAGAATAACAAAAAGATTACTGACCTTTACAGAATGCATATATTGATCACATGAAGGTATTATTAGTTTTAGTCACCTATGTCAACTCATTATTAGCAGTGGAGATCACTTACTAATGGGTTTCAATGGCCTGGACCTCTTTGATCAAGGTATGATGTCTAATAAGCAGAAGAAATTATTTATTTTATTGGGTATACCATCACTATGACTGTTGATCTTAACATATCGGAATCTATTGCTTGATTTATTATCCTAAATTCATGCCATCCACTATATCTGGTTAAGAAACTTGTTCTAGAACAAAGGTTACAAAAAAAAACTTTATCACCTCAAAAGGAATAGGCCTTATCCAGACCTTAAGTGTCTCACATACTTTTGTGAAGGTATCTGGTCTAGAACCAAAGCTATTTTACATGAAGAATACTTTGAGTGATTTGGATTTTTAATGTAGCTTTAACAATTTTTCAGTCATACTGCTACAATGTCTGCAATGTTGCAGTTTCTAGTGATGTCTAGCACTCAGACATCATGCCGCATACATGTAGCATGATGTCCCACCCAGTCACATTATTCTGACACCAAGCCGACCAGTTCTAACACTAACCTCTTAATGCTGAGCGCCAAGCGAGGCAGCTGTTAGTACCATTTTTGTAAGTCTTTTGTATGACTCAGTCGGGAATCGAACCCACGACCTCCCGCATCTAAGGTGGACGCTGTAACCACTAGGCCACCGGAGCAGTAAGAAGAATACTGTGAATGGCATTTTATATGCACACCCATGTTTGGTAGTCCTCATGGCAGAAAAATTAATGGGTTTATTTTTTTGCAGAAACCATTTTTCTTCTTCAGTCAGAGTGACTCTGACCTTTCCTTTTTTGACCCCAAAATTGACAGGCTTTCTCTTGACCCTATGTGTACCATATCTACAAAGTTTGGGCCAGGTCTGTGATGTAGAAACATTTTTCTTCTTCCTGACAGTGACCTTGATATTTTCATCCCCAATTCAATAGCCTTGTTCCTTATCCCAACTGCAAGCTATCCAAAAAATTTCATTGAGGTACATCATATCAAATTAACATTTTGCATAGAAACAATTATTTATTCTTTCAGTTAGTGACCTTGCCCTTTGGCTCTTTGATCAAAATCAATAGGGTTCTTCCTTATTCCAAGTGCAAGATGCAAGCCATCCACAAAGTTTGGTAACCACAGATGATGAAAAACTCAAGCTATTGTGAAGAAACCTTTCTTCATTCCGTCAGTAAGCCTGAAATCAATATGTTACTTCCTTATCCCGGAGTGCACATTCACAAAGTCTGGTAATAGTTGACGGTGGAGAATTCAAGTAGGATATTGGGAAATCGTGGGAGACAATCTAGGATTTACAATACATCATGAAATAACTTTTAACACTTCAGACATGCAAAATTATTTCATTAGTTGCCTGATATCTGCATCTATATATTAAACATACATTATTAATGTTTTTTAAGACTTATTTTCCCTTTAGTCTTCATCATGAATCGCTTGTAAGGAGCCATTTTCAAAACGTTTTAAAATTAACAGTTTGATCATGCAGATACTTTGCAGTTTAAAGTGTGTGAAGTCCTACTGTAAATTTAGTCTGATTCCCAGCCTAACTCCACTAAATCTAATGTAAAAATAGATCCAAATCAAGCAAGGACAAGCCAATTATTCGGATTTCACAGCAACAATATTTCTATATTTTTTGCTTTTATTCCATTAAGTCCATATTTTAAGGGTCATTTTCAGAAGTCTTAATGGCAAAATCGTACGAGTCGGCAGGTCTGTCTGGTACATCTGGTTGTTACTATCCCTGTAATCTGTTAATTACAGCATCTCTCTCACCTCAGCTGAATGTATATTGACGATGCTCATCTAAATCTTTTGTGACATCAAATTTCTCGATAGCTATCCAAGGACTTCCTCTTTTCATTTAGCCAAACTGCTTTCACTTTTCATTCTAAACTGAGAATTCTGATGACACTTTGCATTTTGCAACAATTTATTCCTTCATGGGCAATTTCTCATTATCATATGAAATGCTCAGTGTTTAGAAAGGAGGGTAGCTTGTCACAAGATCAACTTTTTCCCACATTTTGTAATTTATGAGAGGACAACCAGAAAGTCTGACAAACCATTTTAGTAACTGGTTACTTTATGTCATGCTGATTTAGCTGAACAATGCTATGCTTCAGTGCTTAGCTTTTGTCGTGTTGATAATTTTCAGTGGTAATAAAAGTTAGTGACAAAGTGACAAAACCTAACATCCAAGGAAACAACAGCATTAAAGTTAATCAGATTACTTACCGCTTTGTATAGATTCAAGATATTTTAATGGCATGTTGGAACAAATGTCAATGTGTCAAGAAATTAACAAATATTAGTGACATTTCAATCTATAAAAAAAATGTGGTCACTCTTGAGGGGTCAATTTGACAAGATTTTGCACTGAAATACCTGCCACTGTTCATACTGGAGGGGGTGGACATCCCTGAGAGTTACTTTTGAACACAAACACATCAGTGCCATGGGATTCTGGCTGTATAAAGTGGGTGTCCACTGGTTTGGGGGTTCTTTGAAAGGGGGGGACCACTGTAGTGGGATAGTATGAAACCATGCAGTCATTTATTATTATCTTCCTTCAACAGCTGTTACTATGTGGTCAGATTCTCAGCATTAACATTAGAGGAACTATATTAGTCCTGCTGATAGGGTTTACCGAACTGCATTAACATTATCACACTCTTTTGATATGTGGGGATTGGTCAGTTAGGCTGACAAGTTAAAATGAACTGCACTAACATTACCACCATCTTTGGAGGTAAGACTAGGTCAGTCCTGCTAACAAATAGCAACTGAATTTGTATTACATTTTGCAGGTGTTAATGATTGAAAACGTTCTGTGGGATGATTTCCAAATCCAATGGAATTAGTAAGAGCAAGAATCTGTAGCAGAATTAAAAGACAAGTCTGCATATTTTCCTCCCAATCCAGTACAAACAATACCAATAACAAAAATCTCAGTCCAATAATTGTCATTTATTTTGTGTGTTTCCTTATCATCCATATGTTTATTTTTATATTCTTTCAATTATGGTGCATACAACTGTCTACTAGCTTGCTTTTGTTCCAATCAAAACCAGATCTAATAAGAAATTATATCATGGTTGCTAAGATTGGTGACTGATCATAGCAACAGAATTTTTTTAATGCATTATATGTCTTGCCTAAATCTTGAATCGTACATTTGTTTTCTACCTTCACTGACCTTGCTTGATGGTCAGAGAGAATAAGAATGCCTGAACATGCAAATGGTAGTGTTTGCTACAGTGTCTACATTCAAAGTATGAACAGTTATCTCTTCCAGAGTTTGGGACTCAAGGCAAAAACTTCAAACAAATACTTGGCCAAAAGTTCCAATACCCTGACCTTGCCTAGGTTTCGGAGCAATGGGAAATGAATACCAAAGGTTTGAGCTTCTTAATTCTACAGTCCATGTATAATAACCTTCCAATGGTTTGGGACTTGTGACCGTACAGAGAAATTTTAGAAAAGAGCTTAATCACCATGATCATGTCTTGGTGTCAAAGCAAGAACAATAGTGCATGGAAACGAGATGGCATGATTCCTAATTCTACATTCCAAGTTTTACCGCTATCTCCCCGAAGTTTTTAAACTAATGTCCATAGAGAACAATTTTAACCAAAACTTGACCAAAAATTGACCTTGCCCCTGCCAAAGAAAGAGGAAAGTTAGGGATGCATGAATATTTTGCTCTGCATAACACATTCAAATTTAACTGCAAAAACGAAATGGAATTCCCATCATATGTGCCATCAGATGAGAATTAACGAAGTTCATAGGAAATCCCAAGTAAAATAAATACGAGGCCATGCATGATGTGATTGTAGATCCGAGTCGAAGTTCATAGGAAATCCCAAGTAAAATAAATACGAGGCCATGCATGATGTGATTGTAGGTCTGAGTCAATGCTGTACATGGCTGAATGCACAGTATACAAAAGCAAACATGGAATGCAGAAAATGTTAGCACTAATGTGAAACTGTACATTACCCTTTCTGGCTTCTTCTTCAAGTTCATCCCAATCCTTCCCACTCTCCTCACTGGATCCCAATTCCTCCTCTACTTCTGTCAAAACATTAAACACATTTGTTTTAATAACCAATGCTTGTCATCGGATGAAATTAAACTTGTTGCTAGGATTTTATCAAAAGCAAGGGGTGGGGGATATCTTAAAACTGAGAAAGCTTTCCAGGGTCGAATGTGCCATTAAAATTAAGTTTAACAACCATTTATGTCAAGTTGAGGTACCCAGATTTGTAAATAGTTTACTACCTGACCATTTTTATGTGCTCAAATTTAAAGTGAACTGTAGGAGTTCTCGCACATCACTGCTCTCAAGGTAAAAAATCTGAACAAATTTTGCATGATTCACACACTTGCTCACCTCGGTGGCATATCTATAGTTACATTCCCTCGATAACTCATGAACCCAATTATAACATGGGCAGGGTAGAAAATGCCAAAAGAATTTACACTTCTTGAATGTAAAGAAAATTGTGATCAATACTGGTCAACAAAATCCCAAAAGATTGCTCATTTGAACATCAAAAATGGTAATTAGTATCAGGAAATTTGAATCAACATCATCTCAAGTTATAATAAGTCGTCTTATACTGTTACATTTTCTTCACCCCACACCCATATTCCAAGTACATTACAACCTTTGATAAAACAGTGTGTGTGTGATTTGGACTTTTAACGTAGCTTTAAACAAAATTCAGTCATATCAATATGATGTCTGCAGTGTGGCAGTTTATAGTGATGTCTAGCACTGGGGCATCATGCTGCGGACATGTAGCATGATGTCCCACCCAGTCACATTATCCTGACATCAGGCCGACCAGTCCTAACACTAAGCTCTTAATGCTGAGCGCCAAGCGAGGCAGTTGTTAGTACCATTTTTTTTTGCAAGTCTTTGGTATGACATGGCCGGGGATCGAAATAAAACAGTGAAAATGTCACTAATGTCCACAGGTTTAAATGCTTAAAGAAATAAATAGAAATTAAACAAGTTTTGTGAAGTGAAATTTGTTTCAGTGGTATGTTTTAAATTTGGTTTCAGTGTAATCATTAAAAGGCACAAAAATAAGTTTGTTTCCTATTGCACAGGTTTTAAAATTAGGATAGGCAGTTATATATATATATATATATATATATATATATATATATATATATATATATATATATATATATAAAATGATTAGTATACTTTAAGTATTGTGCAAAACTAACTCAAAAGGAGGGTAATTAATTGCCAATCATATTTCTTTCGTATTGTTACACTCAATTAATGCAGACCAGCTTTGCTTTGTCATGTTAGTCATGTCTTTTGCATCAAATCATATAGAGAGAATGGATTACTTAAAATAGTTAATAGCCATGCAAATCATACTTGCATAAGAACTAGCCATCACGGAGTTTCAATGTCTACAATTTTGCACAAAACAAATGTCTCTACTTTGTAACAAAAGGAATATAGTTTTGTTGTGCAAAAAGCAGCGACATAATACGCAACAAGGCAAATATGTATGCAATGTATTGAAACCTCATGGAATTGTTTTTCATGGTTGGTGATTTTGAAAATAAAGGCAATTTATACCTAAAAGTGAACAAGCTGTTTATTGACAACTATTCCCAATGCAATTATAAAATAAGTATTGAGCAATTAAGCAGCAGTGACACCCCCTTCCATGGTATTTTCAAAGTCTAGCCAGGATGGCAACCCCTTGTTAATTTTTGAAGAGATCCCTCAGTAAATGACACCCTTGCATATACTGTGGTCTATGCTGGCCCCTGTTGTGTGAGAGTTATCAAAGGAGGGGTGTAGTACTTCCTCCCTATTTCCACATAACTATCACCATATGATGTTTATCCCTCTAAACGAACTCAAACGTAACTTTAAAGAAATTCCTAACCCATACCTGTGAATATATGCAATGTTAATACCTGGGGGGGGGGGGGGGGAGGGGGTATAAAAGAGGAATTTAGGCAGTCAGCATGGATTAATGCCTCTCTCCATAACTCCTGGTGTCATTACATGGAAACCACTCTCTTAAGCCAATGAGATCAGCACCCAGGACAGCCATGATTGTTATGGGGTTAAGGTATCAGACTTATGACCGAGTCCCACCATCAACCATCTGATGTCAAAGGAATTTTTGGTAAGGACATGGATTCCATTACTTTCAGTCATATTTCAAATTGTTTCTCGAGAGAAGCATGTACTTTTTAAGTATTTTTACTAAAAGTTAAAATAATTTGTGACATTTGGCACTGAATATATGAAATGCCATAAAATGATGCAGATACATGTAACAACATTAAAACAACCAATATTGCAGGCACTTTAATATGGCAATTCTATTAAGGCATTTAGTGTGTGTGTGTGTGTGTGTGTGTGTGTGTGTGTGTGTGTGATTTAGATTTTTAAAACAGCTTTAAAAAAATTTCAGTCATATCGCTATGTCTGCAGTGTGACAGTTTATAGTGATGTCTAGCACTGGAGTATCATGTCGCAGACATGTAGCATGATGTCCCACCCAGTCACATTATCCTGAAACCAGGCCGACCAGTCCTAACACTAACCTCAGATTGCTGAGTGCCAAGCGAGGCAGCTGTAAGTACCATTTTTGTAAGGCTTTGGTAAGACTCGGCCAGGGGTTAGAACCCGTGACCTCCTGTATTTGAGGCGGACGCAATAACCACTAGGCCACCTGAGCGGTCTAAAGGTATTTAGTTACTTTGGTTACTTTTTGTTTAGGAATGAGAATAAAACCAAAGGACACAATACAGCAAATTCATTCACAAGACTGTGTACAATGCATAAACATAACGACTTGGAGAGTTATTTGTCATATATTTTATATTTTGTCCAAAGAATAAAATTAGTCTTCAGTCAGATTTATGCGGTATATTATTTTCTAATGTGTTTACCCTGTTTTATTTAAATTTACACTGTGTGTATTGTAAAATAATGTTTTCTCCATACGTGTGGGACAACTCCGCATAACAAAGCAGTGATTCTCAATAGGCCACACCATAGGTTACTTACCTTGCTTTAATAGCTAAACTGGTATGTACAGAATGCATTCAAGTATGGTTAAATTCTAGTCCAGTTTTAGGGGTCACTTCAAGGATTTTTTATACTTAATAATGGCAACTATATCTGATGGCATATCAGCATCATTAGGACAAATCTGAAAGTACTTCATGCCAAAATGATTTTGTTAAATTCTGCTACATGGTTCTTGGAAAGCCCTTAAAGTGTTTCTTTCTATTTTTAGTAACAATCCTTCATGCTGAGATGCTTTTCCCCCAAATTCTGGCCCAATTCGGCAATTTTTGAACTGCCACTTATGTCTTGTTATTTTATTAACAGTAGCCTATATTTTGTAGGCAGACTGTCATCATATGAACAAATCTGGAAGAACTTCAAGCAGTTAGTTTTCTGTCAAAATCAGTCAAATTCTCCGAGTGATTCTTAAGAAGTCCTTTTGTATTTTTCTACTTCAGTAATGGTGACCATATTTGACGGCAGATATATATCATTTGAACAAATTTGAAAGAAGCTCATGCCAATATGCTTTCTGTATAATTTGATTTTGATATGATGTAAACACCAATTGTGGAAATATGATGAAAAGGGGTTATAGACCATAGCATGAACTTGGTTTTATGTCCAGGTGTGCTACAACTTTAAACACTGTAAGCACAAACACATCTGTTCACAGAAAAGTGAAACTAAAGTTCTCCACCTGATAATTCAGGAATCACAACAATCTTACTATTTCTCACCTGATTCTTCTTCATCTTCCCAATTACTATCTTCCTCACTGTAGTCATCACTGCTTTCCTCCTCCTCCTCACTTAAATCACTTGGCTCATACACTTCATCCTCATCTTCCTCATCATCTTCCTCTGCTTCAGCCTTTTTTTTTTTAAAAAAAAAAGATACAATGAAAGCAAACCTTAGTCTACCTATGATTTTATAAGTACCCTTTCTAAGGACTGTTCTGGGGAAAATGTGGTGGTGACTATTGGAAGGTGCCTTTATTTAATTTGATATGGGTGGAAATCTAGAATGTTCTTAAGAGTTTTGTGTTAAAAATCTAATGATGGTGGAATGTACAGGGTAGAAACAGTGTAGAGTCATCAAGACATGATATATCACCCTGCTTTGGTGAAGACTCTTATGTCAAAGAACCCTATGGTCCAGAATCTCAATTTTTATACTACTTCTGCTACTTGGGTCACCCTCTTGCATGGCAGGAAAACCCCATGCAGTTCCACCAACTTATGTTTATTTAAAGCATTATCAAGCAAATAAAAAAAATGTTTTCTCCAGTGGAATCTACTGTTAATTCTGGTAATGAAAGAAAAGCACTCTGACTTTGCCCTTTTCATTGTCAAAGTCTCTTACACAGACTGGGTACAACTTTTTGACATCATAATCACTACTCCTGTCTGTTGCAATACTAATACTAAACATCCCAATTTTCATGGCTTCTGCAATTTTAAGTGAAGTATCTTCTGCTAAACACCTAACAATATTAGATGATTTTGTTCTTGCACAATATTATATGATTTTGTTCTTGCATATTTTCTGCAATTTTGGAATCAGGAAACATCCGTTTGAACAAAGGACCAATGTAGTCTTCTACCACTAGGGGTAGTCCGTGTTCTATTAAGAACTCGGTAAATAATGCCTCTGAATTTATAAGTTCTGCTTCAAAAAAGAAATTACAAGTTACCTTAGTACTGGAGTTTGTAAAACAAGCTAATTCAAGGTTTCTTTGTTTTACCATCATGACCAATATTAAAATCCTTTCCACACAGCCTGCAGTGGGCGTGAAGCTGCCCTAGAATTGAACGCTGTATTGTGTAATTCATGTGTTCATCTTTGAATCGGTTTTTCGTCTTTTCCTAATCTTTCCATGAAATAATTTGAAAAACATTTTTGCTCTAACACACACATCTACTAGAATAAATCTGACTTGACTTTTAGTGCAAAATACCTATAGACTGGTTCTGTATCAGATATGAATTAGAACAAAGAATCTGCAAGCAAAAATTAAAAATTAGAAAACCAGTCTGTCATCTCCTAACTAAGCCATAAAGCTGCTATAAACAGAAAGAGGTTAAAAATTTGAAAGTAAAACCAGCACGTTTCTTGGAAATAGGGCAGCTGATATAAATAGAACATAATACTGTTAAGAAAGTGCATGCAAGGCACCAGACAAGCATACTCTTATGGGGGCCGCTCACCAGTTATTATGTACTTTTGAGAGAGTGACGTATGTAAGGTGAAGTTGTTTGCAATTAAAACATGCACAGTGGAGAGAATGTTGGCATACCTCTATGCTACATTAATGTAATGTGGATGATATTTCTTTGGATATTGGACTTTGGAAACTGTACATGATTTAAACACACTGCTAACTAAAATGACTGCTCCCTTGTGCTAAAAAATCAGCCTGAATTAGGCTAAAGTACATTCCATAGCAGCTATTAAAATAGGGAAAATGAATTTTGCCAGACTAGACAATACAAGCTTCTGGAAGTGCAATGAATGAATTACCAAATATATCAAATGTAAAAAATATTATCGGTTCTTTTTTTATACAATTTACCTCTGAAGTTCAGGAAGTGAAAATGACCAAGTGGAGCTAGCACTTTTTTGAAAGGTGCACATCTGAGTAAGGCCAAGCTGTATACTCTATAACCCATAGTACACCCATCAATCATACACCAAAATAAAGGAAATTAAAGGTTCTTTCAATTATACCTAAGATATACAAGGTCTTTTTTAAATAGCCAGTATAACCAGTGAGGAAAGCCGGGTAAAATATTTTTCTTTAAAATCCTAACCCTATGCAAAATACGAAACTGTAGAGTGCCACCTATGTTGTAGTTACGTAGAAGCCATCTTTTCTAGAATATGGTCTGAAAGATCAATGGGATGTTAATAAAAATAAGAAAACAAATTATTATATGGGGGGGGGAGGGGGACATACCGAAAAAGCATAATCCGAATTCTTTTACACGTAAGGCATAATTTAATGAAAAAAAGCCCAGTGAATACGCCAAAAGTGTAATGGTTGGCATGTATGTAAAATGCTAATGTAGAAGTTAGATTCCTTGATCATAACTTCACTGAATCTAATACGAAACCCTGATTTTGATCAAAGACAAGCCATTTTCCAGATTTGACCACAAAAATCACATTTTGTAATTGTTGATATTATTCTGCGAGTTTGTAATTAAAGAGTAACGTTAGCTAGACTTAAGGTCAAATTGTAATTGTTGGTGGGTCTGCATTAGGTGTGTAAGAGCCCAGTATGTGTTCTATGTACGATGGTGTCACAATACCAACTCATCATCTCTGCAATGTGTTCTAGATGATGGATGCCAATCCCCAATGATGGGTTTGATGTGATGAAGCTTGCTGGAGTTCTCATTCCACATATTTTGCCAAGTTTATACAATTGGGCAATTTAACTTAAAAGTTATCTGTCTGTTACACTAAAGTTATCATTTCTGCTTGTGATATGTATATTTTGCCCCTTGAGTTGGGGGGGGGGGGAATGCAAACAGGAAAGAAACAAAGGTGCAACAAGCTGTCCATCTGCAAATTCATTAAATTAAGTGAAAGTACATAAAGAAAGATCATGCAAGTTATAAATATACAATGCAAATTACCAGCTGCTATTTATGATTCTCAGTTACTTACATCACTCTCAGGACTCAAGAAAGACCAACCCCCACTGTCAAAGAACCCCTCAGGGTCATCTGTGATGGTCTTCATGATTTTTGTCCAGTTCAAGCTCTGTACACCTTCTGTATAATGGATGTCACAGGAACTGTATAAAGACAAAACAATGTATATAATTTATTCATTTTCATGACAATGGATTACACAATAATAGTGTGAAGTGAAAATGGAAACCTAATCATCAAGAATAACATATGAACTCCCGTTCCCGAGTTCAGTTACACAACCATATCAAGGAAAACTGTTTACAATAAAAACAATTTTATGGCCGCAATATGTCCATTTTTGACAGTTTCCTGATTTACACATAGATCTCAAGACAAATTTGTCAGAAATATGCACAAGGCACCAAATTTATGAAAATTCAATCACAAAAAGTATTTTAATTTACTTCATTCATCTAGGATTGTACTAAAAACAACCCATTCCAATTAAAACAGCCAAGAACAATGCAGTCCAATATACTCAGCCTGTCTTAACATGTCAACAACAAAAATTGTAATCTGACATGAATTTCTCACAATGAAATGTTTCAACTCCTTGCATGGTGTGCAATATATTACACTTACTCTGTATAAAAAAATGTGCAAATGTAACAAACAAACATTAAATTCCTCCAAATACACAGCTATCAACCCCAGAGTACAAAAGTACTAGTTGCTTCTGACAAAAATGTTGATTCTCAGATACAAATACTGATTTTCAAAATTTTAAACTATCAAAGTGCAGACTTTTAGTTAAAAATATCTAAAATTAAAGATGTTGAAATCACTGATGATGCATGATTCAAATACATAAAATTCTTACAGAATGTGGGTCAAATAAGCACATTCATAATTGAGATTGGTCATGTTTAAGGAGACATACAGTGGAGATTATCAATCTTGAAAGTAATTCAATAGCTATAAAAATACATTTAACAAGATGGATAAACTAATCCTTGAAAGAGACAGGAGAGTGGGGGATTGAGGGAGAGAATCCTTACTTCAGCCACTCTTTGACATGGTCTAGCATGTTCATAGGTATCGAGTTGATCATGGACACTTTCTGATGGTAATCCCTGAACACAAACACCATGTCAAAATTCTTTAAATGGAACGAGACACGCTCAAAATGGACCAATTCTACTTCCTCCAGGCTGATCACAAATGGGGGCTGAAACAATTATGTAGTTCATTATTGACAAAGAAGTACATGCTATATTTTCCCCCACCCCAACATAAAGTAAAATGCACCAAGAAGAGTGCTAACGCAAACCTGTCACTGAAAAAGGTACAATTGTAGTTTACTTGATTAGCTTGAAATAACAAGTGAAACAAATAGAACAGATCCTGATCTGCTATAGGTTATGCAACAGCTGATATGGATTTTTATTGCCATTTTATTAGCGTCCTCCACAATTACAAAGCTCACCTCTTCAAAGCTTTTAATATTCTCCAGCAGCCATTGCAAATAATGCCAAAAATAAGTTCTGACTAAAGAGACAACAAAATGTTTTCTTATTCAAGTTCTTTTGCTTCTTCACATTTTAATGTTTAAACATTTAAAATTCAATTTTTATAAGAACTAGCCATTATTATGCTGACATACCATTAAAATACATACCAACCTATCAAACTTAGCTACATAGTGTAACATGGCAAAAATGACATAAAACAGTAAACAAAAGTCCCTCCAAGGGACCGGCACTATTTGGCCAAAAGAATTCCAAGGAATTCACAACAAGATGATTCATCTATCACTATGTTTAATAAATCTAGGTAAAAGCATACATAATGTGCAAAAAACCTATCTGGTCATAAGATGAATGCAAAATGTTAGCATAAGCCAGTAAAATATTAATTGGTGGTCACAACAATCTTCTTTTGTAATGAGAGTGTGGTACTAAGATACTCAGTCATCTGGTTTAATGATTCTTGGATGAACAGAGCTTCTGAAAGAGAAAATGTAACCCAAGTCAGTGAAATGTGAAATACGAGTCACAGTGACCTATTGTTATCATGAGAGTGTAGTCTTCGTCAAGATGCACACCCTCAGAATGTTTCATCATTCCACGTAGAACTACATTTTATAGTGTGCAAAAAAACCCCACAAGTTCAATGCAAAAATTTAGCCAAGAATGTATAAGTGATATATATTATATACAAAATTAGAGATGCTATGAAAATCCACTACAAACTGTTATCTTGGACCTAGGAGGAAAGAATGGTTAAGATTCAGTGAGGCTGAAAATTGGCATTTGCTTTTAATTTGTGCAAATGCTAATGCCGGGATTGGTCTAATACAGGGGTCTCAAAATCAAACCACCCTGAAGGCCACATGAGGGCCTTTTTGATGGCCTAAGGGCCACACCACCCTCGTTATCTCTCATGACACCTTGTGACACCAATCATTTTGTGGGCCACAGGCCACTGGTCTAATAGCTATCCTCCACTTCGCTAAGATAAAATATCATTTGCAATTTTTGCACATGTAGTTGATTTTTCATTATGTTCTAGAACAGGCCCTGGACTAGTATCTTATTTTAGAAAAGACAAATCTCTTTTTAAGTACTGTTTTATATCTCTGCTGAAGTTACTTAATACTGTAGCATTAAATAACAAAATGCAAGTTCAATGTTCATATTATATGGATGGGTTCAGCAGAGTACACATGAATGACTTTAAAAACAAAACTCTTAACATCACTGATGCTGCTGCTGCAATCAAAAATCCATGTGCCTATGTGTTGTTATTTGAAAAACTCAGACAGGACAAAAAAATGGCAGAAAAACTTATCCTTACCCATTCATTCAGGTTGGCAAGACAACCACTGGTTGGCTGAAGCAAAACTGTGCTTCGATATGGAGCACCATGGAAACCCAACTCTCTAAATGGCATGTCAAACTCTACTTCCTGTTTTGTGGTGGCCTCCACTTTCTCACAAAATCCTTTAAATGCAGCCTTCAGCTTCTGTCTCAGCTCTCTCTCAGCCTGTGATAGCGTAGTACAAATCATTAGCACATGTTTTGTTACAAAATTCTGTCCTAAGGGCAAAACTGTTATAAAAAGTACAGGAGCACTAAAATCTGTTAACAGACATCTTTCGATGATGCTCATAATATGTGCCAAGTTTCACAGCAACTCATAAAAAAGGCAAGACAAACTGTTCACAAGATTTTATCTCAATGCTAAATTAGGCTCAAAGTAAAAATGGCAACAACAACAACATCAACTGTTCGTCAAAGTGAATGCTGCTCTACTAGCTATTAGGAATTTCCTGAATGCCAGTAAAGTCTGTTTCTTGTCATTTGTTCTTTTTAACTGCTGTACTTTTCTGATGTTATTGAGAAACTCCAATATACCAAATTTGGTAACAAAAATATTTTCTTGCATGTAAACACCTATAAGTACAGTACAAAATCATGAGGGACCAAGCAAAAAGTATTTTAGTGGAAACAACATGGAGTATGACCATTCTGTCAAAAGCAGTACGAATTTAGGACCAAATGTCTTTAAGGTAAAACCTTACGTTTGTAAGAGCCATGTGTTCAGAAGAAGTGTGTGTGTGTGATTTTGATTTTTAACGTAGCTTTAACAATTTTTCAGTCATACTGCTATGATGTCTGCAGTGTGGCAGTTTATAGTGATGTCTAGCACTCGGGCATCATGCTGCAGACATGTAGCACGATGTCCCACCCAGTCACATTATCCTGACACCAGGC
Source organism: Sinohyriopsis cumingii (assembly GCA_028554795.2). NCBI lineage: Eukaryota > Metazoa > Mollusca > Bivalvia > Unionida > Unionidae > Sinohyriopsis > Sinohyriopsis cumingii. The sequence goes on from CM068839.1 coordinate 3,091,819, forward strand.
CAACCAGTCCTAACACTAACCTCTTAATGCTGAGCACCAAGCGAGGCAGCTGTTAGTACCATTTTTGTAAGTCTTTGGTATGACTCGCCCGGGGATCAAACCCATGACCTCCCATATTGGAGGTGGACGGTCTAACCACTAGGTCACCGGAGCGGTCTGTTCAGAAGAAGTAACAACATGATGATTTTCAAGATGGGTCTCACAGTGGCCATATTGTAAGTCTGATTGGCACCATTTTCATTAAGGACCAACATCATGTGTATGTCATTCTAACAGCAGCAGGCCGTAAATACAGTTATAAATCCTTACTACTGTGCATACAGTTTTATAGTTTAAATCTATAGCTTTTGAAATATAAACAACTTTTTAACATAAATTTAATAAAACAAACAAAACAGTATTCTTACATGTTCTATCAGGACATTATAGAAACCATCCAGAATCAGTCTACTTGGGAACAGAAACCAGTACAATAACCAAAGCAATGATGAATGGGAATAATAGGATCAGAACTTAATACATGTGAATACAGGAAGTGATTAATTACCTTATTGTTGTAATCTCCAGAATTTAAGGCCAATATTGTACTATGTTTTCTGAAGTGTTGTAACTAATAAAGGTGGTCCATGATGTCTTGTGAGCCTTTGATGAAAATTGGCCAACCTTTGGTGGCAGGGATATAAAATGGAGACCAACCAAAAAAATGATTTTGGCTGACACAAGATTAAGTATTTTGACTTTCTGTCTTTAACTCCTTCTTATATTATTCAAGATGTTTTCAGAGGAATATTTAAGGAGATCTATTACAGTTTTTGTTAAGCTCATGCCATTGCGTCAATACCAAGAAAACCACCAATTAAGAAATATTGCAATTTCAACAATGATTGGATATCAGAGTTACTAATGTTCTGAATTTGCACTGTGTTTCAAAGGTATGCATCTTTAGCATTTCATAGACTATTTTAAGCTTCCATGAACATAAGCTAAGTTCAAGCCCAAGATAAAAATATATCAAGGTAATTTTAAAGTTGGGATAAAATGTTCAAAAGAGCTTAAATACATCATGTAGTTTTTCATTGGTTTTTTTTCTACTCTAAATCAATCTTAATTTTATTATATTTACAGAGGTGAAACTTGCCAACAGATCTTTGACTCTGAGAAGAAAAAGAAGCCCTTGAAGATGAGGCTCAGGAATACATCTAAAGTCAGGAACTTCCTCCACAGGGTGAACATAGCTTGGAGGAGTATTGGAGAGCAGTCTGCAACCTTACAAACACAGCAACAGAAAAACTGAAGCTGTAAGTTCTTTGCAGGCTGAGCATGGTTGTCCTGTCATTACCACTTTCTGCTGGTACAGAGAGGAGACATTCTCCATTCTTTGAAAATATAAAGTGATCCAAGGGGAAATCTGGACCTGAGAACTATTATTAACAGCCTATAAAGTGTAAAGCTTAATAATCACAATGAATGTCATCAGTGGTTGCCAGGCCATGATCATGTGAAGGAAACTGAAAATGCTTTTGGGTCTTATAAAATAAATCTTTGCAGTGAACTATAGAATAAATGTTATATTAATTATTACTGTAACATTTTCAATCAGAATCATATTAATGTTTAAAACTTTCCATTTTATTAAAGTATTATGTGAATATGGATTATGGCCAAAAAAATGCACCTGCTGGTTTTCAACCCCATTAAAACACATAAAATGTATGCCATTAAAAAAATCAACCAGTTTAAAAGCCAATCTAACAAAAAATGTGTAAATATACTTTGAAATACTGGTTCTACATATCAAAAGAAGTCTTTCAATGAAAACCCCATGTTGCTATGACAATTCTGGAGAAGTAGTGACAAATTTTTCAAGTTGGCGAAACTGGAAAGATGAGTACAGATTTAATGGTTATGCATGTAATAGTTTGCAAAAAAAGTCGGACAGATTCTACTTTCAAATAGTGATACTACACTTTATAAAAATAACCTTAATTTAGTATTAGTCACTGGTGGTGAGAAATGCTAACTGATAGCTGTTGGAAATACAAGCATTACAAAATGCGTGCGTCATGCATGAATATTTGATAATGCAGTTTTTCCCCCGTTTTTCAAGTGTTTATTCTCACGTTTCATTCAATACCACATATACTTGCTTGTAAGTTCAACTAAAAACTGCACAGCCAAGATCTACCGTAATACAGTAACTGCATCTTTTCCCAATTGTTTACTTTTAATATCTCTGGGATTTGGATTTGATCCCCACTAACTCCAAGTCCTTCAGAGTGATCTGTCAACATGCATATCTTCATAACATTTACTAAGTTTCATGGTGAAACACTGAAAACTACGAGGCAAGTTGTGTCTACAAGATTATGTCAGACACAATACTTAGTTTAAAGTCAAAATGGGCAAGAACTCTTACAAAAATAACAACAGCAAAGTGTTTTGTCAACAAGAGCATCTACAAATGATGATCATAACATGTACCAAGCTTCATGTCAAGCTAAAACTGTCAGACTAGTTGTTTTCATAACAGTGTCAGAAAGATGGAAGTGGATGGATGCAAAGATTTTTTTTAAATAAAAAAGTTATTTTTAAGAAGAAAAAAAAGACATCAAAACTGCTGAAAAATGTAACAAGAACTTCTTGAAGTGACCAATGTTCTAATGAGTGAAAAGAATTTAGAGGAATTCAAAACTATTTTTTAACTGTGGAGTGTTGAACTCATATCTTGTACCTACTGGGATAACAAGACTGTCAACTTAGCTCCTGTGATGCATGTATTGGATGGATGTCAGCTTAGTTCCATTTTCATTTAGAATAAGTGGACATCAGTAGAAGTCTTCAAGTAAGAACCTAATGTCATAATGATTATGGGGGGGGGGGGGAAACAACATATGTAAGAAGTCATGGCTGCCATACTGGATGTATGATTGGCAACACCAATGATGTATCACAAGACGTCTAATGTTTAAAAAAAACATGTTGATGTAGCCATCCTTTTGGACATTAGTTGAGATAACAATATTTTACAGATATAACTTTCCATTCTGAAAGAGTAGCAATATCAAGATTTTCAACAAGGCTGCTGTAGTAGCGATACTGGACATTAGTTAGCACCAATTGTTTTAATACAATCATCTGGTAAAAAAACCACATTAGTATCAGACCTGACAATCCTAACAAGACCTACTCAGTAAGGCAGTTGACTTTTATTTTAAGTAGGTTAGATCAGTTTTCAGTAAGGTATAACAAAGTATTATGTACTGCTACTGTCAAGTTGAAAAATGGGCACTTAAAACGTTCATAAGTGTGATTCAAGACTGATGGAGCAACAGTAAATATTATGTTCAACTGCAAAGTTTGTAAAGTACACTTTGACCATAACTACTTCCATTACTTTCACAAACTGCAGTTCATAACCATATGAATATCAATGGTTCCTGGCTATATCTCAATGTGATATAATTCTTGAAAATTTTTCCTCTTTAATTTCACATGTTGACAGCAGTGATCAACAAAGGCAAGCACTTTAGACCAACTGGGGAGCCCCCCAAATCCCATGCTGATATGACCTCCATTCTGGAGGAATAGCAAAAAGATTTTCAAGATGGCTGCAGTGGTGACCATATTATATGTCAGATTGGCACCATTTTCCGTTAAGACCAAAATGGCCTCATATGACCATCTAAAAGTTGTCTCTATGAGAACAAATTCTTTATATACAAGTTGTCCTTACATGCAGGTGGTTGCAAAAGGTTTGACCTATTACTTTTCCTTCAAGAAAGGATTAATCCAATATACTTTCAATTTATAAACACCTTTATTTAAAAAAAAAAATTATAGACATAAGCATAAAAATGAAAATGTCTGCATATAACCAGACTTGACCAAGTTTTAAACTCTAAAATAATCTATTATCTGAAATACCCATAAGAAAGTTTTTAATTTAAAAAAAAAAGTTTAGGACTAATAAGAGCTCAAGTATACATGCAGAAAAAAAAATGCAGAAAAACTGTTTTACCTGTTCAGCATGTAGATCATCTCTATCGTGCATGTGCTGGTGTTTACCCAAATCTGTTGTGATCTCTCCAACTTCAGTGTAGAATTGAACATCAATGTGTTTCTTCTTTCCGAATAAAATTGCATGCTAAAGATGGAAAAGAAACTTTAAACATTTTATGTTAATCATAGGCAATGGGATGACATTTTTTTGTGATATCCAGGTTCCCAATATATAATTCAAGTCAAGCATATAATACAGTAAATATGATTCTGTGCAGTAGTTGGTTACAACTTCCAAGTATTTCTTTCGTTAGATCCCCAGGCTTCTGCCTATACTGACATGGTTCAATGTATCTGTCATGATTTAAAAAAGACCGATTCAGCCAGACTTTCTTAGGGTAAAATTAGCTGGATGTAAAGGTTGTAAACATGGGTCCAGACCTCAGGCATAAGGAACTTTCAGCTCATGTGGACATTCAACAGCCAAAATGAAGCACTGAGAATATTTGTGCCTTGGTGGATTGAAATGTTTCTAATTTATATAAAACCAAGTGGAAGAAATAAACTCCAAAATTACTGCCATTCCTTTTTTGCTGTCTAAACATACTACTTTAAAATATGTTTATAATAATTTTCTTAATTTTCTTCTCTTTTTTATGTCAAGAGAACTTTTAGAAAAATCTGAAAATTATTTGAGGAATTACTGTGGTGATTTCATTTTAAATAACTGCCATAAAACTTAATCATATCCTGCGTCTGAGTTGCCTTTCTTGACATAAAAAAACTGACCTGAGAGACCAATTACTCTATATTTTGTAAGTAATTTTATTAAGACAAGAAAAATTATTACTACTGTCAGCAATACAATCAATATTTTGAAAAAGATTATATATTAGCATAAATGGACTGAAACCGATTGCCCCCCCCCCCTCGCAGATCCAGAGTCTCAACATATGCCAGTAGATCCGAGTCCAGAATAATCTTTCCACAATAGATTTCATGTGAACAGCATAACAACAAATGGGAAAGTGTGTACATTTCTGATAAATACCCCAAAAAGCTTTAAGAAATTATTAAATCTGTGAGGAACTCTTAACTTTAATTTGTGCTTCCTATTTCTTAATGGTGGATAATCCAAACAATGGCTCACACTGGTTTTTCAAGAGTGTGTTATTAAAATTTTTATTGTAGCTATAACAATTGTAGTCATATCGCTAAGATGTCTGCAGTGTGGTATCATGCCCCAACCAGTCACATTATCCTGGTACCAGGCTGACTGGTCCTAACATTAACCTCTTTATGCTGAATGCCTAGCAAGGCTTTTGGTATGACCCAGCCAGGGTTTGTGCCTGCAACCTCTCCCATTTAAGGCATATCCTTTAACCACTTAGGCCACTGAAGCAGTCAAGAGGGGTAATCATGAGAACTTCAAACTCCATATGAAAGCCACATTATCTTACCTTCAAGTGGAAGTGAAGAAGGATTATCATTTCCCCATCACATGGCTGAAAGAAGGCATGCTTGATATTGTTGTACAATATATCCACCTTGTCCCCACGCACAGAGGTGAAGCGGAACCCTGCAAGTACATTTTAAAAAGTAATGGGAATGGAAATTAAAATATTGCTAATAGTGTTAAAATTTGCCAACAAGACAATTCTTGTGTGCACAAGCGTAATGTATACCATTGTGTTTGTACTTAAGCAAGTTTCATGTATTAAATGGCTCAGTTATTTTTATTTTACTGTTAACAAGATGTTACAACTTTGGGTTTTAACGTAAAATGGATACTGTGGTCAATGATGATACTGGTTCGCAAGATGGGTTCGGTCTACTCAGTGTGAGGGACCAAAGGTTCTGGACAAATGGATTTACGAGTTAAGGCTCTTAATCCATTGGCAGGATGGGAGGAGTGGACCGTGTGAGGCTGTTCCTTACCACTGGACTGAAACTGTAGATTTAGAAATCACTCTTAACCAATGATGGATACTATGAGATAAAGAATATAAGTTCTACTTCTGAATTAAATTCAATCTAATTCAATATCACTATTTGTGTTAAAATTTAATTCAATGTCACTATCACTATAAATTATAAACCTATCATACCTGTTGTTGAGTCATGTTTCAATGATACTTGTTCATAAATTTCTTATTTATTTGTTGACAGCTATACATGTCAACCATAATTGTTTATGATTCCAAATATTAATATTTTTTAAGCATATCTCCTCATATATGTGATCATCTGTTGAAATTCCATTTTATGACTGGTTCAATTTAGAAATATCATTCTCTTATGTCCATTGTAGAACTTTATGCACATAGGCTGTCCAATTCATTTATCACTCATACGCTTCTCATTCATTTAACGTGTTTAGTGTTTTAGCTAGATCTAACTCCAACCTGCTGTTGCATCATGTCCATCATCTTTCAACTCATACTTTTGCATTACTATTAACAGTAACAAACTTCATGGTCTTACTAAAATTGGGGAGCCAGGGCAGCTCAGTTGGAAGATCAGACTTCTAATCCAAGGTCATATGGTTTAACACCAACCCAGGCCTGTCTGGTTTGGCTGCCTTGGTGTGTCCTTCAAAAGAGCACTGAGCTCCTATTTCCTTGGCATGATACATCCAATGTGTTTAAAGTGCAGCTGAAAGCCACCCCACCCCAACCTTTACTAAAATATGGTAACAAAATATAGATGCACTGGCATTTAAGATCAATTTTGTTGAGGTAGGCAACTTAAATTTATGTAAATGATTACTGTATTTCTTGACATTTTTTGTACCCTTTAATGTTTCAGTCATGTTGATCCAATCAAGGGATAATTTTGCTTGTTTTATAAATGAACATTTTTATTTTTCATACAAATGAATTAAATAATTCTAAAAATGTCATGCTTGAGAATGGTTCGATTTATGTATCATACAAAAAGAAAGAATGGCAAATATAAAGCACATCTTTACTGAAAATCTGTTCGGTCACCTTAGTACTAGTTGGAGCTTTTATTCAAAAGATATGATGATTCTGTGCACATAAGTTTTTTGTTTTAAAAATCAAAGCCCATTGCAAGTGAAAACAATGAGGGAAACAATTAGGGCTTAATGAATTTTCTATTAGAGATTTTTCTGATAAATACTTTAAGCTTGCGTGAATTCTTGAAAACAGTTTGCATCTGCCTTCTCAAGATTATAGTTTAAAACACCATCTTAGACTAATTTTCTCAACAGAGGCCACATTGTATCTCAGCTTTTTTTCCTTGTGCTAGCCCAACAAAATTAAGTTTACTAATCAAGATATTAATTTGGAATAAGTTTTTAGGACATGTGCTGCATCGTATATATTTTCAATTTTTCTTTGTAAGGTACATGAAACAAAATGGTCTTAAGGGCTGAAAATCTCTCATATCAAGACATATTTTAGGTGGATTATGAAACACCTACGTGTGCAACACTGATATGTTTTCTAAGCTATTTATTCCAATACATATGTAAACAAATTCAAGCAACATATCGTACTTGTGGACAAAGTCCAATGCATGTGAATTCAATATTGAGTCATGTAGTTATTTTAGATCCTCAGTGTCAGATCTTTTTTCCTTTCCCAAAATGATAATTAATATTTGTACACATTATTTTCCATAGTTAAAAAAAATTATATTTCTTCATGTACCAAAAATATTATAATACAATAGACCTGATTGCATTTATCTCCTCTGAACATGAGAACTGTCTTTAAAATAAACAAGCGACAATGATACTTCTAAAAACAATGTTTCAAATGGTAATATAAAATCTCAAATGACAAAAAAAAGAGAAAAATATGGAAAAAATATTACACAGAATATTTAGAGCAGTAATATGATTATCAGTATCAATGGAATTGTCTTTCCATTTGATCTTGTGTAAATTAGGATCCTTCCTCCCTCCACAAGATCAACATCCTCAATACATAAATATTTTTTTCTTACCGTTGGTATGTGCTTCTAAGGTTCCTGATATTCTCTTCGATACAATGTTAGGACGGATGTACAGATCTTTCAACTTGGGGTTACCTCTGTTTGGGTTGATAATTAGTGCATCTTGTTTAACAATACCCTACAAAAGTCAAACAAAATATTAAAATGGAACTAAAATGGTGTGTTTAATGAAGATGACCATGTCTATATTTTTTCAACTGATAGGAAAAGTGGTAGGCCAAACATGAGCAATAACTCTAAAATTCTGATTAATCAACTTGTAAAACTTAACTGAAATATGTCTTCTTAAAATGAAGCCTTGTATCAAATTTGGTTTCAATACATATCCCCTGAAAATGACTGGGCAGAAGCAAAATTTTGGATATGGCTAGCATTATATTCCCCCTCCAGATATATAAAGTGGGGGTGGAGAGAAAATAAGGTCACAGGCACAGGAATATGTAACTTTTGCATTTTTATAATAGCCAGAATAGCTATTCTAGTCTTTATTTGAAGTCTCAACATAATGTTTGGAATGTTTCACAAGGCCATGGCCTGTATATATCAAGCAAATACACGACATAAAAATTAACAAAACAACTTGATAAACCTGTTGGCCATGTCATAGATAAAAGTGTTTTGCTCTTCCACTCAAGTAGGCTAAACTATTAAGAGGCTCAAGTAAAAAGAACAAGTTCCACCAAAAAACAGGAGATCCTGGTTTTCTTAAGTTTAGTAACAGCAGTTATTTATGGTGACAGTCTGACATTACATGTGTTAATTTGGTCAAAATCTAAAGTGTTACTTAAAAGTTTTTGAAAATGTTTGTTTTTTGACATTTTTGTAATGAAAATAGAGAAATAAAAAAAATAGCTGGTGTATATTTCCCTATAATACCAAATATTTGCTTAACTGATGAAAAAGCACATGTAAATTTGGTCTTGGCCAGACCTGAAGCAGATGCACATTTCAAAGTATTTTGTACAGAATCATATTGTGATGAAAAAGACAGCATACTGAACATCAATAATTCATCCATTGTTTTTTTAAAGAGAGAAATATTTGTGTGTGTGTGTGTGTGTATGTGTGTCTGTGAATGACTCAATTTTATGTTGAAACCACAATGTTTGTTCATAATAATGTTATAATAGTGCACAAGATCTGAAAACACGTACTACCTAAATATTCTGACTGGCTACAAAGAGAAGTGCTGGGGCTCCTATTGGGAAAACAATATTCCGTGAAGAGTGATTTTTAATTTAGAAAACACTCACTAATTTTAATTTATGATATTATGATGTGTTAATACTGAAATAAATCATACCAATCATATGTCAATTGTTGCAGATAAACATTAGTTTTGTTAGATCATGGGCTTATTGAGGCTCCTGAGTTAACAATACCAGTGTTTCTCTGGGACAAATGACACATGATGGGTATGATTTATTTCTAAAATATTCAAACTCCAGCATAAAATGATGTGAGGGTCAAACAGACACAAAACAAAAATTCTTAATAAAACAATTTAAGTCTATAACCGTTCCATATAAGATATGAAAGAAACCGATTTTGACAGGTTTTTTTAATATAACTTGTTATTTTCTCAACTAGTTTGGCACGTATGGCAACACAGATCTGAAACAGAACTCAATAGTGCGCAAGTACCTCTTTCTCTTTTTCCTCTGCTTCTCTAGTTTTGAACTTTTTCTGCACTTCTTTGATCAGTCTGAAAGCTGTGTTAAGATTTGATGATGGGGCATACAGCTCACCTGGTTCCTTCACATTTGAACTACGGTATGTGCTGAAATTTAAAATAATAATTTTAAAACGCAAACATCTTAAGTGTTAAGCTGTTAGAGGGATCTGCAGCAGCTGCTTGTATGTCGACTTCAGCCATTCTTTAGTCTGTGCAATATTTTTGTTAGTAGCAGACAGAAATTAATGCATAGCTGCCAACCCTCCAGGCTCGCTAAAAGTGACAAAAGGGATAAAAATTAGTGAATTCTGACATGAATTCATGAAGTGATCTTCTAGTCCGGGATTATTTGTTGTAACAAATGTTTAGCATGGTCTCCAGCTGATAAAGGTTGACTGTTTTCAACAAGAAAACTCAAAAGCTATGCTTTGGCGTTGGTAGCTTGTAGGTCTTCAGTCGAGAGCTGAAATCTGCTGCGAGTTCTTAATTTTCACAATCTCTATGTGCTTTCTGCTACCAATGTGCTTCCTCACTTTCTCTCTGCCACCACGCCCACTACTGAAATTTGTGGCAAACTGCATGCAAAAAGCATGATGTACATCAGTGTTTGATGGCTGAATGCAAGGCCAATTTTTGGTATATTCCAATCTAAACTTACACTTTTTGTGCAATACATTTCTTTGTCCTTGTTAGTGAAGATGTTTTCAAGATGCGGTGCCAAATGGTAATTCAAATCGGTGTTTGTAGTTCATGAGTGAAGCAAAATTACGCAAAGGGCCCAAGTTTCTCTCAAATGCATTTGTAAAACAACTCTTTTACATATAGATTAAAATACACTAAAATGCTTGCTACCAGGCCATCTGTACCAATCAGCTATAGATCCACTAATATCACGACCAGCAGTACTGGACCGTTTTGGCAACTGTAGATATCACGACTAGCGCTTAACGGGAAATTGGTTATTTTATTAAAGATTTAAAATAATTGAGAATTCATGATTTTTTCTGTATGTGGCGTGAATATGTGAATAGTGAAAAAGTCTTGAAATTCACGCCAAAATCATGAGGGTTGGAAGCTATGTTAACGTTGCAATAAACTAAATGTCTTTATTTGGCAGCATAAGAACAGAATTAGGAAAAAATCACCATCATGCAACAAATGTTTCAGGGTAGTAATTGGTGCATACCTCTATTAAAAAGACCCACAAATGGACTAACACTCCACCGTTGAAAAGAATTTCCAGGAATTCAAAAGAAAACATTTCTTCCTCTTAACTGCAGAGTGCAGAAACCATCCCTGATATTCTTGAGTGACAAGATTTTTTTAAAAATAGCAACTGTGGCAGCCATGTAAGATTGGCACCATTTTCATTTGGACAAACAAGACACCATTTAAAGACCTCTGGTGAAAACTCCAGAATTAGTGCCAAGGTATTCAATATGTTCCTTGTAACAGCTATCGGACTAGCACCATTTTCATTCTGCTCCAAATGGAAATCATGATTAGTCTTTTAGTAAAACATGTTATGACTTCTGTTTAGAAAGAGTAGCAATAATGATAACTTTCCTTCAAGGACAAGCAGCATCAAAATTGGTGTCAATATTGGATATATATGAAGCAACATTTTTGTTTAGGACCAAGACAACTTTGGGATAAGTATGTGTGTGTGAAGGTTCACGGAAACCTTCCAAATAGAATAGGAGTAATCAAAACAATCATGTGTTAAGAGACAAAAGTCAGACAGCAGACAACAAGCCATCTCAGATGCTCTTCTGGTCTATGACTTGTAGAACTAAAAACCCTAACTAGGGTAATAGAGATGGAATGATGAATAGACAAGGCTAAAACTACATGATGGAGAATAACCAGGTTATCATATAGACATACGGTTCAATAACAAAAGAATGAAATAACCGTCACTACTAACATTTCTTTGAGAAATGTAGCCTCTGGCTGTGGGAAGATATTGCCTTCATTTCGACCAAGAGCTGACCCTGGATGGAAAAAGTTGATTCTCAAGTAGGTGTAGTCTCCTTCCACTGACTGACTGATATTCTGCAAAACAGAAGAAAAAAAAAAAAAGAGTTAATTTTACAAACAAATTGTTGCATTTGTTTCACTTTGCTCTTAGTCAATTATCCTCACTTGTAAATCATAAAAACACGTGCAAGTGTTTCTTTTTAATCACAAACCAAAGCCAAAGCCAATATTATAAGGAAAACTGATGCACAATGATAGTATGATACAATACCACTTTTCAAAAAGTGACACTGTCCAATTGAGAACATGTTATCTTTTCATATAAAGTCATTGGAAATGTCTAATTTGATATAAAAAAAAGAAAACGTGTTTTCCCTGAAGCATTTAATGCGCCTAAAAAAGAAAAAATAGTTGGTAGGCTTAGCATTGTCTAAAAATATCACCTCACACACGCAGACATACCCACAATAGCATAATAATAACCAACATACCTACATTCTGTCTTTAAAATCCTTTGGACAATGGAATATTTTCACAATTAAATGCAATCTTTGATGCCTTCACTTGCTCAGTACGACAATATGCTATTTATACAGACTAAATGCATATAAAGTTGTGGTAAATACAAACTATTGATTTTTTCAAATCAAATTTATTTTTGCTAACATTACTTAAAATCATTTTCTGAGCATGACAATGTCAGGAAATTTAGGAGTTTTAAAAAAATCAGGTTTCTTGTGCAATATGTCATGATTGGACCAAACAAATAAATGCCTTTGCTCTGGTGCACCAACTACCGAGACTATATGGATGAAAAGGTAGAGTAAGATGTCTAGAGGGCAGCTCCCATAACATCCAATCAGAAGCCATTCAAGTACCTAATGAAAGAAAGTTCCCACTCAATGAGGGACTGATAAGCTCCAGGACCCTTAGGTGATTTCCAAACTACAAAAGTGCTCCAGATCCTTCTATCACTGGAGGAGTTGACTTTCCTAAGACAGGAAGAAACTTAGACCACTCTTGAAAACATCAGCACCATTTTCATTTAGGACCAACTAGATATCATAAAAAGTCCTCTAGTCAAAACCAATGTTAATAAGACAAGTAACAAGATTTTCAAGATGGCTACTGTGGTGGCCATACTGCACATCATACAGACCTGCCAACCCTGACGATTCCGTCTCAGTAAGGAAGTTGTTTTTCCATAAGATTGACCAGCTTTCAGTAAGGTGTAACAAAATATCAGTAACTGCTACTCTAATGCTGGAAAGCGTAATTAAACGTTCGGTATTCAAAACATGCAGCGAAGATAAACATTATGTTCAACTGAAAAGTTTGTAAAGTACACATATGCAACTCAATGGCTTGTTGCTATCTCTCAACTTGATGTAATTCTTGGAAATTCTTTTTCCATTTCACATGACAATGGAAATCGTATCTCCTTCCACGAGAGATACTCAAATTGGCATATGATGTCCAGTAAAGTAATTGTGTCCTTTCCAGCTTTTACTCACTAGAATCTCAATACTCCTTTTTATTCTTCTGTGTTAATTAGTAACACTTTTTTAGAAGCTTATTTTCCCTTTCGTCTTAAACATGCATCGCTTTCTGGACATTTTTTTTTTTATTTTTATAATCAACAATTTGATCATGCAGATGCTTTGCATGAACAAAGTAGGTGCAGTTTAAAGCATCTGGGGTGCTGCTGTAAAGTTAGTCTGGTTCTCCAACTTATTTCACTAATCCTAATATGAAACCTGGAACCATATCAAACACGGATGAACCTATTATCCAGATTTTTTGGTAACTATCATTTTTTCATAGTTTTTGCTAGTATGCCGTAAGTTCATATTTTCAGAGTAATTTTCCTAAGACTTGCAGCAAAATCGTAAGAGCTGGCAGGTCTGCATCATATTGGCACCATTTTCATTAAGGACCAAACAGACATATTAAGCAGTCTTTTAGTGAAAATCTCATCTTTATACACAATCCATTCACGAGGAATAATAAAAGTAAGATCATCAAGATGGCTGATGTGGTTGTCATATTGGACATCAGATTGGCATCTAGGGCAAACTAGATATGAAAAAACCTCATCCCATAAGTTCTTCCTCTCTATGACATTGGTCCCAAGAAGGAGTAAACATTTACTGTGGAACTATTTGTTAAGCAAGGTACAAGGTATTAATAAAGAGGATAACACATGTAAATAGTTTGCACAAAACGCATTTTAGTGCTAGAATTGTTATAAATGTCTGTAAAATTGACATAGTCCAATCTATTTTTGTGACATTGACCTTGGAGCTACCAAACCCTAATTAACAGGGTTCTTTCTTTTAGTAAACACAAATTGCATGTTGTACTGCAATCTGACAACTAGAACTAAGTTATCTTCCTAAAACCGAAGAGGACACCCTCCCCCAACACACTCTGTGGAGTTCCATCCATATGTTCAAACAATGTGACTTGCTGCTTACACCATAAAAGACACACTCACCTTGATTGTTGAGATGTGAAAAGGAGTAGGATTTCCAAATACGGGCAGGATTACAGTTTCATACTTTTTATCTGAAACAGAGACAGAATTACATCTGAAAGATATTATATGTTCAAACATGAAAACAGAAAATGAAATATTTTGATTATGTACAGGGACTTTCATTATATTTAAGGTCAGAGGTTGAGCTGCCATAGTAGGCTTGGGGAGTGAAGGACCTCCGCCAACAAACAATACAAGGTTGTGTTTTTTTAATAGTTGCTGAGGATGAAGTAAATGTAGCCTGGTAAATCCCCACTGATAAAGAAAGTCCCAATTTGTATACATTTTTAAGTGTTGGAATTTCTGTTTTAACATTATGATCAGGAATTTTATCTACTTCACCCAAAGTCTGTGTGCATCTAGCTTGGTTCCATGCAACACATTCTAATGACTGAAACCTTGGAAACTCAAACCATTGTACTTGACTTTTCAAAGTTCCAAAGTATGTTTCAAGTGAAGATGTAAAAAGAACTAAACTAAAATTTTTAAAAACATTTTTAAAGTTGATGGTAGAGGGGAACAAATCTACATTTCCAAACTATAATTTAATGAATACTTAATGTTTGACAGAAGAGATTAACAACAACTAAAGCAAAAAGAAACATGATAAATGAATGGATTATCTTTACATAGCCAAGACCTTGCACTCACCCACAAATAGCTTCAATTCATTTACTTCTGATTCTTCTGGCATATGAGCTGATGATTTATAAGAAATAATGGACTTCCGAATTCTGAAATGAAAAAGGCTAAAATTAAACTTTAGGTTTCATGACAGATTTTAGAGTTGATATACTCTGTCCATATAGATGGTTTTTCATAAATAACATATCACTTTGTAATCTGATATAGAACATGTTAGCGATCAAGTCTGTTCTAGGCAACTAATGTTAACTAAAAGGTTTCCATCTAACCATCACAAATCGATGAAAAATTATTGTACAGATGATCAGGCACAAGTGATAACATTATTTATTAATAAAACAGGACTTCTATGTCAGAAGCAAGCAGCTATGATGATGTATCAACCATTCTGATGAAATCATCCGCAACTATTTAGTTCATACAACAAATCAGATCCAAAACAACACTCATACCAAAGGAAACAGTGAAATTCATTACTTTTCTGGATACTGATTTTCTTGGTGTTGCAAATAATTCACATGGGATTACCTAAATTAATGTATGTGGGAAATTCTATTGCTTTTAAAAATAAATTATTTTCTTCATGTGTTTCAAGTGACAACAAAATCCACGGTAGAAGTGAATTAACTTTATGAAACAAGACAAGGTAGTGTTTAACATGAATGTCTTGCATCCGTGGTAGGAATTCAATCACTGCAGCCTAGAATCAAGTATTAAAGAACAACGTTATCACCAGGCACAATAATAGCACTAAATAGCTGCAAAAGTATTTCATCAATCTGAAACAAAAAGAATAAAGTTTAATCCCTGTTACACCCTTACTTTTTGTCCTCTGTGCCTTGTTTCAAACCCTTAAGACGCTCTTTGGCTTCTTCATTTAACTTCCTTCCAAGTTCTCTCTGGTGTTCATGTCTCTTCTCTTCTGAAGTCAACTCGGTCTGGAAAAAGATCCAATGTTTACTGGTGTATTTTCTTTTACCTGTAAACGTTCACGTCTTGAAGTGACAAAGCTACCATCAATGGCATTTAACAGTTCCATATGTAAGCACTTAACGCCCTAAACTTAATGTGTAGAAACCAATATCGGATTTACAATGACTCTGACCTAAGACCTTTTAACTCCAGAATAGATTGGTGTCTTTATTACCCTAACTACACACCATTAACAAAATTGAACAAAAGAACAAAAGTTCTCTGTCTCCTTTATATAAGCCAGTGACCTTGACCTGTTAAAAATTAATACTTCTTCAATTGCTTAAGCGCAAGCCCTCAACATTTGTACAAGGTATGTAGTGCAGAACAAAAGACATTATGCAAACAAAATTTTTGACCTCGTAATACTGGAATCGATATGCTTCTTTCTTACCACAAGTGCCAGCTGTTCCTATTATTTACAAAAAGAAAAAGTAATAAATCTGCAAAATGTGCTGTCGTTTTTCTCCACCCTTTACTGCCCCTGAATGATTCCTCCCATATTCCTCCATGAAAATGGCAAAACGTTTCCAACCAATCTAGCTCTCACATCTGACCATATATTGGTAAAAGTCCTTTAAGACATTTTTAAACTGTTCTAAGAAGAATAGCAGAATACTGACCCTGGTGCGGTTTTCAAGAACTGCACTACGCTGACCTCTCCCCAGAATAACAGGCTGATCTTGCTTTTCCTCCTCCTCTTCTTCCTCCTCCTCCTCTTCATCCTTTAAGAAAATCCCAACATGTTTGATCCTCTTCTTTGAAGTTGTCAGCAAGGATGCTGACGAACCCTGAAAAAAGTGAGTGGAAAAAATGGGATTAGAACTGGAGATTATGCTGAAAATCTAGTATTGTACTGTCAAAACCCTACTGACACATAAAGCTTCTATCTCCATTATATTTAGAAATATTTTTTAAAAATGCAAAACCAATTTTAATACTGCTGATATATGCCACCTATTTTTCTGATTCTAAATCTCAAGTCCAAGATTAATAATTAATTCTCCAGCAAGTAAATGAAGGTCTACAATTTGTTTTTGTTTTTTTAAATGAGACCCAAGTGAATTGGACATTACTGGCTTAAATGACTCAAAAGCTGACCATTCCACAAACAAAGCTTATGTAGTACTCAGGCATGATTTTGGTGTTCCATAAAAAAAAAAAACTGAAAAAATGTTAAGGGGGTCCTCGCCCAACAGGGTCTCAAGGGACAGCGCTCCTGATTGGGGGGGGGGGGGGGGGGGGCATTTTACACACATAAAAAAAACTGCTCCTGGTGCAACTTATGATCATAAAATAAACCAAAATAATCATTTGAAAAACTAATAAACCTACCAAAATGGTTAAACTTGACTTCAATAATTTTGCAATATTTATTGTCACATGAATTTGTTTTCCAATACTATTGATGCTGAAATAATTTCATGTGCATGTCAGTGTTCACATCTTAAGTCACAATAATTTGTCAATTTTTGCAGAAAACATTATACTGGATGTCTGAATGGTACCATTTTCATTTAGGACCAAAAAGACCATGGGCTAAATGTGTGTGCAAGTTTTCATGGCAATTCTGCTGGTAACTAAGGAGGAGTAGCCAACAAGACCATAGGCTAAATGTGTGTGCAAACTTTCATGGCAATCCTGCTAGTAACTATGGAGGACTAGCAACAAGACCATGGGCTAAATATGTGTGTAGGCTTTCATGGCAATCCTGCTAGCAGCTAAGGAGGACTAGCCAACAAGAATATGGGTTAAATGTGTGTGCAAGCTTTCATGGCAATTCTGCTGGTAACTAAGGAGGAGTAGCCAACAAGATCATGTGTAAGCTTTCATGGCAATCCTGCTAGTAACTATGGAGGACTAGCAACAAGACCCTGGGCTAAATGTGTGTGTAAGCTTTCATGGCAATCCTGCTAATAACTATGGAGGACTATCAACAATACCATGGGCTAAATGTGCGTGCAAGCTTTCATGGCAATCCTGCTAGTAACTATGGAGGACTAGCAACAAGACCCTGGGCTAAATGTGTGTGTATCCTTTCATGGCAATCCTGCAAGTAGCTAAGGAGGACAAGCCAACAAGACCCTGGGCTAAATGTGTGTGTAAGCTTTCATGGCAATCCTGCTAATAACTATGGAGGACTATCAACAATACCATGGGCTAAATGTGCGTGCAAGCTTTCATGGCAATCCTGCTAGTAACTATGGAGGACTAGCAACAAGACCCTGGGCTAAATGTGTGTGTATCCTTTCATGGCAATCCTGCAAGTAGCTAAGGAGGACAAGCCAACAAGACCATGGGCTAAATGTGTGTGTAAGCTTTCATGGCAATCCTGCTAGCAACTATTGAGGACTAGCAACAAGACCATAGGCTAATTGTGTGTGCAAGCTTTCATGGCAATCCTGCTAGCAGTTAAGGAGGACTAGCCAACAAGACCATGGGCTAAATGTGTGTGTAAGCTTTCATGGCAATCCTGCTAGTAGCCAAGGAGGACTAGCCAACAAGACCATGGGCTAAATGTGTGTGTAAGCTTTCATGGCAATCCTGCTAGTAACTATGGAGGACTAGCAACAAGACCATGGGCTAATTGTGTGTGCAAGCTTTCATGGCAATCCTGCTAGCAGATAAGGAGGACTAGCCAACAAGACCATGGGCTAAATGTGTGTGCAAGCTTTCATGGCAATCCTGCTAATAACTATGGAGGACTAGCAACAAGACCATGGGCTAAATGTGTGTGTAAGCTTTCATGGCAATCCTGCTAGTAACTATGGAGGACTAGCAGCAAGACCATGGGCTAAATGTGTGTGTAAGCTTTCGTGGCAATCCTGCTAGTAACTATGGAGGACTAGCAACAAGACCATGGGTTAACTGTGTGTGTAGGCTTTCATGGCAATCCTGATAGTAACTATTTAGGACAAACAATAAATTTTGCTAATGGATAGATGGAAGACGGACAAAAGACCATCCCATACATTCTTTTGGTCTATGGCCAGCAGAACTCATGAAAAAAATATTAGACACATGTACATCTGTAAGACAACGTTCACACCAAATTGTATCAATATTTGGAATGGCTCTTGCTGTGGTGGCTCCCATGTAAAGATAGGATTTTAACTGTCTAGATTACACTATCCACAAAAGGTCTTGACAAGACAAAGCTCACAAAAGGCACATCTACAGATGCTACCAGGATTTTATCTAAAGGGTAGAACCCCCCCCCCCCCGACACCAAAATAAGGGGAGCTGAAAATAAACAAGGGTGGCACTATTTACCTAACACTTATATATTCATATCTTTTTCTTGAATCAGTGCTTTCTAATAATGCTAGATTTCTTATCTGTTCCTAAATGCTGTATTAGCATTTTAAGTTCATTAATGCCATAGTTTGCTTGTTCGGACATAAGTCTTTTGATCAAATAAACATCCTTACTTTAATTCCTTAGTTTATTCAATTTATCTTAACCCTAAGAGTGTTATGTACAAGATCCCTCAGGGCTGAATTGTTTGAGGAAAGAAATTAATATCGCACTCAACTTTTAAATAACCTGGATTTTAATAAAGTTTGGTACTCTGCTTCTTCTATAATTCAAACTACCACTGAATAGGGCGTTGATTGGCATGTGTGGTTTTTATCCAATATTGGACTCATATTCAACACCATTTTCAGTTATGATCATTTTTGTCAAGCCAAGTACCCAGATGTGTAATTAGTTTTCTACCTGAAAAAAAGATGCTGACAAGCATTTTAAGGGTTAACAATTAAATAAAATATGATATTTACACAGAATATAAATCTGTGGCTTTGAACAAATTTGCAGTAATTCTTGTCATCATTGCACTCTACACGTGTGAAATCGTAAAGAAATTGTCATTTTCGCACACTTGCATTCCACGGTGGCATCTTCGCATCAAGATCTACGAGACAATGCACATGCCAAATTGAATCAGAATATGTTGAATAATTCCAGCAATATACTTGTTACAAGCATCGACAGCTGGGAATATGTAAACCTAGTGAAAAAAGGGCAACAACTTTTTGAAGGTTACAAGAATTGGGAACAGACATACTGAAAAACCAGTGGAAAATTTAATTACCATACAGATCCCACATCATTAAGGGTCCTAATTCAGCAGCTCTTAACCTATTTCGCAGGCAACCCTGATTAAGGTTGTGGTGTTTGCCTAACCACCCATAAAAATCCTAAAAAACACTTGGGTAGGAGACTTCAAATTATTTCTGTAACAATCATCTGACTACTCTGTTTCTTATTTTTAAAACAACTCCTCATGGGATGCCACCAACAGTCAATATCTTATCAAATTCAAACCATATTTAAGCTTTATCCATGGACTTTGGAAACTGATGGTCAACGTATACCTCATTAACCATCACTGTATCGCCAAGAAAGAGTGCATATTTCTTGCCTAGATCATCCTTGGATGCATTATTGGTCAGGTCAGAGAAGCCAACATTGATGTTGAAAACCATTCCTAGAACAAACAAAAAAAAATAATTACGAGGAACAATTTAGATTCCTTCCTTAAAAGGAAAACATACTATCCAGTTGAATATAATTTCAATTACTGTAATGAGGATTTTAAGAACAGAATGCTGTAATGAATGTTTCAAGTACAGTCCAACTTAAAGATGAAAATAAAACACATTTTGCTGAAACTAACATACCTACCATCCCTAACAAGACCTCAGTAGGGCAGTAAATATTTTCTGAAAGGTAGATCAATTTTCAACAAGGTGTAAAAAATATCAAGGACTGCTATTGTCAACTTGGAAAAAATTCATTTGAAAAGTTCCAAATAATAATTGGATGCAGCGAGTTTTTAAAAATCATGTGGCGATGGACAGCATTACTCCTGCAACAAGAGATATTCAAATCAGCAAATGACTAATAAACACCAAAGTCGTCTTTCCTGTTTTTCTCAAAGAATCTGAATATTCCTTTTTATATGTACAGGTTGAATGAACATTTAAAACACTGATTGTACTTTTAACCTTCAATGTGTTTTCATTCCTTGGATAACATTTTGAGAAAAAGGTGCAAGCAACTTCTTAATCATGCAGGCATCTTCCAATTAATGTAATTTATTATTTTCATATTTGGTGCTATTATTCTGCAGGTCCACAATTTAAAATTCATTTCAGTAGAACTTGTGATCAAATCATAAGGGTTGACAGGTCTGGAAGTATCCTGGGCGAGTCTTGATGCTGAAAAACCAAACCCTTCCCCTTTTCTCACCATGCTTAGGTAAATGAAATAAAACCAGCCACCTGTTGGGGTCTCAATATATGCTATAAAATGTTTCCAAACAAATATTCTTTAATTAAAAATTGAAGAAAGACAGAAAACTGTAAAAGCACCAAATATACATATATATTTCTATTTCTTTTCCAAACTGTACTCATTAAAGGAATAATAAAAAAAAGTTTTTGGGGAGGGTAAAACAAATTTTAATTATATCATATCTTTCTATTGCTTAGCTAGTACTTTCTGGTTGGATAAGAAATCATCCTCCCATTAGAATGAACCAGAAGATTCCAGAACAATTACCCCTGAGACACCCCATAGATATGCTGCCCATGTGCACTGTCCTTCACTCTTTTATAGGATGCAGATTACTTTGTGTTTAGTATTTGTTAACAATGGGATATATATATCGAGAGGACTAACATGTAAATGATATATATACATTTTCTAACATGTGATAGATATTCTAATTCATGAATTTTTCATATACATCTACAATACTTTATGCATTACGGATTCTTCAGCACAACTGTAAATTGTCAATACAGTCTGTGTAAATCCTACTCAATGAAGACAGGTTACTTCTTACAAATTTCCGTTGGATGAGAAATTTGAGTTGTCTTAGTCCCCCAAATCTCAATATCCGTACAAGTCAACAATATTACCTTGGGCACAGGAATATCAAGATAAATGGGTAGTACTGTACTGTGAAAATGGCTACAATTTCTGAAAATTGATGAAAAAATATGGAGGTTGCAATTTTTTGACAAAAACTTCGTTAATGCCAGCACGATACCTGCCTCCAAAGATGAATGAGTTAGGCAGGTCCATGAGGCAGGAATGGCATGACCTTGTGACCTTAAATGAAATGCAACTATTTACATGAACTGGTACAATCACTGAGGGCAAAGCAAGGCCAAATGGCAGAGCTAGAAATTAGAAGACCACCCGATCAAACCAAAACTGGAGGTATTTCTTGCGTGGAGGAAAAATAGAGATGTGAAGGTACGCGTTCTGATTATCAATGGAGATCGCTCAATCACCAGATTTTACGAAAATCCTGACTGAGGATGTGGTTTATATATTTAATGGTTCCCTTGACCTGGATAAAATCACTTAGGGCAAAGCAAGGCCAAAAGAATGAACATGGGTAACATATTTATCGGGTTCAACAGGGATAATCAAGTTTTCTGGAATCTTCTGGTTAACCCAAATGGGAGGATGAATTCTCCTGATACCTTCGGGGTATTTTCACCTGGAAAACTGCCAGCTATGCAGTAGAAACCGGCATGTATTACTGATTTTAAAACACAATCCATTCCAAAAAAATGTTACCTTTCTTTGCTCTGACGTTCGTTTTTGGTCCTATTAACAGAGAACCCTCTCTGAACTCAACCCCCATTCCAAAGCCAATACTCTTGGTCATTTTGTCCTGCAGATCTGGTCTCTTGTCTTTCACAAACCTTACTGTATGGTCATATACATCACTTAACTTTACATCTGAAAATGGGAAAACAACATTAACTGTGAGAATTTTCTGGAATAACATTGTTTTGCATGTAATACAGGACCTACTAGATACCATACAGCAACTTT
Organism: Sinohyriopsis cumingii; assembly: GCA_028554795.2. NCBI lineage: Eukaryota > Metazoa > Mollusca > Bivalvia > Unionida > Unionidae > Sinohyriopsis > Sinohyriopsis cumingii. The sequence goes on from CM068839.1 coordinate 3,114,474, forward strand.
CACCAAATTTATAGAACACCAGAAATGTTAAACATCATTGCAAATTAATGATGGCAGGAAAGTATTTACAATTGTATGTCTGGGTTTTTTGGGGGGGTGAGGGTGGCTTGAATTTAAGTCTGATGCCAACAAATGAGGTATACATAAATGAAACAGACTGCCTGCTATGATTCAAAAACAAATTTGTAATAATCTATGTTCTACCTGCAATATACTAATTAAAGACTGAATATATGTATTCGAAAGAAGATTACATGAATAAACAAATTCAAATACAGAAAAACCAAGAATATCGACTTAGTAAAATCATATTTAAAAGGATATGATTTTCAAAATTCCAGCAGATGTGCTCCGGGGCCCTAAAGCATCTCACCGTTACAGATCACCACCATCTCACCTCTGTCTGCGTGGGTTCAAGTTCGGGCTCAGCTAATGTGAGTTATGTGACAAAGCTTGCCAGCAGCATCTCATGGGTCAGTGGTTCTTTCCGGTGTTTTCCCGGTCCTTCCTCCACCATTTACACTGGCTATAAACCCTATAACAACAACAATTCCTGCTTGCTAGTAATCCCAATGAACCATTGACCACAAATATTTGGAGATATCCATGATTCACTGAACTGGCAAGGTGTCTGTTGCTTGTCACAGTCCCAGGAAAGATACCCATCACCTGGGTTATTTTTCAAAACAAGTTAGGCACAAGTTTGAATGGATATAAACGTAACCATCTGTTGCCATATTTTTCAACAAATAATCAACACTGCTGTTGAAATATGAATTTTGCAAATCTGATTAGAGTGAGACAAAAATTCTAAGAAAGTCATCAAAAACAAGGCTCCTAACCTAAGTACCTGCAAATTGTTTCCAAAAATAATTCATCTTATTTATAGTCATTACTATACAATACTTACTATCTTGTAACTTTTTTAGTATTTCTTCCTCAACTTCTACTAGAAATTCATAGTCTTTCTGCATCTGTTCAGTGGGGTCTACCATCAGTGTCCGCACAATGTTGGAACAGTATGATTTGTACCTTGTACCCACACAACAGATAATAGTGCCAAAGTGCAGGGAATTGTCATCACTGGAAGAAACAAGAGTACCACAACAGCACATTATATGCCTATTTCATGACCTTTTTCCTACTAATGGCAACCTTGTGAACTAACAACTTGACAATTATATAAGGTGTGGATCTGGGTAAAGTTTCATGAAATTATCTTTACATATTTTGAAAATCACAGCCATGACACCCCAAAAAAACAGGTCACTGACTTATATTACTAGTAGCTGTGACCTTAAATTTGAGGCAAGGGGTATAAGCAAGTGAGATATTGCCAAGTAAAAATATATGAAAAGCAAAAATATCTTCAGTGAATTTGAAGTGATGCTTTAAAGAACAAGAAAGAAGTTGAAGTTAAATTTTCCTTGCCGTGACTTTGGGGCAGGCATGGCTATTCAAGTTATACATCATCTACACACAATATATAACTTGTTAAAGTTTCATGAAAATACATTCAGGAGTCCACAAATTACAATCTGGATAATGTCACTGTTCCCTTGCTGTAAACAAGAGAGGTTATGACATGCAACACACTGTCTAGTCACTAATGGCTGGAGAAAGTTTCATGCTAATTTCTTTAAACTTTTATAAAATTATTGGTCTGACAAACAAATATTAATGGCCAGCTGGATGCATGGACGATTTAGCTGGAATGATTTAAATCATTTGATTTGAATGAAACAACCATGACCAGCCCCATTTTCATTTAGGACCAATTAGATATCATAAATTATAAGTCTTTTAATAGAAACTCCATGTTTATATGATCATCCATTCAGGAGCAGCAGTAAAACAAATTTCAAGATGGCTACCATACTGGATTTCTGAGCATCGCCATTTTCATTTAGGACCAACTAGATCATGGGATGAAATTGTGCGTAAAGTTTCGTGGCAATCCTCCATGTACTCTAGAAGGAACAGTAACACACTTGTGTTAATGGGCATATGGATGGACAAAATAAAATATCCCACCCTGGCATCATCTCTTGTTTTTGGTTCTGGTTTTCAAAGGGTATACAAAATTACCCAAGGATATGTAAAACTTTATCCCTTGCAAGTTTAACAAGAATTTTGACTAAGCAGATTAGGTTTTCCAAACCCTACCTGACTGTGCTGAACTTCAAGCTGTACTTTCCACCACTTTGTATAATGGCTGGGTAACACATGTCAATTTGAGAAGCATCCACGCCAGTGACATATTTTTTGTTCTGCAGTGCTTGTTCCACACCATCAGCCAACTTAGAATGTTTAACTTTCTGCAAGTAAATTTATATTGTGAATTAAAAAGCTTATATATAACGATGCATCTATTCAATGCCCAGGATAGAATATGGAAAGGCAAATACTATACTTGCCTTTAAGATGAATAATTTAGGAAAGAACAAAAGCCTGGAAGAAGGGGATTGGCTTATCTGCAAGCCAAGGTCTTTACTTGAAACTTTTTGTCGACAACCAATATATATTGTTACTGCAGATCACGGACACAGGAACACATGCCTAATGATGCCACAAAGGTCATGTGATATGTGATGTCGTGAAGTCAAACAAGTATTTTTTTCTAAGTTTACAGGTAGGATAATGAACAAATAAGAGATTACCATACTTAACTTCTACTTGATACATGTCCATCCACCAGAAAGTGCAGCCATATATGTCTTAGAGTTATGACTGTATGCGTATTTTAAAAGAACTGCTACATTACTAATCTCTCAATCAATTGTTTAACCCTTCACTAATCAGCATCATTAAAATCTATGGTAAATTACAAATACATGCTATCTTTATTTTAGTGTTAATAAGATAGGAAAACTAAACAAATAGATTTAGGAATTATTATTCAAAAAGAATTTATGTCAGATATATTATGGTATCGAGACTAGAAATACATTTATGATGGTTAGTCTAAGTAAGGGACTCCACAATGGTTTGTATTGTACACACACCCAGCAGAAATATATGACACCTGATTTCGTTAAAAGCGTAGTTTATGTACCTGTAATCAGTTTTTCATCTACTATCTTGGCATCCGTCCGTCTACGAGAGACGATGGCATAGCTCCAAAGTACGCTTTTGCTTATCCTTCTTTTTAGCTCTCTTTTCAGCTTGCTTTATTCTTCTCTTTTCCTCTGCGTTTTGAACTCCCTGCCTGACAGCTAGACGCCAGCTGGAACGGTTGTTTGCACAGCTCTCCCAGTCGTTGACATTGATGTTTGCTGTCTTCATATCCTTCTTGCAAACATCTTTGTAGCGCAGATGTGGTCGTCCAGTTGGTCGTGCACCTTCTGCTAACTCCCCATATAACAGGTCCTTGGGAATGTGACCTGGGTCCATTCTCTTGACATGGCCGAGCCAGCGAAGGCGCCTCTCGCTGAGTATGGAGAACATGCTGTTCATGTTGGCGCGTTCTAGAACCTCTGTGTTGGGTACTTTGTCCTGCCACTGGATGTGCAGAATGCGCCGCAGACATCTCAGGTGGAAGCTGTTGAGTTTCCTCTCGTGTCTTGCATAGGTGGTCCATGTTTCGCTGCTGTAGAGAAGTGAGCTGAGCACGCACGCTTGGTAGACACGCAGTTTGGTCTTCTCTGTGAGGTTGGGGTTGTTCCAGACCCTCTGGTTAAGTCTGGCCATCACTGCTGCTGCCTTGGCAATCCTGCCGCCCACCTCAGAATCAATGGAGAGTGAGCTGGAGATGTTAGACCCGAGGTATGTGAAGTTATCGACAACTTCCAAATTGTACCCATCGATGGAGACAGAGGGAGGGGAGGAGTCTGTGTCCTGTGCCATGACATTTGTTTTCTTCAAACTGATGGTCAGTCCAAATTCCTTACATGCATGGGAGAGGCAGCATACCAGCTGCTTAAGTCCATCTTCCGTGTGTGATGTCAAGGCTGCATCGTCGGCAAAGAGCAATTCACGGATGAGTACCTCTGTGACTTTAGTCTTAGCACGGAGACGGGCGATGTTGAACAGCTTGCCGTCAGCCCTGGTATGGATGTACACTCCCTCGCTGCAGTCCTTGAATGCGTACTGGAGAAGCATGGAGAAGAAGATGGCAAAGAGCGTCGGTGCAAGGACACAGCCTTGTTTGACTCCGCTAACGAGTGGGAATGCTTCAGATGTTGCGCCACTGAAGCACACTGTGCTGTGCATGTTCACGTGGAACGACATAATGACAGCAAGCAGACGTGGGGGGCAGCCGATCTTCTGCAGGAGTCTGAAGAGTCCACTCCAACTAACCATGTCAAACGCCTTCGTCAGGTCTATGAAGGCAATGTAGAGGGGCATCCGCTGCTCGCGACACTTCTCCTGCAGCTGACGTAGTGAGAAGATCATGTCTACAGTTGACCTGCCGGCTCGAAATCCACACTGGGATTCTGGGTAGACGCGGGAGGCTAGGATCTGCAAGCGTGCCAAGGCAACACGGGCGAAGGCCTTTCCGACGATGCTGAGGAGGGAGATGCCCCGATAGTTGTTGCAGTCGCTACGGTCTCCTTTGTTTTTGTACAAAGTGACGATGTTGGCATCACGCATGTCCTGTGGGATGTATCCCTGTTCCCAGCAAAGGCAGAGGAGTGTGTGTAGGGGCTGGAGCAGTGCTGGTTTTCCGCTCTTGAGGACTTCAGGCGGAATGCCGTCGCTTCCAGGAGCCTTCCCACAGGCAAGGCAATCAATGGCTTTTCCGAGCTCTTCCAGGGTTGGCTGTGTGTCTAGCTCCTCCATGACAGGCAGGTCTGGAATGGCGTCCAGGGCAGTTCCAGTGACATTGTTTTGGGTTGCATATAGCTCAAGATAGTGCTCAACCCATCGCTGCAGTTGTTTCCCCTGGTCTGTGATGACTTCGCCCGTCTTGGACATGAGGGGGGCGGTCTTGTAGCTGGGGGGGCCTGTCGCTTTTTTGATACCCTCATACATTCCTCTTGTATCCCCGGTGTCAGCAGCTGTCTGTATACTGTTGCAAAGGTTCAGCCAGTAGGTGTTGGCACAGCGGCGGGTGGTCTTCTGGGCGTTATTCCTTGCAATCCTGAGGGCTTGTAGTGTTCTGGGGCTAGGTGCAGCCTTGTATGCCAAAAGGGCTTTCCTCTTTGCCTCAGTCACGGGCTCCATCTCCTCCCAGTTTGCCTCATACCAGTCGACATTCTTTCGCTCCCTCTTCCCGTAAGCTGTGATGGCTGATTTGTACACAGAGTCACGGATATGGGACCACTTGGAATCAATGGTGTCATCAGGTGTCACTTTGGTGAGGGCTTCCTTCAGTTTGCTGATGAACTGCTGTGTTTTCTCTGGGTTGCTTGCACAGTAGGTGTTGATACGTGGGTGACCCTTCTTCTTGGCGTGGTGCAGCTTCTTGGGTAATATTCGCACCTTGCTGGCCACGAGGGAATGGTCCGTGTCACAATCGGCACTGTGGTAGCTGCGGATAAGGAGGACACTGGCCAGTTCTGCACGCCTGGTGATGACAAGGTCTAGCTGGTGCCAGTGGCGTGAACGTGGGTGTCTCCACGACACCTGGTGGATCTCCTTGCATTTGAAGAAAGTGTTTGTCACACATAGGCTGTGGGAGCAGCACATCTCCAGCAGTCGCTGACCATTCTCGTTGATCTTGCCCCTTCCGTAAAAGCCGAGACAGGTGGACCAGGCCTCATGGTCAGCTCCCACTCTAGCATTGAAGTCTCCTAGTAAGTAAAGGCTTTCATTGTTGGGGATACTGGATATTGCCTGATCCAGAGCCTCATAAAACTTGTCTTTCTCCTCGTAGGTGGAGTAGAGGGTTGGGGCGTACACACTGAAGATGTTGACCGGGCCTAAGGATGTTGACAGCCGGAGGGCAAGGATTCTCTCAGTACCTGATGATGGAGGTTCAATGAAGGCGATTAGCGTGTTCTTGACGGCAAAGCCTACACCATGCTGCCTAGGTTCATCCAAGGGCTTCCCCTGCCGAAAGAATGTGTAATTGGCTTCCCTGATGGTGCCGCTGTCAGCCAGTCGGGTCTCCTGGAGGCAGGCAATGTCGATGTTCTGTCGGGAGAGTTCTCTGTCAATGACGGCAGTCTTCTGTGCATCGTCGATCTGCTGTAGGTCAGTGGTCAATCCAGGACACATGGTCCTGATGTTCCAGGTTGCAAAACGAAGAGTTGGGAGTCTTTTTATTTCTTCTTTTAGTCTTTCCTGGTGCAGAGTTTTGTGGCCCACTTGTCGAGATGGTTCTCTAAGCTCCACGCACCCAGTGAAGCAGGCAGGCCATGGCGGGCAGCACCTTACTGACTGGGGGCTGCCCAGCTTGGGTGGGCGGTACCTGTCCAGTGAGACCTGATGATCTCTCCCACCGTCAGAAGTAACCCCTGGCGCCAAGCTCTACGCCAATCGAGCTTTGACTTAGAATCGGTAAACTGCTACTTCTCGTGTTGTGCCGACGCCGTACGACGACGCTGGAGTGTCCTCTCCAGTGGAGCTATGAAGCCTGGGCAGGGTGGTATGGAGAATCAGCTGTTGCCCATGCAGCAGATCCCCCCTCTCCACGCAGCTGGTGTGCCCAAGGGAACGACGAATGCCGATACAGCTTGGCACCAACGGCGTCGCAGGAGTTACCGGAATGACGTTGAAGTCAATGTCATACCGCCTTAGGGACTCCATCTCCGGATTTTCTGTCGGGGTTTACTCCCTTAGCCTTTCCCATGAGTGGGTATAGCCACAAGGCAGCAGAGGTTTGGAATCGGAGTTTTCCTTCTCCTAGATGAGCTACCATCCAAGGTTTACGAGTCCCATCTACCCGAAGCAACTGGTTTTAAGGCGCCAGTGGGCCGCCTTCACCCCTTCTCCTGTTAGTAGAAAACATGGTCTGCCGGGCTTCAAATCTAAGCCACTCGCGAAGGCCAGGAGCTGGATTTTAGTTGACAGAGGCAGTAAGAGACGCAGGCCGTATGGGGCATTTTGGAGGATTGGGGCGCTTGTCTCACACTCCCACCCCGGGCAATGTCAACCTTAGACCATCTACTATAGTTTAGTTGTTTTTAAAGCAAGGCAATGAGGTTTAATAGCTGTAGAACAATAAGTACTACTTTGCTTAATCTGTGATACACAATGCCTCTGAGATAATGGATTTGCTTTCTTGCACAATGCCAATGAATTTACTGATCCTTTCCATATCTCTGATGTATTGTTTAATGTGATAAAGCTGGGGTCATGGTATCTAATCAAAGCCATAACTGTCACACCTGCCTGAAGTGGTCTCGTGTGTGATGATGCTCACAATGACAACCATATTTTTGTGAACTGAATCAAGCTACCAGTTGTAAAAAGAAATAAATAATGATAAATAATATCCTACAGAAATTAATAACCAACCACCTATGGAAAAATTACATAATAAAATATAAATAGGATACTACTACTATCAAAAGTTATTTATTCTTTCTAGAAAGTTTAAGCAATAGTTTAAATGAACAGTGGTGGAATTAAAAGAAAGTACTTACAATGCAGTGTTCAATTTTGAAGCTACTGAATATGCCGAAGCAAATAACAACTGTGCTGCAATTTTAAGTCCACAGGAGAAGCAAGTACAGAAATGGTGGAAAAACAAAGCAGCATTAGAAGAGATGTCAGCAACAAAGAATGCATGTCCAACTGGGATCAATTCATTCCCTCAATTAGAGAAAGACATTTTTATTAATGAATGTCAACAATATGGATACATTGTCATAATAACTCCAATTTGAATGCCAAGCAAATGGCAAAAGATGAAAAATACAAGTTGTCCGATTAAACAAAATTTGTTACATCAGCCAGTTGGCATTCACGTTTTATGAATTGGCATGGTTTCTGTCTCAGGCAGCAAACGAAGAGAGAACATAGAAAGGAGTGCTCATTCAAACTATCACAAATATTGCTGTGATGCCTATGACCTCTGACCTTCCAAGCAACAAAACATTCAATGCAGTTGGTGAGAAAACTATTCCGATAAAAGCGGCTGGTCATGAAAAAAAACAAAAACATGTTGTCTCCGAGTTATGGGTCGGATTATGTGCGGGTCACGTACTTTTTCATGTTTTAACCTGTTCAGTTTTAGGGGTTGGCTTATGCTCAAATGGGCTTATACCCAAGTATATATGGTAGTGTTAAGTGGATAGGACTGTATAGCACCCTTAATTACAGGGAAACCCTGCTGTAACATGCTCGTTACAACACAGTTGTGGCATGACTATCAAGTTTTATTGATTAATTTCTCCCACCTGACTTTTCAATTAATACAAAATTTTATTGCAGAAGTATTGTTTAATCGTGTAATCTAGCAAGATGTGATACTATTGTGAAGAAAAATATTGGCCTTTCTTTGCTCTGTAATAAATCAAGGCAAATTCTGGCAAGTTTTTATGCAAGTTGACTCCTCCTACCTCTAGTGTATAGGAAAAAATAAAACAAGTATCAAATAAATGAAAGATTATGATCTTTAACTTGAAAAGGTTAAATTCTTGGCCTAAATCCTCTGCATTTATTAGTTTTGGAAGCGGGAAAAACATACAGGCATTTATTTGATCCCCATGATGGAAAAAACTTGTAAGAACTGACACAAAGAATTTAATAAAGAAATTCAGGTAGCAGTTGAAAAGACAATAAGCTATTTCCACACATTTGGTTGAATTTTCAACACTATATTTTAAAAAAGAAATCAGCATGAACTTGCAGACACATTTCCTACACAACTCCCCATACAAATGGGAATTCACATGAAATATCTAATGATTTTTCATAACATTTAAATAAAGGATTTAAAATTATTTTAGTTCATGAACACATGAAACATTTATTTCTGATGAAATTAAGCAAACTGTCTCTGTTAAACTGCTGGAAAATACACAGAGACTTTTACTTTAAAACTTCACAGCAGGACTCCTTAGTGTTGGAAAAGAAGTTCTCGAGTGGAAAAAAATAATAGTCAAGCGACATAAAAAAATGACGAGGCATTTCAACAGTGTTTTTTTTTAATTACAAATAAATTATGATCAGAAAACTACATTATATCCAAGGAAAAGGATGATATTCTAAATGATGGAATTAACTAAGGTAATTACTAATTGGAGAGGATTCAGTTTGGAGTGTGGACTCAAATCAAGAAAAGTGACATCAATGTAATAATTGCAGGTAACGCATTACTGCTTTTAAAACCACAAATGTATGGCTCATATAAAGTAAATTAACATCCCCGATGAAGTGTAAAATATACAATATAATAATGATCTAACAAATTATGGATACAATAAATTAAATTTGGAAAGCTCTTGAGATAATTGCTATAAATCTTTTATTTTAAAACGTATTGACAAACAACAAATACCTTATGTATATATGGATAGTGCCATACCTTATCTGCATCGATAACCTCCATGATTTGGTCTTTAAGATACTTGGAGAAGACATCGCAGGTAACAGAGCATGCTTTCTGAATTATCTTTAACTCTGCCTCATCCTTTGGTGCCATGATAATTGCCAAAGAAGCACTTACATCAACCTGTAAAATGTACAGAAAATTAAATTTATCTTAAGTAGCCAGCGTTCAATCTTTCACAAGGCCAGTACTGCACATCAGCTGCATTGTCAGAGACGTTTTATGTACCCCTGTACCCCTCTAATAATCAAAATTGGTAGATTTGCAAAATGAGGGGAAAATTTACATTTGGGATGGGAGAATATCACCTCTGCTCGCTCAAGGTACAACAGTGAATGGAATTAGTGGAAGCCTTAAAAATGATGTGTCTTCAAGTGAGGGGGTCATATACTAAGGAACATTCAAACAAGGTCACATCTTAAAAATGCATGAAACAAATAAGAGGCCCAAACAAATCTTTGATCATTCACCCAGCCCATGTCAAATACAAGACAGGGTTCAAGTTTATGAGCGAAAAAAATTCATGGACAATTCAAGGAAATAACCCAGATTCTCAAGGAGTACACAGAATCATGATTGAAGCTAAAATGTCTAAAATGGGTAAAGTAAAAAGAAAAAGACAAAATAACTGTAAATGATTTTGGTTTACCATAAAAAAGCTGAAAAATTTTAAGGAGAGTTTGGCGGTCCTCCCCCAAAAGGGTCTCAAGGTGCAATGCCCCTGATCTGGGGGTCCAGGAGGCTGATGACCCCCTGCCAAAAACGCACTTTACACTCATAAAAACTGCTCCTGGTGCAACTTATGATCATAATATAAAACAAAATAATCATAAGAAAAAAAACTAATAAACTTACCAAAAATGTTCAAGTTTACTTCAATAATTTCACAATATTTATTGTCACACGAATTTGTTCTCCAATACTATTGATGGTCAAGTTATTCCATGTGCATGTCAGTGTTCACATCATAATTAAGTCGCAATAATTTGTCAATTTTTGCAGCAAACATATTATACTTCTCTCTTTTCATAACAAATCTGTAAAATAAACACCAAGTACATCAACAATATATAAATAATCCCATACATTCACTTGTCTTTTTCTCCAATGGACACAACCTATTGATATGCCAGTTGAGCTCTTTTTGTGGCTTTGGCAAAGATTTCTTTAGTCTTCCTTTTTGTCACCAATGACTTTTGGCTCAATATGCAATCGTTTCTTTTCCTTCTCAACGAGAGCCTTTTTTCTTTCAAGCTAGTGCTTGTATTGGCGATATGCAGTACACATATTCTGATAGAGGGCTATATCTGTTCTCCCATACAAGAAATCTTTCTTCTTATAGTAATCCACTGCACTTTTTCAAGACGACTTCCAAGCTTCAATTTTTCCATATGCAGCTTCTTTTGTAGGCACTGTTCCAAACTCTTTCAATTGCAATTCCCATAATTCAGATCTTTCTTGCAGAGGTCACAAAATGCTAGTCCTCTAGCGTTAAATTTTCTTAAAAATAGACAACTGAATTTCCATCAACTTTTCACTCCAGCCATTCCAAACAATTCTATGTTTTTTTTAAAAACTTTTATCCAAACTTTTTGTGTCGTGGTATCTCTCAACAACTTGGGATGATATGTTTCGCAAGCATGCTTCTTCTTTCCAATGCCATCAGTTTCCATTCCATGAAGATTCATTGGATGAATTTAAACTTTTGTCCAATCAGAATAGTCTTTATGAGACTCTTGCGCTATCTAATATATGGAACAAATACTTTACAAGGGTCATTGGGACGGACAGACCGTTTAAAAAAAACCCAACAGACTGGAGATGATATAAAAAATGGACTATATCAAGTTAAATCTGATTCAGGTCAGGAGAAAAGCAGAATTCTGCTTTAAAAAGAAAAAACACGTCTGCTGTACTTGAAAGCAAGCTATATTTGCTATTACTTCAGTGGAACAAAAGTCAAATAAAATTTACAAGTATTGCAATCCAAACTAAAACAATGTGTACCTAACACTTATACCATAGAAAAGATTTTAAAAAAACACAAACAATTCAGAAAACAAATTTAAAAAAACACACCAGGTCCTCCAAATATTTTAGAAAAAAGGGATGGGGGAAAGAAACTTCTTACAAGAAAAGCAGTATGCTTTGTTAGTGCTTTAATTACTTTTTCAAAACCAATTTCTATCCTATATTCCTTCCTTTTAATGAAGCACAAGAACTCAAAGCAATAATAGTAATAATAATAATGAGGACTTTGTATAGCGCCTAATCTTTAGAAGCTCTAAGCGCTTTACAACATTAGACAACACCTATAAGATAAAAAACATAATATTATTACAAAAACAAACACCATGAAACTAGAAAAAACATTAAAAAATAAAAAACATGCTGAGAATATTTCAGGTAGGAAACATTATTAGATCTTTAAGTTTGTTCTTGCAGTCAAAATAAGTGAGTTTTGAGAGCCCTATTGAATGTGATCACTGTGTCTTTGTGTCTAAGTTCAGTGGGCAATTCATTCCACGTTGCTGGGCCTTGGTATGCAAAAGAACACTGTCCATATGACTTTGTTTTCATAGTGGGAATAATGAGTATACGATTGTCAGTAGGGGAGCGTAAGTATCTTGCTGGTGTGTACACATGGGAGAGGTCAGATAGGTATGTTGGGCTGGAGTCCGTCAGAGAAACATATCACAGAGAAAAAATTTTGTGTTTGATTCTGGATCGAATGGATAGCCAGTGTAGGGTACAGAGCAGTGGGGAGGTGTGCTCTGATCGTGGTACTCTTAAGTATGATCTGAGATGCTGTGTTTTGAACTTTTTGAAGTTTCTGGAATAGATATTGAGAGAAACCTGACAGAACTGAGATACAATAGTCCAGTCTTGAAAGTACTAATGAACACACACGTTTTAGTGGCATCAACTGAAAGATATTTGCAAACTGAGCTGATGCATCTCAGCTCAAGATATGCAGCCTTGCATATGTTCATGACATGTTGGTGCAATGTGAGAGTACTGTCCAGAGTAACACCTAGGTTTCATACTGATTGTGTGAATTTAATGTTGGCGTTGCTGATATTTATTGTTTGAGGTAAAGGATGTGAATGAGAAAGTCTTTATGTTGTGATCAAAATGGCCTCAGTTTTATCATCATTCATCTGCAGCTTGTTACATGTCATCCATGATTTCACATCAGAAATGCACCTCTCTAAACCTTGGATGGTAGCATCAACTTCAGTTGTGTGGCTAGATTTGTACATTTGGGTGTCATCAGCGTACAATTGGTGAGACACTGGATGATGATCTATGATACTTGAGAGTGGCTGAGTGTACAGAATGAAGAGAACAGGTCCAAGAACAGACCCGTCGAACACCACAACATAGATCAACTGGGCTGGAGTGTATTCCATTTGCAGATACAATTTGTGTTCTGTTGACCAAGTAGGACTTAAACCACAGTAAGGCTGTATCATGAATGCCAAATACATGCTGGAGTTGGTGAAGTAATATATCATGGTCTATTGTCCTAAATGCTGCAGACAAATCAAGGAGGGTGAAGACTGTAATCTTTCCGCTATCCAATGCAGAGAGAATGTCATTAACTACTTTTAGAAGAGTAGTTTCAGTACTGTGGTAAGGGCGATATGAAGATTGTACATTGCTAAAAAGACTGTTTGAATTTAGATGAGACACAAGCTGGGACAGAACAACATTTTCTAAGATTTTTTATATGAATGGGAGATTAGAAACTGGGCGGTAGTTCTTTAAATCATTATGGTCTAGCATTGGTTTCTTCAGCAGAGGCTTTACAATGGCAGTTTTGAAAAATGATGGGAATTCCCCGGATGAGAGAGAGGTATTAATAACATCAGTTAGTGAAGGCAATACTGGATATAAGCACTCAAGCAGCAGTGATGTTGGAATTGGATCAAGTTCACATGACTTTGGTGCACTCTTCATCAGGATTGTACGTACAAAATCCATAGAGACAGGTTCAAATGCTGCTAATGGTTGCTGCTCAAATTCTGTATCCCAACTGTATGGTGACAACGAGTCAATTGAAATTGTGGTGTCAAGCTTATCTCTAATGGTTTGTACTTTGTCACGGAAGAAATTTGCAAACATGTCCGGAAGGTCGACTGGAGAGAAGGTAGTTGGAAGTGGTGTAGATTTGTTCCTTGACATTAGCTTGTTAGTAATCTCGAAGAGCTACTTGCAGCTGGAACTTTCCATGATCTTAGTTGTGTAGTGGGCTGATTTCGCTGCATGGACTATATTTGTTACATTCTTCTTAGCGACTTCATAGATTTGCTTATGAATAGTGAGTCTGGTGGAAAGCCAGAGCCTCTCACCTTTACGGCGGTCTCTTTTAGCAGTGCAAAGTTGGTCCCCAACACTGCTATACCATGGAGAGCACTTTTGAATTGATACTCTGCACTTGGTAGCTGGGGCATGTCAAGATGGCATATAATCATAGCTGCCAACCTTCCAGGCTCACAATTAGTGAAAATAGGGATAAAAAGTCGTGAATTTGGACATGAATTCGTGAAAAATACCATGACAATAACTCCATCCACTCTGACCACTCCGACCGTCAATACACTATATCAAGTTCGCAAAATAAAAATAAAACACTACACATATGCAGAAATATTTATTTATCAAGGCATTATACTGTGGCAGACTTGAACTTCCTCAACTGCTTGATCGTAAATTTGTTTTCTAAACAGTTCTGACTTATTGCCTGCAGGTTGATGTTGGGGACTAAAATTGCTGACAAATTTTCTGCAGCTAAGGAGGCCCTAAAATCTGTCTTATTTTTCCTCACTAAAGAAAATACTCTTACGCTGTCACTGTTGCTGTGAGTAATGCACAGGAACTGCAGCATTTTCGGTTCTTCCACAAGAAAAAAAGCGATTTTTGAGTCCGGGAACATTTGTCAGAACAAATGTTTAGCATGGTCTCCAGCTGATAAAGGTAGATTGCGTTCGACAAGAAAACTCACAAATAATGCTTCAGCGTTGGTAGCCTGCAGGTCTTCCGCAAATGGTTTAAAATATTCCAGAGATGAAATCTGCGAATTCTTACTTTTCCCAACTTCGACGTGTTTTTTTGGCAACTGACATTCTTCCTCACATCGTCTCTGCGATGACACACTGAGCGAAAAAAGCATGAATGAATATCAATGTTTAATGGCAGAATGCACGGCCAATTTTTGATATATTCCAAATTAAACTTCACTTTTTGAGTAATACATTTCTTTTTCCTTGTGGTGAAGACATTTTCAAAATCTTACATGCGAGGCTGAACGGTAACTCAAATCAGTGTTTTGACGCATGCGCGGAGCAAATTTCCGGTTAAGCCCCAGTTTCTCTCAAAAGCATTTGTAAAACTACTCTTATACATATAGATTAAAAGAGGCTAAAATGCTTGCTACCGGGCCAACTGTACTAATCGGCTGTAGATCTAATATCGTGATCAGCAGTACCGGACTGTTTTGGCAACTGCGAATATCACGACTAGAGCTTAACGGAAAATCGGTTATTTTATTAAAGATTTAAAATAATTGAGGATTGGAAAATTCGTGAATTTTTGGCTTACGGCGTGAATCCGTGAATCGCTAAAAAAGTCGTGAAATTCACACCAAATTCATGAGGGTTGGCAGCTATGTATAATGCAGAGGTGATCTGATGCAAGGTCATGGGATACCAGGGAGGACCGTAGAATGTTATCATCAGGTCTATGAAGAATCCAGTCTAAAATGTGACCATGTTTATGGGTGGGTTGGTTAACTGTTTGAGGTTGAAAACATTAATGGAATCTATGAGTTCTGATGTATTTGAGTTTCCGGGACAGACAAAGTGAAAGTTGAAGTTGGCTCATCAATTATCATCTGATTTGTTTTATTTACTTCAAAGAACTGATTAACATCTGGTACACCCTTTATGAAATAAAAGAAATCAAAATAATCCCGGATGTTGTATAAGAGAGACCATTCACATGCAATTAGAAGATGAGACATTCACTTGCTGTCCACTAAAAGGTTTGAACAATAAAGCAAATAAATGCATAAACAAATGGTTAAATTATCTTATTTTGTTCTAATTTTCACAAAATTTGCACTTATTCAAAGATGCAGTCAACATTGTTATAGTCAAGGATATTCAGAGAGATGAAAAAGGATTTAAAACCCAAGGATAACCAAGGTGCATACGAACCCTGCAAGAACAGTCAATCAAGAAATGAGGGTCAGTAGGGTGCTATTTTCTTCCTACTGAATTTATGTTATGAAATTTTCCTTTTGAAGTCTTTGCATCTTCATCCATATCTGATGGCACATCAACATCATTTGACAAATATTTAAAAGTCTTGTCACATTTTTCTGAGTCATTTTTTAAGATAATGATGTGCATGTTTTCCTATTTTTTGAAACAGTGACCCTATCTGATGGCATCATTTGGATAAATCTGATTCAGTCAAATTTAGTAAGCGATTTATTAAAGGTTCTTTTAATATTAGCAAGTAACCATATTTTATATATAACAAATTAAAATCCGTCTATGGCAGGCTGCCTTTGGACAACTTTGATCAAATTCTGATCAGTGTTTGAGATAAAGTTCCTAAAAAGTTTTTATATTTTTAAAAATAAAAATAATGTTGGTTTATCATCATCTATATAAATTTGTCAACTTTGGACTGCTTTAAAACCTGAATGCTTCTGATCAAATTTGGTTACATTCTGTTCAGTGGTTTTGTAAGAATGTGTTTGAAGACTCTTCTATTTCTTAGTTAACAGTGGTATATTTCATGGCGAATTGTCATCATTTTTAATAAATCTGAAAGCTCTTTATGCCAGGATGCTTTCTGTGTTCCTATTCTTATGACCAGTGTTTGAGAAAAGTCATTTTAAGGTTTTAACTATTTTTACTACCCAACAATAACTGATGGCAGATTGATATAATTTGTAAAAAGCCTTCAATTAAAAAAACCTTTCTGTTAAATCTGGTAAAGTTCTAAAGGTTTTTGAGATGCAGTAGTTGAAAGTTTTTATTCATTAAGTAATGCTGGCCATATCTGAGGCAAATATGAAAGTTCTCAATGCCAGGACACTGTCGAATCTGCTCAAATTCTGATGAGCAGTTTACAACAACTTGTTCTATTTTTTGTCATTGTGGCCATGTTTGATGGCAGATCAGTATCAATGGAATAACATTTTAAAAACCTTCATTCTGTCAACAAATCTGGCCAAATTCTGCTGAAAGTCATGATGCTCTGTTTATCATCATGGGCAAACTGATCAAGGTTTCGAAAATAAGTTGTGAATAACAATTCTAAATGCCAGATGATGGTTATAACATAGCAATGATAAAACAAAATCCAAACAATTTAAAAGAATCCACAGTTGTAACCTCATTATGAGAAAGGAAGCAGCATAAGAAGGGGCTTTATACTGGGGGGGGGGGAGAGTCACCACAGACAGAAAAAAATTATTAAATTAATATCAATTATAAAGTGCAAAGACATAACCTTTCATGTGCAAACTGACAACTCACCTTTTAAGATTATATAAAACAAACCTATAAAATCATCTCTCATGGTTATTTTTTGAAATGCCATTTACATCTGCTGGTAGCAGACTGAGCTATCACAGAACACAACAAAACGTCACATCCTTTGTATTTTTCTGGCAAAGTATTCTATGATGATGCAGCAGGTATGTAGCACTGACGTACCATGTAACAACAACATGTGGTTATTGTGTGGATTTGTAAGGTATTAAGTTGTTGTCCCTTTCAGTTTTCACAAGAAAGCCCCAATGGCACTATCACATGCAAAAGGTATATGCCGAATCATCTGAATAATACTGAATCTTGAAAGATATTGGTCCTAAACATAGAAGAGTTCCATTAAAACTAGAGAATATCAATGTTTCATCACAAGCCATATAATTTTTCCCTTGAAATGTGTATGAAGTAATTCAATGTTGATCGGCGATCAAACAATTTCAGTCAAAAGCTGTTGTAAATGCAAGTCAACACCACACTCTGTCACACCGTCTTCAGCCCAAGTTCATGCTTCACAGTATTCCAGCTGATCACTAATATACACCCGAGTCCTTTTTTTAATCTAATGTATGCCTTTGTTCTCAAATCCGCTTAAAAAAAGTGAGTTTGCCTCTATTCATTCCCTCTTGGATCAATTTGTGCACCACGTGTGGATGTTGTTATTCACTTAGTCACTAACAGAATTTGTAGAATGCATCACATCACTATCATTCCCAAAAAATTACTAGCGACTTTGTCGACTGATTTAGGGGTGGCAGCTCTTAGTTCTAAACTGAATATGTGACCATCATTAAACCTAACATCTTGATTATGTCAGATAGCTTATGTAACAAACTTTTAGTAGGACTGGAAGAATGGTGAAATCAATGGCAAACATTGGCATTGGGGCTTTAAGCCTACAATCATTTCAACTATATATTAGCACTGCTGTTTTTCAGGATTTAATAATGTATTGAAGAGATCATCTATCAAAACCAGATGTTGTGTAACAGGAACAAAGCAGCAGCACGTTTTCACATAGCTGAATTTCAATGAAATTCAGGCATAAGCCAACAATAATATCCTTTTAACTCTTCTGCTCTTAAAGAAAGGCCCCTATATTTTAAATGGGCTTCTAGGGCATTGAAATACATTAATTATCCATGGCTAAGCACAACTTTGTATACAGGTTTCAAGATGCAGTGGGTTAATCTGGATTTTCTTTAGAGGCTATTTTCTTTTTCATGGTTGCCACACTTTTTTAAAGATAAATTTCCAGGTCATTTCCAGGATGAAATTCATTTTTTTCAAGGTTCACATATGACCATTACTGAATGGAATTAAAGAACATTTTTGCTTATAAAACATGCATTTTTTAAAATTTAAATGAAAGATGTTTCTTTTTCGGGACTGCCAGAACATCTAAGTCAGAAAAGAATGTGATGCACTAAACCACAAAATGTATCATATGAAACAAGTTTGATTACTGTGTAAAGTGGCATATAAATAATTTCAATGTACAGAATACTTGGCTGACCTGCATTACGTTGGTATGGGGGAACAACATAATGAACATAAATTACTTGTTTCCTTTCAAACATTTAATTTTAAATAGATCAGAATACCTGTTGTAAATCAAGGTAAGTCTATATATATGCGTGTTATACAAAATAAACATTTCCTATCACAGTATGAAGAAAAAAAAAGATTAAATGGAAAGTATTAGAAACTTATCTTGAAAAAAAAAGGTGTAAACCCTGAATTAATCTGTCTCAATAAAACAACCTCAACTCCTTAAGACAATTTGGTAAAATCCGTGATTTAAAAAAACCATTTACAAAAAGGGTTACTTGTAGAGTGATAAACCAGTCTTGTATAGATACTCACAGGAACTTGTATTGTTTTGTAATATTCAACCCAAGGAATATCAATCCCCCATTTCGGGGTGTGTGTGTGTGTGGTGTGGTGTTGGGCTGAGTGGTCTAAAGCGCTCACTGTTACAGATCACAGCCATATCATCTCTGTCTGCTTCGGTTCGAGTCTCGGATTCAGCTAATGTGGTTATGTGAGAAAGTGCGTTGGTGGTTCTTTCCAGGTTCTTCCTCCACCATTAATACTGGCCGCCATGTATAGCCTATCTTGTGCTGAAAAATGGGGTTAAACCCTACAACAACAAATCCCCCATTTCTCCCGCGACCTAAACAATATTTGAAACCAATGCTTCAAGCTACATGTCACAGTGTAAAGGTTTAGCACCAAAGTTCAGCTCAGAGATTCAACATTCTGGACTACAAATATAATTTAAAACGAATGTCAGTCCTTTTTTCTTATTCGGGTTTACTCTGAATATTCCCAACACATTTTTCCCATTCGGATATCTAGGTTGGAATGTGAGGTCAGATAAATTGCTATACTATACTATAAAAAAAAATTGGAATCTGCCGCCACAGTGCGATAACGGCATATGGGAATAGCTTAACAATGGGCCTAGCAAACTTAATCGATGTTACATTGAATCATACCTGCATGAAATCAATAGAAAACATTATTTATTTCTCAGAAATGAAAAGTATTCGTTATGTCTTTAATTCGATGACAGACTAGACAAAACTACAGCATAGATGAAACTTTACCCAGTATTCGCCATTAACATTATTAGTCAACTGACTTCGACATCGGAGATCCAATAGTCATGTGATATTAACAGCAAACACCTTTTTAATGTTGTTGTACGAAAATTCAAATATATTAAATGAAAGTTGGATACCTTTTGTAAAAACCAGAAAGAACAAATAATTCTCAACATATTTATTTTGAGAACAATGTCCAGAGACTTGTTTCCATAGCCGCAATCTGGAGAGTCATATTCATCAAGCATATGTCAAACCTGTTAGTCACATGATACAACAAACCCAGTGTAGTTGTTTTCAGAATAAATATATAAAGAATTTTTTTGTTTGTTTTGTGTTCTTTATTATTAGAAATAGTATATGACTTTCATTTAATTTTTTTCTACAGCATCTGAAACGGGTTATTATTGATATCATGCGACTACAGGATCTATGATGTCACGAACATGCGGGTTGCAAAATTTGTGTACTTGTGCGATTAGGCCTAGCAGTGCAAATCGTGATTACCAGGTCAAATTTCATCAACGCCATAGTTTCATCTCATCTTTCAGAATATTAAAGACAACGAAGTAAAATTTCTCAGAAAATATAAAATTTTCATTTCGATTTCAAGCAGATATGACAAGATGTAACAACATTTAAGTTTGCTAGGACATCTGGTAAGCGACACTGCTTTGCTGACACCATGTTGGCTTCTCGTGATGATAGACTGGCTTTCAATTTTACATTTAAGAAAGGATGCTGATATCGAGCTGTCTGCAACATCCAGTATACTAGCCGAATCTAATACACTGAAATGTTTGGATTGGCTCGACAAATGTGTTTATGGCAAGCACCTAAATGATCCATTCTGCAATCTCCGAATATTTTGGTCAAAACTTGGTAAATTTAACTCACAAACAGTTCAGTTATGACTCAATTACATAATTGTTTCTGGCGTCAAGTGTTGGCGGAAAATTCCTGGTTTTTCCCCGACTTTCATTAACATTTGCAAAATTCAATAACTTTTCACAGTTGGGAATTTTTTAAAAATCATTTCTCATGACTTTTTACCGTGTATCGGTAGCTTGGCCTGTTTTTAGTTTTTATGGACTGGGCTTAACAAGTATGGTCTTGTCATCTGATGAATTTTTATTTAATGGAATGAACTTAATAAATATGCACTTGTTATTGGATGAATTTAAGGGTTACCTTCTCAAAGTTTCCTGATTTAATAGCAGCTCGGAATATATCCATAAATTCCCCTGGAAATTTGTCCTTTGAAAATTCACCAACTGTTTTTCCCTGAAAGAACAATGTCAAGAATTTAATGCAGGTAAGTTAAAAGTGCAAGAAATGTATTATTCATCAGGTCTTCTTTACACATGAATGTAGCAACTTATTTTTAAACATCCTAATATAATTTGTAGCTACTTCTTATTAGGACAATTTGTAGCTAGTATCATTCTTCTCTTAAGTACAGTGGGACCCCGCTATAACACGGTAGTTGGGAGCCATAGAATCCGACCGTGTTATGAACCAAACCGTGTTATATGCAACCAACTCATTTAGCTGAAGAAAATGTACCCCCCGCCAAAAAAAAAAAATGGGGGGGGGGGTAATACATGCGGGCGGTAAAATAAGTGCTTCGTCGACACAGTTGCTATCTTAAATTAATGCATATTAAACGAGAAATACACCTGTAGTGAAATGAGAGAAGACATCATACTTTATTTAGAGAACCATGAACTGGTACATATACGTGAAGACTGTTTATATATAACTGTCTAATGTATAGCATGATCAGAATATCAATGCAGTGTACTCACCTGCGAACCTCATCATATACATTGAATCCACAATACAAGTGATTCCATCGAAAATAAGCATAAACAGCTTTAAAATATTCATTAATTTTGTAACAGGTCATATTGGTCTGAATTCAGTGGAAAAACATAGCACAATCACGTAACGAATGACGAAGCACATTTACTTTGAAGTACGTTTGAAGTCGGTAAAAGTTAGTTTGCTTTTTAAGCTGCTGTTGGCATAAACTTTTTCCCTACAAAAAGGAAACTTTCACAGCACAGATAAAGTGTTCCAGTCACGTTGGAAAATGCAAAAATCCATCAGATTCCATCACTTTTATTTAAGTTTGGTACTGACTTCCTTTGAAGAAAACTTCTTTGCTGTTATTGAAAGATTGTAGTCGGCTTTCTTTGATGAAGGCTGCATGCACTTTTGAAGTCACCACTAAAGAACATCTTTGGAGAACCAAACGAATGCCCATTTCTTATTGTGGTGGCAACATCAAATAATTGTATTGTATGATTGAGACGGGGATTTTTTCCATTTGCCGAGTACGTTTTCATAACAGTCGGTGCTTCAAAGGTAATCTGTTTCCCTTGAAATTTTAGCAAACTGTTTTATCTGGATACATTTTTAAAAGGAATTGGCCGTCGTTTAGACTATTCTAGTTACTGTCCCTCCATGCCTACTGAATAAACCAATAAGAATTTTTTAATTTTTCTTTTACATTTGTGGTAGCAGCGTGATGCTGCCTTCTATGCATGCATCTGAAAATTAAGAAAGGGTCAATGGAAGATAGAGACGCAGGTGTTCTGACGACATGGATTATTACAGAAAACGTGAGTGTTCTGAAGGATTTTATTCTGAGTGAAAAGAAGAGGAATTTTACTTACCATCCACACACAAATGCGCCTTTGTAAATATATTAATTACTAGCGAGCGGCTGAAAATCCGACGAAAGACAGTTTACGAGAGAATGCCTCGTCCAGTTTATCTCTGTTACCAGAAATGTCAACAACAAAAAAGCGGATATTTCACAACATACAGAACTCGTGCTAGATGTCAGGATAAGCAGATTATGATATAACAATGCACTGTTTAGATGGTTTGTCAGTATAGACAAAGAATTTGTTTATGTAACAATAGATAAATTTCAGTGCATTTTATATCCAGTTTGCGGCTTCCTTTCATGGGGCCTCTGAATTTCTGCACTCCAAACCAATGGTTGTATATAAAAGTTTAAACAGCCAACAATGTTGCCAACAAATACAAAAAGCCACATGGTATGTTTTGCAGCCAATAAGAAAAACAATCCAAGTTTGCGACATTGGCGAAGACCTACGCGACCCCAGAACAAACTTTCTATGCATTTATTTCTTCTTCCTACTTTTAAGAAGAAAGAAAAAGTACTTTTTCGTGTACGAGAAAAATACATATAAAATTTCAGGAGCCAAGCCACGATCGTCTTGCATTTTTTATTCATACGCGGTCTCTATCCCAAAATAATAAGCAACTTTTTCCGTTTTTTCCCGTACTTTTTAAGATTTTTTTTTTGCACAAGAAAAATACATGGATATAAAATTTCGGGAGCCATGCTACGACCACGTTATATCCGAATTCACATTATAACGGAGCGCTTTTTAGCGGGGTCCCACTGTAAATTAGAATGTTTAATAGAGTATGTATCAAAATGCACACAAAATCTTCAACACATTCACAGAATAACCCACTGAAAAACTGAAATAAAATATTCTGAATGTAACGATGGACAAGAGTAAAACAATAACATAATATGCCAAATATACAGATGACCAAAACCAATTTTTGAAGTTATACCCCTGAACCCTCCGCAACAGGGCACTATTTAGAATAATTTATTAATGCATCTGTGGTACTACAGCTGTGGACTAAAGAGAGATCTTTATCTGTGTGCTTCCCAGACTGGTTACTCTGGAACTATTTGTAACAATTCTAAAGCCTACAACTTCTTTCGAAAGACATACTTTTTTGCTTTTTTTGATGGCCTCTATTAACTTCTGGAAATTTGCCTTGTCTTTGTCTCCCTGAAAACAGATAAAAAAATGAATCTAAGTATAAACATAACATACCTATCAATTATGCTCCAATGACATATCAGCATATTAACATCTTTTATATAAGAAAGTTTACTGCAAAATTTGTAAGCAAACTAAAAACTGCCCAGTCACTACTGAAAAAATCCGGAAATTTAAAAAAAAAATTTTTTTTTGCACAAGATGAACTCGTAATAGAAGCTGAAGTGTCCAAGTTTGGTTAGCAAGGACTCACTAAACAATCAATGTAGAGATGACGGAATAACAAATGTCATTGGGTTCAGTCACATTTGCCAGCATATAGCTAGGATCACCAAATGAACACTATTTGGTCAATAGCTTAAAGTCTATGTAAAATTCTTTTTTTCTTCATCTCAATTTTCATACTTGTACTTTACCACAGGAACCTTCTGTTGACTTTTGCTCCCCTCCTATTTTGTTGAAGGAAATGATTTTTCTAAATCCACAACCAAATGTATTATTCACATCTGAAGGTCAATAGCATGTGTGAGTGTGTGTGTGATTTGGATTTTTAACGTGGCTTTAACAATTTTTCAGACATATCGCTACGATGTCTGCAGTGTTGCAGTTTATAGTGATATCTAGCACTGGGGCATCATGCCACAGACATGAGTTGTCCAGGCAAGTGTCTATAGTGCCCTTTGACCCACTGCTAATATGCAATTATCCAGGCAAGCATCTTTACTATGGAATGACCCAATAATAAGATGCAGTTGTCCAGGAAAGTGTCTTTAGTGTACTTTGTATTGAATGACATAATGGACATATGCAATTGTCCAGGCAATTGGCTTTAGCATGGAATGACCCACTGATGATATGCAGTCATCCAGGCAAGTGTATTTAGTGTACTTCATTTAAAACAACACATTGATAATTTGCAACTGTCCAGGCAAGTGTCTTTATTGCACTTTATTTAGAATGACACACTTGTAATATGCAATTGTCCAGGCAAGCATCTTTACTATAGAATGACCCAATATTGAGATGAAGTTGTCCAGGAGTGTCTTTACTATAAAATGACCTGATGAGATATGCAGTTGTCCAGGCAAATGTCTTTACAATGGAATGACCAACTGATCTAGGAAAGAGTCTTGAGTACACTTTATAGCGAATGACACACTGCTAATATAAACAGGGATATATGTTTGTTTTACATTATTGGTTATATCATGCTGTGGAAATGGAGCCAAGTGCCTTTCCCAAGGCCAAAATGAGACAGTGTGACCACTGGATTATCAATCAAATGTTATTCCAACTAAACAACCATGGCTCCCTGAGAATAGCATAAAGTAGTGATATGGTGATATGTTAGGTTCACACTAATCTTAATTCCAAATTAAGTAACAGTTGTGACAAGTGATCAACTTTGAGAATGCAGAATTGCTATAAGGAATATATATTTGTAATATCAATTAGATTGGTAAATTTGGCATGTGATGTTAGGTGATTTGGATTTTTAACGTAGCTTTAACAATTTTTCAGTCATATCGCTAAGATGTCTGCAATGTGTCAGTTTATAGTGAAGGTCAGCACTGGGGCATCATGCCAAAGGCATGAACAATGATGTCCCACCCAGTCACATTATCCTAACACCAAGCCAACCAGTCCTAACACTAACCTCTTAATGCTGAGCGCCAAGCAAGGCAGCTGTTAGTACCATTTTTGTAAGTCTCTGGTATGACTCGACCGGGGATCGAACCCACGACCTCCCGCATCCGAGTCGCATGTTCTAACCACTAGGCCACCAGAGCATTCGCAAATTTGGCATAAGATTTTAGGAGTAAATACAAGCAGACTGACTTGTGACTTCACAAATTCTTTACACCACTGACATATAGCTCTTGTTTATCCATCAGACTGAGACTGAATTTTGTGAGTCCAAACACTAAGCCAGGCATCTTGTACTTTCTTACACCTGACTAGTGTTCCATCCAAACTATGAGTTCTATCAATTTTAATGCTCTTATAAATCTCATTTCAATTTTCGTCAATTTGCTGTTTAACCCAAAATACTTATCCAAATTTGTAAACGGCATGTGTCTTGATTTTGAATCACATGCACTACTTAATCACCTATACTCAAACGAACACAATAATGAAAGCTAAAATAGTTCATCCGATATACTCTTATAATGACCACACGTACATCTCTGGGTCTTTTGGTCATGGTAAATGTCAGCACATTTTCCCACCACTCAATGTTTGAACTTGCTGCCCAGCTATTGCATCATGTTCTTTTAATGAAAGCATGCACATGTGTATATGTGTGTGTGTGTGTGTGGGGGGGGGGTCTTTCAGCCACTGAATTCTATCACTGTAAATATCAGTACAGCTAAAATGATCAATCGATCAACATTTTTCCATTCAGCAGGTGGTTGAAGCAGGACTGGCAAGCCTTTGAATATGCCACCCAGCTATTGCTTGCATATGAATGAATCCTGCATAAGTGATTTTCTTCAACCTGGAGGGAAAAAATGCATCCAAATAGACATGATTAAGCATTTCCGAGACGTCTGCTTATGCAGCATAAAACAAAACATCCCCTCTGAAAACAGAACATTTTAAAATTATTTAATTTTGCAAAATATCTGTGTGCGACTCTTTTAACACTGAAACATCAATGACAAGTTACATCATAATTTTTTAAAATGACGATTGGTATTTACGATAGACTTGTCTAATAATGTGTTAACATGCATCCTTTAATATTCCGAAAATCATACTGGACTACAAACCTTGTCACGTGTCAGGAGTCTGATTGGTGGAAATCCATGATCATTTTCTTTAGAAGACTCGACTTGTTTTAAAAAATCTATCTTCTTCTTGCTGGCAAGAATATTGACAGACTTGTCACAGAAAACCATAACAGTGTCAGTCAGTTCATATCCAAACAACCAGGTCTGAAAATACGACAATAAATCATTTAATACTACGAAGTCTAGCATGTGCAAAAATGAGACACCCGCCCTAAAGCTTCAATAACAAGGGCAATTCTATTGCAAAATAAAGTTGAATGCACACTGAAACTATATTCTAAGTGTGAAGTGGGTGGAATCAAATGGAACTGAAATAAAAAGGGCAGCAGAATCAACTGCTACAGTTAGTCTAGGGTCTTAACAGTTGGACGTGCATGTCAAAGTAATCATTATATTAACAGGTTCCTAGTTCCATGTAATGGGAAATCACAATGATTTCTAATATATGCTCACCCCACCCCCCTTCCTGGCTGTGATCAAGGGTTCTGTTCTATATATTAGTATGTACAAAGTTTAGTAAGGGGGGGGCGGGGGAAAAAAAAAAACTAATTTTAATTATGTAATATTTACCTGCTACTATTGCATCGGTTTTCTTTGTGAAGACTCTTAGTACCCAATCCAAGCTAATTACTCCCTCCTCCAATTAATACTGCTGGGCCAGAATCGAAACGAATATGATCCCAGTCAGATCCACTAATCAGTGAACATATGAAATACCATCCACTTTCAATGTGGATTTGGGGTACAGAACATCAGACTTGGCTTGGAAGAGGAAATTTTTTGCAATAGTAGTAGTTAAGTTTTACATCATTAAAATTATGTTTACATACCCCCCCCCCCAACATTTTAATAACAGTAACACAATACCTGATACCTTTAAAACACTGCTGAATTTTCCACTTGGGAGGGATGTTGATGGCATCAACAAAGCTGTTAAAGAAAAGTAATGTACTTTACCTTTTTAACAGAAGTGTTCAATAATGTAAGGTGGTAGACTGATACCGTAGACCAGATGTTCTTTCTCACTATAGGGCTCAGTGGAAGAAGAAAAAAATCCCTTTGCTCTGATGTGCCAAAGATAAAAGGTAAAAGGAGAAGGAAGTAAGAAATCATCAGACAGAACCTCTCACATCATCCAAAAGGATGAAATTCAAATAGGCCTTAGACGTAGCAATAGCTTTGACTTCATGAGCTTTAATACAAAAATGTGTCACTCCCTGTGAGGGAGCAAAAGTCTTGAACCTGGAAATGGTAGCTGCCAAAATATTGGAGAAACCCTCATGAGGTAGGAAGACACTTGTCCTCCCCTCCC
Organism: Sinohyriopsis cumingii; assembly: GCA_028554795.2. Classification (NCBI taxonomy): domain Eukaryota; kingdom Metazoa; phylum Mollusca; class Bivalvia; order Unionida; family Unionidae; genus Sinohyriopsis; species Sinohyriopsis cumingii. The sequence continues at coordinate 3,142,042 of CM068839.1, forward strand.
CTCTCCCTTTTAAAGAAGCAAAATAAAATCTTAAGGGAGCCAATTGTATGGCAGAAAATCGGGAAGACAAAGAAGAGAAACCAAATCATAATTCCTATTGAACCATAGAGAACCCTTTTGCCCTGAGAAAACATGAAGATCAGTCCTTCTCCGCACCGACACTAAGGAAAGCAGGAAAACAGTCTTGACACATTAACAAATGGCGACGAGTTAAAGTGGCAGGAGGTAGTAGTCTACTGCTGAGCTCTGTAGCATCAAGGTCATGCATGATACACTAAAGTGGGTGGTATTATAGAAAGGTAGACAGATGTAGCTCTACAATGATACTAAATAATCTGTAAGTTCTAGTTGCACTACAAAATACAGAGGGAAAAACCTCATTTTTTGGACCAGATTCTTTTCCACCCAAAATTTGTGTATGGTCCAAATCCGTTTTTGTGTCCGGATTTTAGACGTTTTGGTCTCAGATCTAAGGCAGACCAGTATGAACTGCAAACAGACAGATGAACTTTTGCAAACAATAGGATAAGATGGGCATTTGGAATAAACAGTGGTCTCGATACGAAAATAATGGGTCCGTTAAGCACACAAAAAAGAACTCCAACTTTTACCCCTCTGCTCATGCACGAGCCAAATAGCCTTTTAAAAACAATGTTTCTAACACATCTAGGCATTAGGTTATAGGAATATCACCTGGAAGTCGATGTCTTAGGATGTATTCAGAAATAGCTTTCAAAATGTGTTTCCTACTGGAATTTCAGGCAAAAATGACAAAAGCCTTCAGGGGTCAATGTGTTACGGCAGGGTTTTACAAATCCACTTGCCTGACTTCTGGGACAATCCCAAGTTGGCATGGGTAAGTTCAAGTTTCCTAAGTACTTATCCATGAGCAAATCTACTCCACTGCAAAAGACAACTGAGAAAAAGATAGAAATCTGTCGTATTCAATTTGTAACAGCTTATGTTCTGCATGTTTTAGAACCACATTCTTCAACTACATAACAGTGCTCAAAGAAAACTGTCATTGCAAAACTCATTAAAAAGAAGTCCTTCTTTAATAACCAGTTGCTATCAGAAATGTACGTTTAAGAGACTTTGTGTAGTTTTCATTAAAATTTTGGGCCCCATTTGTAAAGTAGTCTCCCTCATATATGGCCACCTTTTCTGCACCAGGAAAGTTCCCATATAAGACAGGTGGCCTTTCCAGGACTATATTTGTGACTAGTATGTGTATATAGTAAGAAAGCTACAAATAATTACTGAAAGTTCTGCAGACCTTAATTCAAGTTAACATTATTATTCTAAAGCATCAAATATGAACTGGGTATTCTTGATGTGTGCATGGCAAATCCATTCAAAAACATCATTTAAATCTTGCTTGGCATTTTAAATAATTATCTTTCCATTTATGCCACTTTCCCACTGCCACAGAATATTCTCCTTATCTGTTACAATATTGTATATTTGTGTCTTCCCAACATATAAGTTTTTGGCAAGAATGCTTGAACTCTCCCCATTGTCATCAACTGAAAAACTTTTACTTTTTCTTCATAAAGTATTAATTATTCATTTATGTGATGACATGTTAAAGTTTTGAAACGATTTATTCTTATGTTGCTAACTGTTGTTGTTGTGGGGTTTAACGCCATTTTTCAGCACACAACAGGCTATACATGGCATCCAGTATTAATGGTAGAGAAAGAACCTGGGAAAACCCTGGAGAGAACCACCGACCCAAAAGAAGCTACTGGCAAGCTTTCTCACATACCCACACTGGCTGAATCCAAGACTCGAACTAGCGCAGAGGTGAGATGGCAGTGATCCTAACAGAGAGCGCTTTAGACCACTCGGGGACCCGTCGTTAACTGTTCAGTACTGCAACTTAATTATGCAGACAAAATTCCATGTTTATAAAGGAACTGATACTTGATACATGTAGTCACATGATTTTTTGGTCCTTGTCTGGTAAAATGTTTTGTGCAAGGTTAATTTCTGTGTGTTAATCCACAAAAACTATCATCTTGATAATTAAGTCTGGTATTAATCATCAAAAAAAAATCAACCGCAGTGTTAAGCCTATAACTCTATCACAACACTGTTGACCCCATTACCTGTAAATGTTGGTTGTTGTGGGGTATAATGCCACTTTTCATCACACCAAAGGCTATACATGGCGGACAGTATTAATGGTGGAGAAAGAACCACCAACCCACGAGAAGCTAGTGGCAATCTTTCTCACATACCCACACTGGTAGAATCCGAGACTCAAACAAAACAGAGGTGAGATGGCAGTGATCTATAGTGGACAGCGCTTTAGACCACTCCGTGCCCCATAAATGTCTGGATTAATTATACAATATTAACCTTAGCAGTAGATGTACCTTAGCCAACACTTCTTTCAGTAACAAAAACCTGACCTCAGGGAAACAGACATTGGTCAAGATAATCGGATTACTTACCCTACCGTATGAGTTAAATATTCATTCTGGAAACATTAAAATTAAACGAGGCTGCCCGTGTGGTAATTTTTAAAAATTTTACACTAATATGCTGGCTGCTGTTCGTGTTCAATGGGTACTATTTAACACAAACTCATCGGTGCCAAGGGATTCTAACTGTAAAAAGTGGGTGGCTGCTGGACAGGAGGGCTGTTTATGACAGGACCACTGTATTGTCAACATCATTTCAGCTTTCAGTACATTTTTTCTTCAATAATGCATACATGCCAACCCCTGGCAAGTTAAAAGTGTGATCCAAGTGGACAAAAAGAGTAATCCACATATAACAAAATAAAATTCAATGAGCATATGTACAAAATGATTTATTTACCCCTTCTAGTCTTTTAACATCATTTACTGCTTCAAATTTTCATATATAGCAGCTTGAGCTTTAAAAAGCAACAGTCTCTCATACTGCATTTATAAACACTTTGTACCAGCTGAGATTATGAATGTTTTGCACACCAGCAGAGAACCAAGTGATGGGTTACACAGTCTGGATCTGAATTCAGTTTTATTTTTGTTAACAATACTAAAAAATCTCTCACAGTCAGCATTAGAATATTAAAGAACCAATATTCTTTTTATAACCTGACAAAGAAGAGGAAATATATATGTTCAGTTATTGGATCTTTAATCTGGAAAATAAGCTGCCATTGCACATCAACTCTGTCCACATGAAGTACATTGTCAGGTAGAATGCCATCTTGATACTTCAGGAGTTCTCCTTCTAATTTATCAGCAGCCTTTCCTGCAGCAAGGTGCATCATATGACAGGGACAACCTAATATGTACAATGATGGAGACATTTATCAAAATACAGAATGCAAATCCTTTATGAATTTTAGTCATCAGTGGTGCATTATCAGCTGAAAACCCCATTAAGTTCTGCCAAATGATGTTTATTCAAAGCATTATCAAGCAAATAAAAAATGTTTTCTCCAGTGGAATCCACTGTTAATTCTGGTAATGAAAGAAGAGCACTCTGACTTTGCCCTTTTCGTTGTCAAAGTCTCTTACACAGACAGGGTACAACTTTTTGTAATCATAATCACTGCTCCTGTCTACTGCAATATTAGATGGCCCATTTTTCATGGCTTCTGCAATTTTATGCAAATTATCTTCTGCTAAACACCTAACAATATTAGATGATTTTGTTCTTGCAGATGCATATTTTCTGCAATTTCGGAATCAGGAAACGTCCATTTGAACAAAGGACCAATGTAGTCTTCTACCACTAGGGGTAGTCTGTGTTCTATTAAGAACTCAGTAAATAATGACAGCATTTATTAGTTCTGGTTTAAAAAAGAAGCTAACTTAATATTGGGGTTAGTAAAACGAGCTAATGCAAGGTTTCTTTGTTTTACCATCATGACCTATATTAAAATCCTTTCCACACAGTCTGCAGTGGACGTGAAGCTGCCCTAGAATGGAATGCAGTATTGTGTAATTCATGTATTCATCTTTGAATCAGTTTTTCATCAGACGCATCTACTAGAATAAATCTGACTTGACTTTTAGCGCCAAAATACCTACTGACTGGTTCTGTATCAGATATGAATTAGAACAAAGAATCTGCAAGCAAAGTATACAAATTTGAAAACCGGTCTGTTCTCTCCTAACTAAGCCATAAAACTGCTATAAATAGAAACAGAAGTCAAAAGTTTGAAAGTAAAACGAACATGTTTCTTGGAAATAGGGCAGCTGCTATAAATAGAACATAATACTGTTAGGAAAGTGCATGCAAGGATACACACAAGCGTACTCTTATGTCGCAGTTGCATGTATGATAATGCCAGGAATAATACATATTCCACTAGAAGAAGTACAAAAGCTTGCTCATGGAGGGGATCAGGATAAATGTACACCAAGTGAGCCATTGAAATTTAATGTTGTATTGTTTCAATTTTACAATCTGGCCATATAATAATAATAATAATAATAATGATAATGAGGACTTTGTATATCGTATAATCTTTAGAAGCTCCAAGCGCTTCAACATTAGACAACACCTATAAGATAAAAAACATAACGATATGATTACAAACACAAACACCATGAAATTAGAAAACAGAAAAAAAAACATGCTGAGGATATTTAAAGTAGGAAACATTATTAGGTCTTTAAGTTTGTTCTTGCAGTCAAAATGAATTTTGAGAGCACGCTTGAATGTGATATTCAAGCGTATCATTTCTGCAGCCACTGAAAAGGATTCTTTCCACAATAAATTTTTGAAAGTTTGTGATACCAAAGATTTCTTAAGTATTTTGTACTTTTCACTTCTTGAATGCAATTTCTGCACTTCACATATTTTCCCCATGATCTACATTCTTACAACATGTACAGTATACCTTGTACTTATTGCCCATTACTTTTTCAGACCCAACTGTAATAGGTGAACACACTTTCCAGGCATGAATAAATCAGAATAATTCTCACTTATACATGCTGGCTATTTGTGTTATTAATTGGGGATTCGGTTTTCCTTTCCCGTCAAGTCAGAATTATTCCTGCCCCCCTACAACCAATTTGAATGCTTATATTGTTAATTGGGACAATGCAGTCTTTTGCATCACGGCAAAAATATTCTCTCAACCAAACAGAATATCACTGCTGCTTTAAAACAAATAACAGCAACTGGATATCAGATGCATTTAAATCTGCAGATGTAACCATGTACTGTTATTATTTTATAGTATTTCAGACAAAAAATGCAGATTTGTAAAAAAAAAAAAAAATTGACTACAAATATAATTCTTTTTGTTGAAGGAAGGTATGATGCGAAATTCAAGGGCTTTTAAAAAAGCATTGGTCAAAATGCATGGAATTTTTTAGTCAGGTTGAATTAAAGGATTTTAAAGGCTTCCAGACTATGGTGTAAATGAACAATGTCAGAAAAGATTTCTTTATGCTCTCTGGAATTACCTGCATTGCAGTTGACTTGGAATAGACAACTTCTTCATCCACACCAACTGCAGCAACTATGGCATCAACCTTTGTCAGAGGATCATTTTCTGCAGCTTTCTGAAAATACAAGACCAGATGGAATTTTGTTTTTATCTCTCCAAATCTCAAACTTATCCTACTTTTTGCAAAGGTTCGTCTGTCCAAATGCAGTACACATCAGCCTGTCCTAGATTTTTTGACAAAAGTATATGACAACCAGCAAAGTTTTGGTGTAAAAACATTCAGGTCTCAAAATTTACATTTTCCCCTTGGTATTTTGTAATGCAAGTAGAAAGTCCAGATTATCTGGTATCACTGTAGTCTAATTTTCTGTAATACTACTCACTTTGGTATATCTTAAAAGACCATGATGCTACAGAGCTTGGAGCTAGGGTACAACCTCCCCATAACTAAATGTGGCACAAGGACTTAACAAGTTACAAAGTTTTTGGACACTTCTAACAAATTGTCAAAGAATGGCTATTATTTTAATTGCGTGCATCAAAATTCATCGATTAACTCATTAAGCCCTGAAGATTTTCTGTCATTTTTGTAGGCAAGTTCATTCACGAATGTACAAGAGAGTAAAAGTTGCAGTTCTTTTGTTCCCTTGCAAACAGGACACCTTCACAGCACAATAAATGTGCTCCAATCAATATGGAAAATGGAACAATTGATCAGATTCCATTGCTTTTAAGTTTAGCGGTGACATCATTTTTGATAAAAGGTCCTTTCTATTTATTTACAATTGCAGTTGCCTCACTTTGGTGAAGGTGCAATGTGTTATTGAAGGCACCACTAAAGGCCATCTTTGGAGGACCAAACAAATGCCTGTATGTTACTGTGGCGGTAACATCAAATCGCAGAACATTGATAGAGAGTATGAATACAGGGTTCAAAAGATTTCAAAACTGAGGAGCCATTTGATCTTCAACAACAAGATCTTGAAAGTCAGATGAAAATATCAATAATCAAAACTGAAACCTCAAGTCATTTATTTTGTTCTAGAAGCTGGGATTGTTTGTATTTGCAAAGCAAACTGATGCTCAAGACTCCTTAAAATTTAGATTTATTCTCCTTCTCACAACTGTATGTGAAACATTTCCAAGAAAGCTGATGGGATTCTTGAACATAAAATGACATGTCAGTCATTATATTTTTATACACATTTCTGTACTGTTAAAAAAATGGCACCAAATATTAAGCGAAACAGGCTCTATCGATGTGCCTTATGGATGTTATATGATTGAGAGAAAAAAATGTTAGGGATTTTGTTAAATTTAGAAACATGTTGCATCATGAAAAGGATAAATCAAATCAAAAGCACTTTGCAAATTTTGAAAGAAGGATTTGACCCTGATGCAATACAGCAATCATCATTTGTAGTCTTCACGACCATTCAGTGAAAGATATGTAGACAAGTTAAAATTAGTGTTATGTATTAATAATTGACAAGTTTGCCACGTGTCTACAATCTCTTACAAATCCACATGGATTTAGTTGATTTGTGAAAAGAATTTTAACTGCAGATCCAGGTAAGTAGCAAAAATAAATGTAGTGTGACCCCGCTATAACATGGTAGTTGGGAGCCATAGAACCTGACCTTGTTATAAGCAATCAGGTCAGTTTATGGGGGGGGGGGGGGGGGGGGAGGAGAGAGAAAAAACATAATAGTTTATTCGATTTAGAGAACGACGAATTAGTACATATACGTGAATACTGTTAATATATAGCATGGGTAGAGTATCAATACCGTGTACCCACCTGCAAATCTCATCATATAAATTGTATCCACAACACAAATGATTTCACCGAAAAATTGCACATACAGATTTAAAATATTCAATAATTTTGTCACAGGTCATACTGGTCTGAATTCTGTGGAAAAACACAGCACAATCATGCAACAAATCACAAAGCACATTTACTTTTAAGTATGTCCCAAGCTGGTAAAAGTTAGTTTGTTTTAAGCTGCTGTTGGTAATGTTCATAAGCATAAACTTTTTCCAGTCATGTTGGAAAATGCAAAAATCCACCAGATTCCATTACTTTTATTTAAGTTTGGTAGTGACTTCCTTTGAAGAAAAGTTCTTCGTATTTATTTAAGATTTTAGTTGGCTTTCTTTAATGAAGGGTACATGCGTTATTGAAGTCACCGTTAAAGGACAGCTTTGAGAACCAAACAAATGCCCATTTCTTATTGTGGTAGCAACATCAAAATAATTGTATTACAATTTTTTTTCTCCATTTGCTGAGTTAGTTTTCATAACTATCGGTGTTTCCTTTGAAATTTCAGCAAACTATTTTATCTGGGTAAATTTTAAAAAAGGAATTGGCTGTTGTTTGGTTTGTTCTAGTCACTGTTCCTCTCTGCCTACTGAATAAACCTATGTTTTTTTCTCTTCACATTTGTGGTATCAGCGTGTTGCTGCCTTCCACGCATGCGTCAGAAATGTAACAAAGGATCAATGGACGATAGAGACGCAGATGTTCTGATGACAAGGATTAGTACAGAAAGTGTAGGTGTACTAAATTTAATTCTCAGTGAAGAGAAGAGGAATTTTACTTACCATCCACATACAAATGTCAGTCTATGTAAATATATTAATTACTAGAGAGCAGCTTAAAATGAAAACCAACTTTTACCAACTTGAGACGTATTGAAAAGTAAATGTGCTTCATTCATTGAGTGCTTGTGCTATGTTTATCCACTAATTTCAGACTTAAATGACCTGTGATAAAATTATTGAATATTTTAAATATGTGTGTATGTGTGTGCAATTTTTCAATGGAATCTTGCTCACAGAAACTTAATCCACAAATCAACCCATTTAAGTCCATTTTGTGTAATATCTGGTGCCATTTTCTTTAAAAATACAGACTGGTCCGCCAACTATATCCATTGCCAATATAATGAATCTGCTAAAGACACCTGCCTGTTTTCTTTGAAATCAGTCATGTAGTTGCAATAAATAAGAAACTGCGAAAGTACACATAGGTCTGTGAATTAGATCTTATGCCAACAATTCTCAATATTTTATGACGAGTGGAACAAAAGAGATGATATAAGTTACAAACACAACTTTTATTGCATAATAAAAACACATGAAAGCTTAAGATTTCATTTGGTAAAGAAGAAAAAAAGCATGATGATTATGCCAAAAGCATAATGGTTGGCATGTATGCACCAAGCTGATTAATTTTTTTACCAATCAGACACAGGTTTGAAATTCAGCCAGTGTATTTGTCAATGGAAACGACAAATTGAAGATATAATCAAGCAAATCTCATGACAGTTTTGAATCTCATTATCTCAAGCCTGTGCAGCACTGTACAACACTCCGTCATTAACTCGTGCCCTGATAACTAATAACACTTATAACGCATAGTCAGACACGGTTCCCATTTTTTTAAACTATACAGTACCCCAAAAATTACCCCATATTTGTTGAAAATGAAGAAAAAAATGTGATAAAAACTGCTAACTGAAACCTTGACAAATTGTTTATTTTATTGTTGAAAACGGTTGATATGACATGAAGATATGAATCAAAAGTATAAGCAGTGTATCCCCCAGGGGTGTAAAATTGAGGGTTAAAAAAAAAACAGTACCAAAACTAATAAATAATTAATAAATAATAATAAAAAAAGGAAGGGGGGAATAGACTGACAAATTTTCATCTCACCCGTACTTTTTCAGCTTGAAATAGGATATTACAACTTGCACAACATACTCTCTCTCTCTCTAAAAATGCAAATAAACCAACATGCACATATAACAAACAAATTCATTGTCCATTCAAAGAATAGTTTTATTAGTTCATTTTTCTTTTAGTTTTAAAGTTGTACTTTTAAGTTTCCTTATATTTTTGTAGCAATATTACAGACCAACACATTACATATAAACCAATACAAAAAGCCATTTTTTGTAACCAAATGGCAGTAAATTACTGCCTGTCATAAAATGTGTACTATCATCGGTTTCATTGTACTTTGTCCTAGAACACCTTTGTCCAAAAATCAAAAAGGCTAATGATTAATCTTCTTTCTAATAAGTTACACTTGAACTTTAAGATCTTTCTTTTAGTAAACCATGTTACAAACCAACAAAATTTGCAATGACCCCTGACTTGGTAATTCAAATATTGCATGTCTTTTGTGAAAGAATGTCTTTGGTGATAATGTGTCCTCCACATATCTTGTGGTGAACAAGGGCAGAAGTTTTTAAAAAATTCTTAAACCCTGTCACGAAATGATTATTTACTTTTGCAGACTTCGCAATCGCAAGTCAATTGTGTGCCATATTCCAGTCAAGGGAATTATTTTCTCCGTTTTCATTAACTCATTCAGCCCCAGCACTGTGTTTAGTATCTCTGCTGATACGCCTCAGAAGCACAAAGCTGTGTCTAGCTGCTTATGCCCCATAGTTTTTACCTGTTTGAAAACATCGTGCACATGCATTCACTCTTACCTTAATTTCTCTACTTACAGTGTTTCCCTTTACACACATTTGTGTGTCAGGGACGCACGCTGGAGAAAATTGATGCATACATTTTGTTGCTGTGCGTTTTTTTGACGCAAGGGATTCGCATAATGCGATCAGGATTTATTTAATATCCAATGCGTTGGACGAAGGGTGGCATCCTGTATGCTTCGAGCATAGGCATTAACTGGTTCCCCTCTTTGTTACTCCCTGTGTTGGGCTCCTCTATTCGTATAGCGCAGTGGAACGCAGAGAACATATGAAATAAGGAACCAGACTAGCATAGGCAATGTTATGATGGAGTAGCTTCCCCATATCTCGCGAGCTCTCACACGATTTCCATTGAGCTCAGCAAGATGTCATCTTGATGTTTAGCCTCAACGCTTGTTGCACTAGAAAGTGATCTCCAGATTAAAACGTCATGCGCTAAAAATCATTAGCGAAGAAAGTGAAAGAAGCAGAACACAAAAGAGTAACTGTGGATCTAACTTTAATGAAAAATGGAGAAAATAATTCCCTTGACTGGAATACAGCACATCCATTAGGATTACCTGTGTGATTTCTGATAGCATGAGTGCGAAGACTGCTATTTGGAGAACACATTTTAATCAAAGACATTCTTTCACAACAAAAAAATCAGTAAACTTGCCAAGACAAATGCATTTATTTGGATTACACAGTCAGGGGGTCATTGCAGATTTTGTTGGTTTATAACTTTGCTGCAAAGACCTTAAAGTTAAAGTGTAACTTATTAGAAACAAGATGAATCATTAGCCTCCTTGATTTTTGGATAAATTTGTTCTAGGACAAAGTACAATGAAACCGATGATAATACACATTTTATGACAGGCAGTAAATTGACTGCCATTCAGTTAAAAAGATTTATTAGGCTTCTTGTATTGGTTTGTATGTAATATGTTGGTATATAATACTGCTTCATAAAGATTATAAGTAGACTGTTAAAAGTACAATTTTAAAAGAAAAATTAACTAATAGAATTATTCTTTGAATGGACAATGCATTTGTTTGTTAATTGTGCATGTTGGTTATTTGTATGTTTAGTGAGAGAGAGAGAGAATGTTGTGCAAGTTGCAATATCCTATTTCAAGCTGAAAAAGTACAAGTCGGATGAAAATTTGTCAGTATATTTTTGACCCCCACATTTTTAATTTGACCCCCAGTTCTGACACCAAGGTTTTTTTTTACCCTCAGTTTTACGCTCCTGGGGGAAACACTGCTTCTTATATCCAAACAAAATCCACGAACTTTTTTTTACCATTTATTTCAAATCAACACATTGATGTAATTTTTTCCCTATTTGTCGAAGTCTTTCACAACTTATTTATTCAGTATTTACAAACTTATGTGCAACGTTTATCCGCAAGAACTCCGTCATCATCATCATCTTCGGATGATTCAATCTCAGAAACTTCTATGTCCAAATCTAAATCTCACAAAATATCCAACTGCTGAACATATCTTTCCTCAGTTTGCTCAATATTTTCAAGATCAAACCCGAGAAACTCCACATTTTTGCTCTCATCAAAAATCACTCTTCCGTCCGCCATCATTTACGATTTTTCATGAACAGAACACGTGTAGTTAAACCGCTCTCAAACTTTAGCCCTTGGCTTCTGAACAATTCAGATATCCATAAATGAAAGTAAAATCATTTGTGATTGGTTTAATAGTTGTTTAGTTCTTGGAATGAACCATTTCTAATCAATCAGAGATGTATCTAACACACATTCATCACGCCTGGAGATGGGATCAGCCATTGAATGCAGTAAACAATTCACGACTACAGGCAGGATCGGCCAATAAATGCAGAAACCGGATCACGCCTACAGATAGGATCGGGGCCGAATGAGTTAAAGTCAGATCCAGTTATTCTGCTTCTTTCACTTTCTTCGCTAATGAATCTTAGTCCGTTTTAATCTGGTGATCACTAGTGCAACAAGCACTGAGATTAAACATCTGGATGACATTTTGATGAACTCAATGGAAATCGCACGAGATATGGAAAGCTACACCATCATAACACTGCCTATGCTAGTCTGGTTCCCTGTTTCTTATGCTTCCTGTGTTGCACTCCACTATACAAATAGCGGAGTGCAATGCAGAGAGTATACGAAGCAGGGAACCAGACTATGCCTATTCTCGAACTATACATGATGCCATCCCTCATCCAAAGCATTGGATATCAAATAAATCCTGATCAATGTGTGCAAATCGTTTGTGTCAAAAAATGTACGGCAACAAAACGTGTGCATCAATTTTCTTCAGCATGCGCCACTGATGCACAAATGTGCGTAAAGGGAAACGCTGAGTATGAGAATATCAATTTTTAATAAGACGTCGTGTATTCTGTTAAAATATCTTTCCAAACAACATTCTTGGTACACCTTAACTAACAATATACAACAAAATTTTGATCAATGAAAATGTCACTAACGCCTACCTGAGGCAGCAATTTCATAAATAAATAGCAATTAAATAATAACGTGAAATCTGTCAATCTACTGCAACAGCTATGTCCACAAATGTTTCTGGGAGAATGTAAGCACTGATGGTGTTTTGATACCTGATCTGCTCAATTACTGTATTGTCACAATGAATTAAAACCTAACCTTGCATTATCATGTTAGTTACATCTTTTGTATCTAATGGGGGGGGGGGGGGGGGGGGGGGCGCGGCGGGGTAGAATAAATAAAAGTTGAAAGTCATGCAAATCGAACCTGCGTAAGAGCTAGTAGCCCTTGTCGAGAGTCAGTCAACTATTTCAAGTGCTCAATTGAATGCTGTTACATTTTAGGTGAACATAATATAATTAAGCTACATTAAATTGTTGTTGTTGTTGTAGGGTTTAACGCCATTTTTCAGCACACGATTGGGTATAGATGGCGGCCAGTATTAATGGTGGAGGAAGAACCCGGAAAAACCCCGGAAAGAACCACCGACCCAAGGGAAGCTACTGGCAAGCTTTCTCACATACCCACATTGGCTGAATCTGAGACTCGAACCCACGCAGACAGGTGAGATGGCAGTGATCCATAACGGACAGCGCTTTAGACCACTCGGGGCCCCTTCTACTACGTTAAATTAAATCTTTCACAAATGTAATCAACTGCAGAAAGACAACCAAGTGAAATCAATACTTAATGAAATAAAATTCTGGTTCACATGTATGTTTTATTAATGAGCAGTCAGTTTCAGGTTTTGAAGTTAACTTGCAATTCCCACACTGGCACTCAGAGAGTTCCTCAAGGTTGAGATACTTGCAATGAAATCATGGCATCATTATTTTACTAATACAACAATAACAATACATTTACTTTCAACGTTGACATCTGTTTCACAAACTTAATGTTCCATTTTTTCTTTATAAATAAAAGGAATCTTGTTTGATTGTGAATTTGAATCAATAACTAGTCTGGTTCCCCAATTATTATGCTCCTTGCATTGCATTCCACTATAGTAGAGGGCAAAGCAAGGAACAAACGGATCAAGGGAACCAGACTATTCAACAACACAAAGCAGTGATGTAATACACAATGTTGAATCCATTATCCTGGAAAAGCTATCTTAAAAGTTGGTGCTAATTACAAGAAACAACTTAAGACATGCAACTTTCGTTTATCAATTTATCAAGTCTTGAGAGAAGTTGGGGAAGATCTGGATTCTAGTAAAAATTCTTTTCATTCTTGCTGACTGAAATACCAATGCTGCCATATCTGAACAAGAAAGTGTTTAGAAGATACCTTCTAAGTACAAAATCTAACCATTTGAGAAAATAAATGTTGCATGTGGTTTCTTTTTTTCCACATGGATTAAAATGCATAAATCTTATCAAACCAAGGCAAGAGATTGAAACTTAGGGGCAAGTAAAAAATGTGGGTAAAACAAGTGAATTTTCTGAAACCAAGTGGTTGAAAAATATTATCAGCCATGGTTATTTAAATGTTATTTTCAATTTCTTATCACTCTTACCATTATCAAATTTTTTAAGAAACTGAATTGGTCAAAATAAGATACTTTCAAAGAATGACGGAAAATATTACAGTTAAAGAAAAATTGCTTATTTATTAGATAGATTGCAAGATTTCGATTTAAATAAGCAAAAATGAAAAGGATACTGATTTCATTATGAAATTTGTTTCCTGTAGATGTGCACAAATTATAATAAAGAACCACATCTAAACTCTTATAGCAGACATTTCCAGATGCCATTTTCTGGGCATAATTAATGTATAAAAAACTTCTACTTTCCTTTGCATCAAAACTTGTGATTGGATAGAAAAAAGGAACTACTATTAGCAAAACTTGAAACATGACTCTAAATATATCTTTCATCCAGCCTTGATTTTGCTGCATTTTCTCATCTCATTTAAATATTCGAAAAATAACACAAAAAGGAAAACAATTTTTTTTAAAACGAGGGAAAAAAATGGTTTTGAAAAATGTCATCGATTAAAACATTGAAAAATTGCCAAAATCAAACGGAAAGTCATACTACCCAAAATAATCCCAGACATGAATCTATTTATACATACTTTGGCATACCTAGACTACTGTCGCATTGCAACAAATTCAAATATGTCAACAGGAAAATGTGTCCATTTGCTAGTGTCATATTTTCATTCCACCAGGATAGACAGCACAGTAAGTATATTAATTATACATACCTTAGTGGAAAAGTTTCAATATAGGCTGCCAAATGTGTGAAATATTATTGAAATTTTGACCATTCGTTCCGATGTCAACCGACATTGGAACACACTATACAAGCCTGTTATTTGGATAGTAAGACATAGCACTAAAACGAAAACGTGCTATGTCTTACAATGTAAGACTAATTTCCACATAAACCTACTTAAACATGCTTCAGCATACCTCGACTACCTTCGCATTGCAACTAATTCAAATATATGTCAGTGGAACATGAAAATGAGTCCATCTGCTAGTGTCATATTTTCATTCCACCAGGAGAAAGACAGCACAGTAAGTATAACAACTGCACATAAATTAGTGGAAAAGTGTCAATGTAGGAGGCATAGTCATATATTATTGAAACTTTGACTGCTCATTCCGATGTCAACCGACAGTGGAACAGGCTTATACAAGGCCATTATTTGGGTAGTAAGACAGCACTAAAACAAAAACACGTGCTATGCCTATGGCTTACACTGTAGGACCAAGTTGTTGGTTATTTAGTTAATTTTTTTTAACACATTACGGCAGAAGACGGACATATGAGATTTTTCTGATATTCTTGTATTATCTTTCTAATGTGGACTTGTAATACTCGACCTATAGTTGGCTCAATGTGCGCGCTACGACACATTGACAAAATATTAAGAAGTGTCTGAATTTCGAGTCACCTATTTTCGATTCTATCGTTTATTGGAGAATACTATAAAGACAAACTGTGCACAAGCGTTAGATGCAATCAGAAATCTGAAATTACTAGCTTTATCTTATTTCAAAATCACAATACACATCAAGATATAGTAACAAGTGTAAAAAGTAAATAAAGTATATGAAAAGAAAACAGCCCTTGGCATGATCAAGAAAAGGCGCAAAAACCTTTGTTCTGTCAATTAATCAGTCTGGAAAGTCAATTTCGTTTATAATCAATACTTACAGTCCATGCTAAATACAATCGTTTGAGTCTCCGGAAGAAAGCATCTTTATCAACATGTAAATTCGCCATTGTAAGCGATTTACATGCGCCTTCTCCAAAGCACCTATGGCGGATTTATCGCGGGAGTATGTCACGTGTATTTGTTACGCGACAACTTGAAAAAATGCCACAATTTGGAGTCTGTTAGTGATCGCGCTCTTTCTAAAGAAATTGCGAGATATCGCGTGGCCGCAAAATTAGACCCAGTCCCGAGAGTTACGAACATTTGCACTGACAAATATATTGTCAGGAAATAAAAACATGTTACACAGACTTACGATAAGTCTGTATTTAATATTCTTGAAAAATGAAGTTTAATTCTCAGCTCCAATTTAAAGGCAAAGCTTTGCAAATAAAAGTACAAGTTTAGTAACCTTTCTTTCCATATTCATTTACGATAGGTTGTGGTGTTTAATTTTAAGTAATTTCTTCTACTACTAATATTTTTATGAAAATTATATACAGTTATGTCGGGCATTTCTGCGCACCTAATGTTTCCGTCACCAATACTGAATCAAAAGGCATGCCTAATACGACCGATTGACGAAAATAAAATGCTGCATTGCTTACCATTTTAAAAGAGGCAATCGTCACCAGAATATTCTGTTAAAAATAATATTAATTTTGGACACACGGGATACCACGCTACGTGTTTTCATGGCTCGCGATATGTCGGCCTATTCTGCGCACAGCTTTGAAAAGATGTAATATGTATCAATCGTACTATAGAAATGAAATACATTACTTTGGACTGTTTATGTCAGCAGGTCAGTCGAGTAATTAGGTCAGATGTATAGCTAGTTTTACAAAATTTATACGTAATAATGCCGATAGATGGCAAGCGATATTAAGCCAACTAATCCAATCTTGTAATTTTTATAAGTTCAACATTTTATATTAAAAAAATAAGCTATTATGTGGAAGAGTGTTCGTGTATGATTTTGGATTTTTAACGTAGCTTTAACAATTGTCAGTCATATCGCTACGATGTCTGCAGTGTAGCAGTTGTTAGTGATGTCTAGCACTGGGGCATCATGTCGCAGACATGTAGCGTGATGTCCCACCTGGTCGCATTATCCTGACACCAGGACGACCAGTCCTAACACTAACCTCGTAATGCTGAACGCCAAGCGAGGAAGCTGTTAGTACCATTTTTGTCATGGGTTTTAGACCTTTTTATATAGTGTAAGGTTTGGGGTAAGAGTTAAAGAAAGATATTTAGGTGCCGCATTGTGCAGCCGGGCCTGATGGTCCTGGATTTTAGACCACCTTATATAGATTAAGTTTGATGTCATATCGAATATCTTAGTTATTTATGTGCCGCATTGTGTGGCTGGGTCTGATGGTCCTGGGCTTTTAGACTACCTTATATAAATTAAGTTTGATGTCATATCGGATATCTTAGTTATTTAGGTGCCGCATTGTGTGGCCGGGTCTGATGGTCCTGGGCTTTTAGACTACCTTATATAAATTAAGTTTGATGTCATATCGGATATCTTAGTTATTTAGGTGCCGCATTGTGTGGCCGGGTCTGATGGTCATGGGTTTTAGACCACCTCATAATAGCTAAGTTTTGGGCCATATTTAATGTCGTGACTTGATTATGTGTCGCTTAGTGTGACTGTGTGTTGAATGAAGTGTCGATGTTTAACTATCGATAACCTGCAGTCTCTGTTGTGACAAGAGGATACATGGTAGTATCCTAAATATCTTTAAATATTATGTGCTGTTCTTAGGTTGATGTCTTTTGTTTACTACACGTTTTAATATACAAGTTAGAAGGAATTTTTTTTTAATATTTATTTTAGACTAGAAATAAAAGAGTATTGGAGGGAGGGGGCGCAGTTTAGATCTAGTAGTGTGATGTTTAATTTAGCCCCATGAGATTTGATATTATTGTTAGGGTTGAGAGGACGGGTTTCTCTGCTGATTTCTCAAGCCTCTTACGACCTGTCTGAGGCACCCGTCTTCTAAGTTTAAGTTTTGGGTGAGATTAGTTTTAATTAGTTAATTTAGCTTTATTTTGTGAGCTTTTGGGGCCTTTTTGTTAGTAGGCATTAGCTAGGAAGACAGTTTCTTTGCTGAATACTCAGGTCTCTTGCGATTTGTCAAAGGCGCCCGTCTCCTAAGTGAGGTTAATTTTATATAGGTGATTTAGTTTTAGATTTTAAGATTTTTTTTTTTTTGGGGGGGTATTTAGATGCTTCCCTTTTTCCCTATATCAATTAAGAATTCTATTATGTTTAGATATGTACTACCTATATTTAGGGTTATGTCTTTTAGGAAATCAGGGTTAGGCGGTGGTGATCTTATGTTATTTTGGATTTTCATAAATTTTGTTCTTTGTTTTCTACACTTTGTGCAGGTATTGAAGACATGTTGTATGTCTTCTGGGTAAAGGCAATGTGGGCATTTGCCGTTGGAGTGTTCATTACTTATCAGATGCTAGTTAGGTTTGCCTAATATTATCCTGTTGATAATCTTTTGATCTTGACTTTTGACTGATTTGGGAGGTTTGACGGTTCTTGAGATTTTGCCCTGTATGGTAAACAAGGTGCGTCCTGTTTTGCAATTCTCATAAAGTTCTGCCATTTACTAGCGATCTTTGCTCTGAAAATGGCATAGAGTTCTTGGACGCTGTACATTAGTGGTATTGGGTCAAGGTCGTTTATATATTGTTTGTCAGTTTGATCAGCTTTGTCATTACCTGACAATCCAATGTGGGAGGGTACCCACGTGAATTCTATGGTCTAATGATTAAGTGTAAGTCGCTTAATTATATATTTGGTTTCTTTAAGGAAATTTTCTCTCGTGATAGAATGGTTGGATTGGATCGAATTTATCACGCTTACGGAGCTGCTGAGGATTACTGCTTTAGTGGTGTTTGTTTGTTTGATCCATTTGAGCACTTCTAGAATGGCCCAGAAGTCACATGTCTAGATATAGCAGTTGTCAATTAAACCGGCTCCAATAACAATATTAATTACAGGTATGACTACTGCCGCTGCAGATTTGCTAGTGTTTTGGTTTGTTTTGGAGCCATCTGTGTATATTTTGGTATATCCTGAGTAAAGGTCTTCTAACACTGCTAGTATCTTAGTTTTAATGTTGTGCTCTTGTTCTCTTTTAGGGCCATAAGTTATGTCTGTTACACTGATTCTGGGACTTTCGCTCATCCAGGGCGTCGGATCAGGATAGTTGTATTGCTCTGCTTGAGCAGCAGAGAGACTGAGCCCACCAAGTTTTCGGACAAAAAATACCCCCTATTGAAAACATTTTTGATAGAAGATCTTATTTCACAAAATAAACCCTCTATTCAGAAAACTATGATAAATAACTCTTCTCTGCTGACTAGAAGAGTTATTTCATGAAAAATAACTCACTATAAAAATATTTCTTGACTGGGGTTTGGTCGACGAACTTCTCGTGGGGCTCAGTCTCTCTGCTGCTAGCTATGTAAAATATTTTTAATCTTAAAAGAATTTCTGTTGTGAATTAAAAATTTAAGTTAACAATAATGGCCAACATTGGAGAAGCACGTTCCGCTAGATTAGCTCGAGAGCGACTAGAAGCAATAAAAAAATTTCTTCCTGTTCGTGATAGTGTCAGAGAAAAATTACAAGCACGGCAGCAAGCACAAGTTGAATTTGCAACAGGTGCAGAAGAATTATTTAAACCTGTTACAACAGCTACTGAAAAAGCTGCGGCGGTCACTGAAAAAGCTGTACTGGGGGATGAAGGTATTCTTCCAACACTAAAACAAAGCGCCACGCAGTCTGAAAAGATTGCTAGAAGAACTAAGCAAACAAAAAAGATTTTACGAGATCTTCCAACTGATATAGCTGCAGCTCAACCTCCGCTCGTCGGCGAAGAAATACTTGAAGGTATTGGGCAAATTCGTACTGAACTCGCGTCCAAACTAATAAAGGAAAATATTGGACTGATTGCAAAATTTAGAGAAGGGTTTGTCGAAGATATTAGAAATACTACAAGAGAAGAATTGCCCAGAAAAATATTAATTGGTATGTTTAATAAATCTAGTATCTTAAAACCCAGTTTTGAAAACGTGAATGATGATAATTTTATTAAATGGATATATCGCATACATAAAAACAAAAAACAAGCCAGAGACGATGATTTAGAATACAGAGGTCTCCTTGAAGAAGTAAAAAGAGTTTATAACGAACATGTAAAACAACTAGAATCCTCCCAGCAGAAACCTTCTACACCTTTACAACAACAACGGCGGAGGATAATAGATACTGACCTAGTCCCGTTAGGTGAATATGAGGTTGCATCTGAACAAAGTCCACGTCGTCAAAAATCCGAGCCAACTAGGTCGCCGATAATTGGTTTAACAACATCTCCTGAAAGTTTACCGGAAGATGTTTTAGCCCCAAGAATTGTAGGACAAAAACCAAGAACCGGATCTGGTCTAGCTGTTTGCCCTGATAATATCATCAATGATGTATCACGGCTAGAAGTTCTCTTAGGAGGAAAACGAGCTGGAAATAACTCACCAGAAATAATTAATGAAGCAGCTGATATCTGTCAGCGATTATTTCGCGGCGGTATCATGGATACTCACATCTATCGGGAACTTATTGATGAACTCGTCGATAGCGACTGAGGTCGCCGCGATTAGAGAAATAACAATAAAATAAAATGATAGTACACAATTCTCATCGTAGACCAGTCATGGTCAGGGTTGTAAATTCACGAGTGCCAGTATACAGAATGACTTATGAAAACGGATTAGGCGATGTTGTCAAGGGTTTATTTGCGAGAATTGCACCTAAAGCAATACCGATCGCAAAACAATTATCGATGAAAGCCATTGATGTTATTAAAGATAAAGCTATTGACGCTGCTGGTAGCGCTGCCGGTAAAGCATTCACGGCAGTCAAGGATAGACTAGCACGACTGATACGTAGAAAACCTCCGCCGGTAAAATTACCAGCCACCGCAGACATGCCAGCGGATGTCAGCAAAGTAATAAATGAAGCCGCAAATCAAAAGCTAGCCGCGCTAGTCAACGAAATTCCTGAACAAATAAACACAAGTTTGGTCGCGGGAAGTGGTCTTCGTTTTAGACGATAACTTTTACAATAAAATGTTCAAACAGGAATCCGACCCAGCATTCGACATAGACGAACCGGTTCTCAAAAATGAATCAGTGCGTGATTATCAGTATTACTCTTATGACGCACGAGAACCAAACAGACGAGGACGAACTGAACTTCAGGTTCAGGATACCAGTAGATATTTCCTGCCTGCTGAAGCATTTATTGAAATAGAAGGTGAAATTAAGAAAACCGATAACACAGACTACGCGGTTGCATTTAAAGTCGGTTTTGTCAATAACGGAATTATGGCGCTGTTTGATAGTGCTACCTACATGATTGATGGAAAAAATATTGAATCAATTCAGAAGGATGTCGATGTTGCTACAACAATAATTGGTCTGGCAAGATATTCTGATGATTATACAAGATCAGCTGGTCCATCAACGATGTTTGCCAAGGACACTTCTAATCATCCTAACGATGATCAGTACAATATTAGACGACCAAGAAACTTTGCCGCCAACGCTGACGCTGATGTGAATCCGGTGGTTCATGGTGCTAATGCAAATTTTAATTTGGGTTTCGCAGCGCGTAAATTAATGTTGAGCGGAGATAGTAGAAAATTTTCTTGTGCGATTCCGCTGTCTCATATCTTTGGATTTTGCCGGGATGTCAGAAAGGTAATTTTCGGAGCAAAACATACAGTCGTGCTTGTTAGAAAAGGCGACGACAATGATGCGCTACGGCGAGAAGCTGGTGCTGGTGCTGGTGATGCTGGTAAGGTATTAATAACAAAACTATCACTGTGGATGCCGGTAATGACCCCTGCAATTGCCGAAGAACAGCGACTGCTTTCTTTTATGGATCAAGGTGGTAAAACGCTGCTATCGTGGCTTACAACAACCACAGATAGTATTCAAAGTACCATCAATGGTTTATTTACCTGGCATATAGCATCACAGCAGGGAGTTGCAGCGCCGCGACATATTTTCATTGCTCTTCAGAGTGTTGCACGATTAAACGATCCAACACATTCGCATATGATATTTGATCAACTTGGTATCACTGACGTTTCTCTGAGAATAAACGGACATCAGGAACCATCCGAGAACATAATGCTAAATTTTGGTAATAATCATGTTGCACGTGCGTATCAACGATTGACAAAATATCTAACGCGTGATCTAAATATCGACACTGGTTTGCAAATATCACAATTGGATTTTACATCTCGCTATCCAATCTATTACTTCTCGCTGGAGCATCTTGATCTAACCAGACAGTCTGTCGTTGATATTCACTTTCGGGCTACCGTAGATAGAAACGTAGCAGCTATAGCTAACTACAGAGCCGTCGCGGTCATACTTTCCGATAAAGCAATGTTGCTTGAAGGTGTTGGCGGCCGAATGAGAGTCATCGATGCACCAGTGGAAAACTTGTAACATTGTTTTAACAATGCAATTAGATCAATATCGTATTAAATAAAATGTCATACAATCATGTTAATGTCACTCTGACTCCGGGTCAGGTGAAGAAATTACAATCGAAGAACGCGAGCACATGTGGGACATCAATAACACTAAAACACGATCAGCTAGCGGGTGGTTCAAACAAACTGTCATTAACTAAAACCCAACTAAAACATTTCAATAAAGCGAAGCAAGCAACGACTGGAGCTCGACTTGATCTCTCTCCAGCCGCGGTCAAAGATATGGTTAAAACCGGTGGAATATTTCCTCTTCTCGCCGCGATACCAGCACTGATAGCTGCTGCTGATCCCGCAGTCGCAAAAGCAGCCGCGTTAGGGGCTGTTGGAACCGCTGCTGGAATGGCACTAAAGAAAGCCACAGGGCGAGGATACAAAAAAAAAGAAGGGATCCGGTCTAAGACTATCGGGAACTCCGGCGTCATGGTACCCAAAAAAATTCTAAGTGTTTTGAAAAATGCTAGCGTTTTCACTCCGATGTCAAATTTTGATTTGCTTGATGCTGTTAAACAATTACGTATAAAGAATTTCAGAGGTGTATTTATGCGAGATGAATTACCAGCACGACCGAATAGCACAGAAACCGGTATTATTAATCTCGACAACAAGGAAGGTCCTGGAACTCACTGGGTTGCTTACGCGATCGATCCACGTGGAATTATCTATTTTGATTCGTACGGGCTAGCACCGCCAGTTGAGTTTCTCAGGTACGTCCAAAGATTTTCCAACATTCCAGTTTGGCAGTCAACGTTACCAACACAAACACTAACCGATCCTCCCATTTGTGGTCAGGAGGTTTTAAACGTTCTTGACGCGATAACAAAACACCCAAAAACTCCTCCGCACAAAGTCGTGCATGAATACACCACAGATGTGATTTCCAGTTTTAAACAACCCCATAACTAATAATGGTTGATATTTAAGGAAGATATAGCAGAACAAAGGAAGAAAAAAAAGATATCGATTTATCAAAGTATGCGACCAAAGATGAAATTGATGATCTTTCGAATCTATCCGGAGTAGACTCAGATGAGGTTGTAATTTTTCAGGACAGGCACGGCAAGCTAAGAACCAGTAACATTAAGTGGAATGACATACTTCGCAGGGTTATTGGAGCTGTCATGGACAACATCGTTGTATTCACTGACAGCGGCAGAATCAGAGATTCGTCGATATCAATTGCAGCTCTCCGAGATGATATGCAAAATCTTACACTAGCCCGTGTAGCGAAGACCGGTGATACAATGACAGGTGAACTCAGTATGAACGGTAACAAAATAACCGTTTTAAGAGATCCGGAAGGTCCCGAAGATGCCACCAACAAAAAATATGTGGACGCCGTTGACGGTAAACTAACTACGTTGCGGGCTGAGTATGATGATCACATAAAAGCGTTTACAAATCTCCGTAGAAACTTTAGAAAAGCTGATGAGTCCATTGATAACTTCTTTGGGGCTCCTCCAGTCATCGACATGACACTTTCTGAAATCAAGACCGACATTGACACGATCAAACAAACACAGCAGGATATCGTATCGGGAATTCCTGAGATCGTTAACAAAACCAGTCTGATTAAAGTCCCCACTGGAGTTACCCCCGGGCATATCACCAACATCGTATATACGGTATCATCGGGATTCGCAACATGGTCCCGACAAAATAATTCACTCAAATATACAGCAACAGCCACTGGTGTATACAGGTTGTCTGTGTTTTCCGCCGATAAATTTGAAATATTCACAACATATCCCTGGAGACATTCCACTGACAAATATTCCGGGGTTGTAACTGTAATACTAAACAGCGGAACCGAAGAAATATTTATACTGGAAGCCGCAGACAGGAAATTAACCGCAACATCTTACTGGTGGTGTTTGGAATTCGTCGCAGAAACACCTCAGTTGGTCACCGCGTAAAATAATAAAATGCCATCGATAACCCTCGAAGAATCTTCAACAATAGATGCTCAACAGCACAGATACAATCAAATACGTGAATACCAATCAGAGTTAAAAAATATCATCGACGAGTGTACGATAAAAGTAAAAAAATATAAACGTCGCGTAACCGTGTTAGATGTGTTAGTGTACTCGGTATCCGCCGTGGTAGCATCAACGGGAGTAGTATTATCAGCGTTGACTCCGGTTACCGCGAAGATTGCCGCCACCATTGCGGTGTCAGCGACAACCACAGTTGCCGGAGTCTCTAGTATCATCGCGAAAAAAATATCATCTTGCGCCAGCGACAAACTCCACGAGTACACAACTAAATTAACGCTTACTCAGAAATGTTATTCAAAACTTTCTAACGCGTTATCGGAATCCGTCGCTGACAGCAATATTTCCACGGCGGAGTTCACCGAGCTCGACAAAATATATGAAGATTTAAAAACATCACTGATAAATAATGACAGAACAACTTCAGCATCGAGCGCTACTTGACATAGCCGCAAACACAGCTCCGGTAAAAACCACAATGATAACAATATCTTCGACGCAACCAGAATTCGATATTAATTTTTCAACTGCAATTCCAGTAAAAGAAATCGCGTTGGCACAATTACGAGTATATCACAGCTGGCCCAACATCAGGTCGACATCATTTCACGGACAATTGCCAGATAATTCATTTGTATTTTCGTATCAGAATAACCCCGACGGCACACCAGATTGGAATACTATCACACTTCCTACTGGGAGTTATCAGATCGAAGAAATCAACAAAGAAATACAGCGTCAAATGAAGCGTGTCACCGGAAAAGAATCAAAGATCAATATATTAGCACACGAGCCAACGCTGTCCACGATCATCGAAATCTCAACACCGGGTTACGCCGTAGACATTTATAACAGTTCAATCAGAACAGTATTAGGATGGCCTGAAAATCCACCGCAGACAGCACCGATACTACCAGAACCTAAAAGGTCTGATTATATCACTGATAATAAGTCATATCACGGAGTTTTACCAATATACGAGGAAAATTTAATTCAGCTAAAAAACGCAACGTTGGGCAGTATATTTGAATTTCACAGTAAGGATAATATCAGATGGTTTTTTACTTATGAAAGGGATCTCCAAAGAAGAACAGTTAAATACTTTGATACAAACCTAGATGAGATCAATCATTACTTCAAATTTATTGATGAAGAGCATAAGAAACAATTACAGCAACTACGGCAACTTTTCCAAGAACATATTTTTGATACATCACTACGGAGCGAAATCATTAAACAAATTGAGATATTAAATCAGCTCGCATACGATATGGAATACTTTAATCAGCGATTAATTCAGGCGATAATCGATCATGTTGACGGCGTAACCAAATATAAGCAACAATTTTTAAACTTCTTTAGAATACCAGAGGCGAATCTACCAAATTTTAAACTTCCCTGGTACAACGTTCCCGAGTTAAGAAAATCCGTCACCGACCTCATCAATGAGTCCTTTGATGACATACTTGCACAATGGAAAAAAACACTACCGGAGCCAACTATCCTCAGATATGACAATTCCACAGCCGGCGATGGCAGACATATTTCTCCAGGCGTAGTAAATATCACTGATGTCGTCGCGGTCAATCTTGTGTGTGACGCAATTGATGGCAGTTACAACATAGACACGACAACATCGAATCAAGCCCAGCAAGGGTTTATACTATACTCATTTACTCCTAGAGAACCACCTGGGTTTTTTATTGTACAAGAGCCAATCAATCCAGTATTTCTGCGGTGTTTGAGTCCAACGCTGACAAGGATGAATTTTAAAGTCACTGACCAACAGGGTAGACTTTTGGACCTACGTGGCGAGACGGTTAGTATTAATCTGCTGTCGTAAAAAATCGAAGATTTTTTCAGGAACTTCCAATTAATAATATCATATCATAATAATGTCCAAAAAATCTTCGAATTAGCAGAAGTATGATGATGATGATGAAAATCTCTCTGACAGTTCTGACGACAGTGATTTTGTTGTCAGTGATGAAGATCTCTCTGACAGTGATTTTATTGACAGTGACAACGACGACGACGATAGCACTGTGGGAAACGCTAGAGACATCACCATCAGCGACAGCACTGTCGTAATAAATTATATTAAATAATAAAAAAAATATAGTATGTATCAGCACGTGAAATGTTCCATTGTTGACAAGCGCGCGCTTGAAGAATTCATCCGAAAAATATTTACCGGAAATCATTTACCGGGTTATGTTAAAATAATCATCGATAAGTACGGCAATGATGATTTTTTACTGACAGATTTTCAGCTGAAGCAATTCCGCGAAAACAATATCACGATGATTAATTGTGATGCAGACCAAATCCTTAATTATGTTTACTCGTGCATTTCACGGGATCATCTCGATAAAATACTGCAGTGAAAATCCTTTAGGATTTTTAAAAATATCTTCGATGTTTCCATTCTTTAGGATTTTTAAAAATGTCTTTGAAAATATACACATTTTTTTTACCACTGACAATTTCGGTGATTTTCATAGGGTATTTGCTAGTAAAAATCAGAGAAACAGTCCAAAGTCACAGATTCATAGGGGTATTTGCTAGTAAAAATCAAAGAAATTGTCCATTTTCCTCGATTTGATAGAGGTTTTGCTATGAAAACCAACGAAATCAGACAGTTGCATAATTTACACAGTAAAAAAAAAATATTACTTTTTTTTTACTTTCGATTTCACTTCCAAGTAATGCAATCAAGGTGAGGTATTTGCTTTCTCGTCAGTGACGAAGCTATCATTGACTTCAAAATTCTCTGGATTTTCATTCTTGACGCTGTCAAGGGACATACAATGTTTCAATTTTCTGACCCGATTATTAATTATCTTCTTTGTTTCATACTCAGCTGCCAGTGCCAGCCTGATCTTTTCGATTGCACGAGACAGTGGAACAAATTCATTTATTTGTGCCTCCGCTACGCTGGCCAGCGATTTATACAAATTATTTTGGATCATCTTTATGAATCGATATTGAGCAGGAAGAATATAACGCCCTGCGCATTTAGCTTCGTATAATGATTCAAAATCTGACAGAATAGTTTCAACATTTAGTAATATTTTAAATCCTTGTTTTTCTAATTTTTTAATAGCATCAATCACATTATTGATATTTTCTCGATTCATATTTATGTATATTTTTATATCTTTAAAATAAAAAAACATCACATCTCCTTGAGCTTCTAGCTTATCATATGATAGGCTACCAAACTCAGGAGGGAGCGGAAACACTACCCCCATATGAGCTCCTAAACTATCAAATAACAGTCTAGAAGCCCAGAGGGTGTGTTTGCGAAACGACGAGACATTCCCCATTTGTGAACCTCCTAGCAAGGCTCATATGGGGACAACACATAACACATAACCTATCCTAGTACTTAATTCTAACTTATCCTAGGGACGGCACAAACATATAGTATTTACAGTAGAAGCATATTTACAGCAGTTGTATTTTACAATTGTATATATAACTTATCCTAGGACGGTACAAACATAACTTAATTCTAACTTATCTTAAGACGGCACAAACATATAACTTATCCTAGGACGGTACAAACATATAGACAACACAGACAGATGCGGGGTTATATTCTACATCCCCCGAAAATCAACCCTGTTTTGGGGTAAAAGGTCACCCCGGAACGGGGCGATAACTGAGAAAGTTTTGCAACTTCGTTGGGTTTCGAAACCCCAATATGGTATCGGGACAATATCGTATATTAACTGACTGATACCTGGAAATTCAGAAACAGCTCAGCGTGTTAAAACGCTTTTTTTTCTTAAATAATAATCGTGCGAAAAATACAGATGAACCATAAACCGAACAAGTGTAATAAAAAAGTGATATTGTCTGTGAAAAAAAAGATAAATACGAGTTTATTCTTGACGCTGTCAAGGATAAAATCATTCTTGCGCTATCACCTTGATAAAATAAAGGAAAGTTATTTACTTCCTTGTGCAGAATATCGTCTGCTTGTACCTGTAATACTGCGCTCGATAAATTTACCTATTGCACAAAGGGAGGGAACTAATTGCATGAGAAATGCCTAACGGAGTTATCTCCGTTAGGAAAATCCTCGTGATAACGAAATATAATTTTCTGATTATTATACTTTTTTGCCAACGCGGATTTATATATTTTTTCTGCGACTCTTCGTACTGAAGGTTCACAAATACCAAAATTCTTGCCAGCTGAGGTCATTGAGCGAAATATTATTTGTTCATTTGTATTTAAGTTTATGGAAACAATCTCCTTGGCTCTTTTATTGTTACAGCCGGTATTACCAGTCTTGCAGTTTTCACTCTGCGTTACAGCTCTCAAATTGGATAAATTATTATTAAGTTTATTATTATCAATATGATCAATTACAAGACCGTCTTTGATTATCCCAAAGAAACACTCGAACACGAACTTGTGGCTATAATATTTTTTACCTCCAGCATTAAATCGGAGATAACCAGTATCATTAACATTACCAGCTGGTTTTTTCAACCTGCTATTTCTCACTATTCCCTCACGTGATGCTTCATAATTTTTAATGATAGGATGCCGAACAAATTCTTGATTCATTTATACTATATTATATTTGTCTAATTTATAATTTGTTTGAAAACCTAGTTATATAATCACTTTCGGATTTTAGCGCGTCTCCGTTATTTTTTTTATTGTAATATCGCTTGAGTTCACGGTATCGTTTCCCCCCGCATCCCGCACATAATTGTGTTTTACCTCTGACACCAATGCCACATCGCAGGCAGGGAATAGGTCCTGTGCTTCCTCGTTTGATGCTCTGTATGTGTTCACCGCAGAATTCCTTCCTGCAGGACTTACCACAGACTTTTACAGATCCAACCTTTAACCACTTGCAGTTGTTCATTGTATATACAATATTTTTTATTTAAATATTTGTCTTAAATATAATATGACAGTGTTTTCGAAATTATCCGGCACCGGTAGATTCGATCTTGACAGGCTAAACCCCGATCCACGACGACGGCATCTAACTGATCTGTTTAATATTATCAACGAGGGTAAAAGGGAATTCCGCGACGACTGCGCCTTTCATGTATGGTCGACATTTAAAATTATCCGCGACGTTGACGATGTCAATATCATTGACGAACTCTTCTTCGGTGATGAGGTCATCATCGATGCTACAATGACTGATGCCCGAGCAAAAACAATTATTGATTATATTGATTTTCATCAACGTAAAAAGAAATATTTTTTCAGAATAAAATTTATCGTGAAAGTAGATTCCGATGAGTGGATTTTCCGCGACAAACTTGACCCTGTTCTTGCTAACGGAAAGACCGCTCTGTTAAGTAAAGATTCCAAACCAGGAATGCTGACCGGGATTGATATACCATATTACGCTCGATCGTATCCTGTAACCGCAGTCATTTATGGAATATACCCGGTAAAAAAACCAAAAATTGATAAACTCACCCCGATGAAAACTTCGACGGTGTTGAATTGTGTAGCCGAGCGAGTAATGGAACATTTTAAAAACGCAAAACTAGGAAACGGTTTAACCGATTTGCGACGTGAAAAAATAACATCATGGGGTGAATTGGTTAAGAATACCGGGGCAACAATAAATGATGTTGCTGCGCTATCAAGTAAATTAAAATGTTCAATAACAGTAAAAACACTAACCGGAGAAATATTATACAGTTCGAAGCATTATAAAAAGTCAGGAACACCGATTGAGATTATTGATCATAATTCGCACGCGTGGACTGATGCGGTTACAATATTCCCACGAGATCGTGTTGTCAAGTTTTATCGCGGAAACATATACGAGGTTATTTACGCGCTGAGTAAAACCGATCCTGTGTCGGTGTGGTTATTTAGGAGCTCTGAAGATGGCGACTATGATCAATTTGTAAGACCGAACGGAGAATTATACAGAACGGAATCGTTGCACCAGGAAATGAAAAAACTCGCAAAAACGTATATGAGAAATGCTAGCGAAGAGCAATTATTGGTTAATTGTTTCACAGTTCCAAGTGTTGCCGCTCACGCCGCAAGAGAAAGAAATTCGTGGAGACCAACCCGAAGTCAGTTTCTTTTAGATATACAATTAAGTTGTGTCGAGTATGGTCATGGCGGGTTGTGGAATACCCGATATGACTACCGGGATATGATTTCCGTGGATATGATTGCCTGCTACCCAGGAAGCTTTCTCGGGAACGGCGAGTGTCGCGAATACTTTAAGCGATTCGGACATCCCACGAACTCGATGACACGAGTCGCCGTAAACGGCAGTTTACCCGATTTTGATTTGACAGGATTTGCTCGTGTGACTTCGTTTGAATTCTCCGCGGGACTTCATCCGATTTGTTATGTTTGGTTTGGCAGACACTTCGTTGAAAAGCGCTGGGCACCAATAGTGTTATTGCGATACATGCTTGACAGCGGCATGCTGTTGTCGTTGACCGTCAGTGAAGCAATCATATGTTATCGACCGCAGACCTCAGTTTGGTTGCCAACACCAGAACGTGTAACTCTCGATGAAGTTATCGAAGAATGGACACAAGCACGTCCAGAAACTCCTATTGATGCTATCCGCGAGGGAGCTCCTGAAATTCTCAAGATTAAACTCAAAAACAGTGAAAGCACAGCGAAAGATCTTGGACGAAGAATAATCGGTAAATTTACTCAGGGTGCAGCATTTGATCATAAAATGCATCACTCGCGGTTGATTATCGATGAGGCTGAATTGGATTTTATAATCGCCGACGCGGTTGCCAGAGACATATTTTGTAACAGGGAGGATGTGTTCTTGTCCGACGGGAAAAAGTTGGGCACAATTGTAAGTTATATCGACGGAGAATCGCCTCAATACACACATTTGAGATCTTCAATGCTGGCTTATGTTTCTATAAATTTGTTATCGATGGTAAATCGATTTCCTGACCCATACCATACTGGTATGGCAGTCAGAGTTGCCACGGATTCATTTTATATCGATAAAAAATATTCAGAATCACTGACCGATATAATGAAATTCTGCGGCGGAGATGAATGGAGTTCGTGGAGAATAAAAGCCGAGATGTTGCACGAGTATTGTGAATCCGCTGATGTTGCAATAGAGGATAATTATTATAAATCCGAGATGCCAGAAATATCTTTCGCACCATCTGTGTATGATCCAATCACCAGACATAAAACTGTTTATTTAAACGGGCCGGGCGGGTCTGGTAAAACAACTCGAACGATTGAATTATTTCGAAATTCAGATATGATTGTGCTAACACCTACACACAGACTTGCCAGGGAGATGAAACAGCGAGGAGTCAATTCTTGTACTTATCACAGCTTTTTCAAATACAGCGGCGGTGTATGGACGTCAGATCGAAGGGGCACAAAATATATCAATGATATAATAATTTGGGATGAGATATGTACGGTGCCACTGGAAACGTTTAAAACATTTCTTGATTGGCTGCTAACGAAAAATACCGCAGTGATTATGTGCGGCGATCACGGTCAACCACCTCCGTTTGTCGGCGCATCACCGCATGATTGGCTGTGGAATTTTGTTGACTATTACCAGGAAGTAACTGATGATTACCGAGCACTTGATGCAACGTTGAAAGAATTTAAAACACTAATCAGGCTACAACCGAATAAAATTCAATGTGAAATTATGAGCGAGATGATTCCTGAAACTTCGATGAGCGACTTTTTACTCGTGTGGAAACCAGACGATTTGATAGTGGCAAGTAGAAAGATAGTCAGAGACACACTTCAACAGCAGCTATTTTGGTTGCAAAAAAAAAAGTTTCCAATGCTGCCAACGCCGTTATGTTATAGACCAGCTGATACGCGGTTACAAAATATAGATGTTGATATTCCAGGAAAGACAGAGAAACAGAATTTAGTACTGAATGATATTGTGCTAGTTGACATCGATGCTGCCGAGGATGCACTAACGATGAATAAATCTCCGTGGACGCTAGGATACCCTATGACCATTCATTGTTCTCAAGGACTGACTATTTCAGATACAACTGTCTGGATCATTGATGATCGAATCGAATGGTCAAACTTAGTTTACTTGGCTGTGTCCAGAGTCAGAAGAATATCTCAACTGCGAAGAATTGTCTTGGATGAATCAAACGCTGATAAAAACAATGAAAACAACAGCGATGGTGATGTAATAAGAAAAAAACTCGCCGGTTACAGAGTGACAAAAAAAATAATCGCGATTTTGATCTTGACGCTGACTTCGTCATTGCGCTGAAACAACAGCAGAATAATCACTGTGCGAGCTGTAATTGTATAATGCTATGGCAGTATTCGAATAAAAATTCAAGACAATTTACCGAAATAGAAAAGATAACAGTCGCGGTCATACACGTGATAATGTCATGTTGACCTGTCTTGAGAGTAATCGACGTCGGGGTGCCAGCGCTAGTTAAGTCACTTCAGTGATTTTGGCGGCAATTGTGTGTTCTCGGGAATTACCTGAAGTTGCTCACGTGTGAATCCGCGTTGAGGAGCAGTTGAATCTAATGTATAGATTGCTGGTCTGCCAGTGGATCTTGTCACGGTGGATATCTTGTGTGTGGTAACACTCCAGATGGGATCAGTTGCTCTTCGTTTACCGCGTTCAAGTTCGCCTGGTTCGTATAAATATCTAACTGTGACATTACCCAGTATCGGCTGTGCTGAAGAATCACGTCGTACGGGTATATTTTTTTTCGTGATCGCGATGGCAGGTTTCATGTTGGTGGTTCGAGTTATTTCATTATTTAGCGCAGTTATCACGCTTGGTAATCTTGCAACCCATTCGCGCGATCTCGCATCTTGAATGAATTCTTTCGCGTATTGATATCCAAATAATCTTTCGGCGAGTGTTCGATTGAATCGCTCAACAATTGCCTGATCACGATGAATTTCAGTGTGTCCTCGTCGTATGGTGACGTTATGTTGTTTCATCAACGATGATACTGCACCTTGAAATTCTTTGCCAGGATCAACTTGTAATAAATTTGGCCATCGCAGAGGTCCTCGCCGATAAATTCTTTCAAACGCAGAAGCAACCTCAGATGCTGTTTTAGTTGTTAACGGTTCCGCATCTTTGTATCTACTGGCAACATCAACTATGGTTAACGCGTACTTGTATGTGCGTCTTCGGATAGTATCATGTGGCAGAAATAATATATCAGCTTGATGAACCTCATTTGGCACACTAACATCGAAATGCGCGAAGTGAATTTGTTTAGGGCGCGGTAGATAAATTTGCCATATTGCCTGTCGGGATAACCAATTTTTGGCAACCGCGCGTGTTACTGATGCCGCGCTGGCAAGTTTATCAATTGCTGCGTTACCTCTCCAGTATCAGCTTGGGGAATAATAAATCGACTCCATTGGAAATGCTTGCATTTCTATTAATTACCCAGCGCCTAATACAAGTTTAGATTTCATTGCGGATTTTACTAACCAGGATGCTAACCTCTCCTTGAAAGATTTATCAGGGATGGCATTTAACGCGTGAATTAATTTCACGTCCGCGAGATTGCGCTGTTGCAAATCCTTGCTTCGGTAAGCTACATCATGAGCATGACACGCCTTATCAATAGCGTTTATCGGATACTCACCTGGTTTGGGTTGATCCTGAGCATCAAGTCTGATATCAAGTCGGGTTCCAGGACCACAGTAATTATATCCTGGAAGATGTTTTTCTCCTGGGTATTTAGCCCACGGTGTTCCTGGTAATTTTCCTAACTTGGCTGCGATGTCACCTCCGTTTTTTTTAATAAATCTAAATTTTTTTATACCGCATCGTTCACACTTGCCCGTGAGCGCTTGTCGATTATTTTTTGTTGTAATTGTTGTTGTATCCGTAGTTGGGGTATGTGCTCGGCATTTCACACAATATAAATTCATATTTATTTTATGATATATCTAATGGAAATCACTGACTTTTCCGCGACAAAGCGACGAGAGCCAATCAAACATAACTCAGTGCTACCAAATTCTGTTCAAATGATTATTATAGGTCCATCTGGGTCGGGTAAGACGCAGTTGTTACTTAATTTGATAATGAAGTGGATGAAATGGGATAAATTATATTTGATAGCCCCGTCTGTGGACGATCAGCGATGTTATCAGGTGTTAAAAGATTTTAACGAAAGTGCAAAATCTATAAACGACGAAGATGTTATTAATTTTATAACTGATATCAATGAAGCAACGAGTATCGATGATATCGATGGGAGTATTGATAATTTAGTCGTGTATGACGACATCATGTTGGACAAACAAACAAATCCTGCCAGGATATTTTCCCGCGGTAGGCACAAAAACGTTGATGTGATTTATGTAACTCAACGGTATACACAAATTCCGAAAGTGATCAGAGATAACTGTAACGTTCTTGCGGTGTTCAACGGAGTTGACGTACACACGTTACAAAATATTCATCGAACTTGGTGCGGCGGTGATATGGACTTTAATAAATTCAGAAATTTCTTTAGTCATGCTCAACGAAAACCACACGGGTTTGTGACGATCAATTTACATGATCCTCGGACACGATACCGAGTTGGGTTGGATACAATTTTTAACTAGAAATCCTAAAATATTTACATAGCTAGCAGCAGAGAGACTGAGCCACCAAGTGTTTCGTCGACCAAACCCCGGTCAAGAAATATTTTTATAGTGAGTTATTTTTCATGAAATAACTCTTCTAGTCATCAGAGAAGAGTTATTTATCATAGTTTTCTGAATAGAGGGTTTATTTTGTGAAATAAGATCTTCTATCAAAAATGTTTTCGATAGGGGGTATTTTTTGTCCGAAAACTTGGTGGGCTCAGTCTCTCTGCTGCTGCTTGAATCGTTTCTAGTAGTAAATCTTTAGTTAGGTCATGTATTTTTTTTTGTACCTGGTGGATATGGTAAACGCCTCCGACTTAATGGGGTTTTGCATTTAAGAATTAGTTTTCTGGTGGGGTGGTTTACTGAGTGTAGACACCCGTGCAGCATGTCTGAGTATAAATTCGTTTCTTCTAAGTTGCAATGGTAGTTCTCCTGTTATTACTTGTAAACCCGCTAATGATGTTGAGTTTAGTGCTCCAGTGCATATTATTAGGGCTTTATAATGAATACTGTCCAGGTTTTTTAATACAGCTTTACTTACGGAAGCAAAGACTTGGCATGCGTAGTCCGTTTTAGATCTGATGAATGATTAGTATAGCGTTAATAGGGTTTCTTGATTAGCTCCCCTGGTCGTATCTTTAAGATACCTTAATAAATTTAAGTCAGCTGTGCATCTTAATTCTTTGATGTGGTATGTCCATGATAGGTTTTTATCAAAATACATTCCCAAGAATTTAGTTACTTTGACGAAATTTATTAATTTATCTTGGATGTATAGTTTAGGGTATTCAGGGGCCATCCTAAGGTGCGGTGAAAACAATGGCTTCAGTTTTATTGGAAGATTTTGTAAAACCTCATTTATCCTCCCACCGACCTATCTGAATAAGACCATGCTGTAATTTTTCTAGGACATTTTTGCAAGCAGGATTTATTGATTTCCATATCCCGTTACCGTCATCGAACTGGGATAGGTCTACTGTATCTTTGTTGATCGCATTTTCTAGATCATTGATTATAATGTTGAATAACATGAGGAGAGTACGCTACCTTGAGTTGTTCCATTTTCAAGGTGATTCGTGTCTGAGTATTGATCCCCTATTTTAGTTATTATTTTGCGGTCAGTTAAAAATCTGATATCCAGCTATGAATGCGACCAGTAATCCCATATATATTTAATTTCGTAATTAGGCCCTTTGACCAGACTAGGTCAAATGCTTTCTCAAGATCAAGGAATACTGCTATGAGATATCTATTGCGTTTCAGTTTTTCGTTAAATGCTAGCTTTATGCTTGCTTCTAATCCAAATGGTTGGTCGATGGTGGACATTTTGTTACGAATGCCGCTTTGGTTTTCTGATATGTGGTGGTTTCTTTCAAGATGGTATTTGAGCCTAGTGTTAATCATGGACTCCATTATTATGCATATATTGTCGGCTAGTGAGATAGGCCTATATGAACTGATGTCAGGTGGATCTTTATTTCGCTTAGAATAGGTATGATAATTGTTTTATTTCCCAAAGTTTTGGTAAGTGACCTTTTTGCCAGATATTGTTGAGGAAGTCAAGTACTATAGCAACAAAGTTATAGATTTCATATCCAAGTTGGTCTTCCCCGGGTGAGGTTGTCTTTTTGGTGGCAAGTGGCTCCGTCCATTCTGGTTATTGTAAATTCCTCATTAAGTGGTGATTGTTTGGAGCCAATGTCGGTAAATAGTTTTTGATGTTTTTCCTCCACTTTTTGGCGGTGATCCTTACATTTTTGGGTATGGTTGGAGTTGCTGCTCATATAGAAAAATGTGTTGCCATTAGGTTAGCTTTCTCTTTGTTGGTAAAGTTGCCTGTTAGTTTGGGGGTTGGTTGTTTTGTTGTACCCCTTATGGCTTTAATCCTGTCCCATACTTGCTTTGCATTAGTTTTAATACTTGTATTTGAACAAACATTTTGCCAGGATTTTTCTTTTGCTGACAGTGCTCCATTAATTGGGTTCATTCTTGTGCCAGCTTCATTGTTAAGTATAATTAGGTTAGAATCGGCTGCCCATTTTTCTATTAATGTACCTGTTGATTGTTTACTAGACCTCCCCATTGTGTGCTATGGGCATTAAAGTCACCGCATATAATAAGGTTGTCAGTTTGCTTTGGGATCAGTTTCCTATATGTTTCGATGTTGATGTGGTTGTCATTCCCTGGGTCGTAAATGTTGAGTATTTGTATAGTTTGGTGTCCAATGTTGACCTGTATGCTTTGTACCTCGATGTGTTCAGTTGAGTCATGGCTTTGTTCAGTACTGATTTCAGAGGTATTGGGTAATGAATCAGTAATGAAGGTTGCCAGCCCCCCCCCCCCCCCCCCCCTGCTTGCCATTGATTCTATTTTTAATGTACACAGTAGAGTACCCTGGTATTTTAGGGATGGATTTAGGTGGTTTTGGTCAAGTGAGTTTCTTGTAGGCATATGATATCAGGTTTTTAGATGTGATGAGCTAATTGTTTGGATTAATTCAGTCAAGTTCTTATTGATTCCACGGCAATTCCAGTGCCGCATAATCAGATATTACGTTGTGTTGGATCCATTTTATTAAATGGTATTTACCATTGATTTCTTTGAATATAGTAGGTTAGGCTTTATTATTAGTGTTAAAAGGCAGTTTATTCATATATTTAGTGAGTAGCTGCTGGATAAGTTCAGTTGGGACATTGTCATTTTTTTGTATTTTGTGTGATACCGATGCTAAATTCACCTAAGAATTGGAGTACTTCCCTTGCTGAGATTGTCGTTAATTGGTGGTCCCTATTTCCCCTATCTGCTACTGGGTTTTGGGATTTTAGACCCTGATCCACTTGGTGTTCAGGTAAATGTTTATTTACTTCCTTATTGGGTTTCATTTTGGGATTAGGGCTTGAGGTAGGATCGGCCGTTAAGTTTTGGGTGTTTTGGTGGGTGCCCTACCTTCATTGGGATCATTTCTTACTAGGAGAGGGGGGCCATCTTTTGCTTGGTTATTTGTTGGGATACTTGCAGGGGTTGAGTTGTTGGCGGTTGGGGTGCCCTTTTTATAGTCGATGTTTTGTTTTACGTTTTGGTATGAAATATGGTCCCGATCCAAGAGTAGAACTATATCTAGTTCATGAAAGGTGAAAGGGCAGTCATATGATATTGGGTAATGTGGCCCCATACAATTAGCTCATTTAAGGGTTTTCCTCCTTCAGTGCCCCTTATGGTGCCCCCCCCCCCCCCATTGATTGCATGTTGTTTTCCCCTGCATGCACTGGTGAAATGTCCCCATCTTTTGCAGTTTCCACAAGAGCGTGGTTTATTTTTTGTAGTCCTCTAATTTGTAGTGTGTTCATTGGGGTCCAAGTCTTACTAGAGGTTTAGGTGGGGTATTAAATTCCAGGACGGCAACTGGGATTTCTAGTTTTCAAGAATTCTTGAGTTTGTACACCCTGTTGATGTCAGATCCATAAGATTTAATTTCCTTTTCTAGTTGGTTGTTAGTTTTGTGTTGTTGATTTTTGGGTAGTTTAAGAAATTTTTTGTACACCGTTACTGCAATGATGGTGTTTGTTATGTTCGATTTGTTAGTGGTCATAGGTTTGATTTCTTCCCTTTTGGTAGTCATGGTGATAGTGAGGGGCTTTGGTTTCCTACTCCCTATGTTGCTTTTAAATGCAGTGTGCCTTGAGACCGTGACTTTGACTGTGGCTATTTGTTCCAATTCCATGTATCTTCCAACTTGTTGGATGGTGTTTCACCGGATGATATTGTAATTTCTGTTGGGCCGAATAATTGTGAACACACACACACACACACACACACACACACCATGGGCTTGGGTGAGTGCACTAGCAATGCTCCTTTGGCTGAGGTTGAGAAATTTAGAACTGTTACTTTTAATGAAGATTGTGAGGTCAATAGGGTGGAAGTTTCGCCTGTGGTTTGAGTTATGTAGTGGGTTTTCGGGATTTTTGGTTTCAGACTTTCTGGTAGGTGTGACACCCTGTGGAGCAGAGTGTACTTTTTGTGTTTGCTTTTTTGGTTTGCGTGTTCGGTCTGTTTATTTGAGTTATGGGCAGTGTTATAATTATGAGCTGTGGTGGTAGGTTTTGGATTATTTGCTGATTGTTGTTTTACATGGGTTGCTTCCCTTTGTCATGGTTGGAGGTTTCTTCCCCTTGGTCAGTGTGTTTGTTTTCAGTTTGGTTCCATAATGGGTAGCCCCTACTGTCTATGAGCTCTGTTATATAATTAAGTTCATCTAGTTCTGAAGTTGTAGTGTCTTTAGAGGGGCATGGAGTTTGGCTATTATGTATGATTTCTTTTCTAGCCTTCCTTGATTTGTACTTTGAGCTTTTAGGTTAAATTTGGTTTGTATTGGTTTGCTCGGATTTGTCTTTTTCCTTTGCAAGTTGAATATGTCCAAATTGTATGTTTGCTTGTTGGTTTTGAATGACTTTTGTGTTTTGATCGTTCATCGGTCCCGAGTTGGTCTTCGAGGTGGGGGTCTGAGAGTACTTGGTTCCTCCGTTCGATCCTTGACTAGTTATTTTAACTGACATTTTGTTTTGCTGATGTTGATTTTTTGTTTTCCTTAGTAGGTGTTAATCCTAGCGAATTTTGAATTTCCTCTTTGATTGTCAAGGTTGTGCTCTTAGTTGTACCTGACATTGTCTGTTCATTAGGCACCATGGGGATTTTGTCGCTAAGATCAATTGATTCAGGTTCAGTGCTCGGGTAAAGAAGGGGGAAGGTGATAGGTGAGAGAGTTGTTTTTTGTGCATTGATTGATGGCTCTATCCTCTTTTCAGTTATGCTTGTTATGGGTGTTGAAGTGAGTGGGGAGAAAATTGGGGATGGCAGTCTTACAGGCAATAGGGAGCGTGGAGAGCTCGCAATAGGAGGGTTGTGGGTATTATTGCTTGAAAATTTAGCTGTTTTTCAATGATTACTGTAGCTCTTGGGCTTGGATTTGTGTCAAACTGACCAACTGCTGTTTTTATTTGGGTGTTGGGTAAGTTTGCTTGGTTGTTTCCTATGTTGCTGTTGAGGGTCTTATTTGGAGTTTTGATAAGGCTATTGGTTCTCCTTCTTTTGTATCGCATAGCCTGCATTGGATTTTTGTATAATCTGTCTAGTGACATTTCTTGGGATTTGGTAGTGTTGTTTTGGTTAGTTTGAATTGAAATTTATTTGAA
Source organism: Sinohyriopsis cumingii (assembly GCA_028554795.2). Lineage (NCBI taxonomy): Eukaryota > Metazoa > Mollusca > Bivalvia > Unionida > Unionidae > Sinohyriopsis > Sinohyriopsis cumingii. The sequence goes on from CM068839.1 coordinate 3,182,019, forward strand.
TTAATAATGTATGTATAGTTGTTTTGATGACGATTTGATGTTGCAGCTGGCTTAGTGACACAATAACACTGGAGCGGTCAACAAAAAGATTAACTGACGTGAAGGGATTCTTTCCAGGCTAGTGATAGTGTGAGTCCTAGCGCCTGAAGTGCCCCTTTAGTGTCAACTATTTCCACTGTTCAATTCAATCGACTAATCTTACAACTGGATGTTAGTTTGATAGCCTGGATTTTATGAATAAATATAAAGTGTCAAATCTGAGTATAAATATCTACTAAAACAATTGAAAACCTTATTGTGAAGCTACTGATTGAGCCAAGACTTCCAACTACCAATCAGATTGGTTTTAACAAAGTCGCTTTAGGTTTGATAACTATGCTATTTATTGAGCCAAGATTTTCAACTACCAATCAGACTGGTTTAACACGGTCGCTTTAGGTTTGATAACTATCCTATTTACTGAGCCAAAATTTTCAACTACCAATCAGATTGGTTTTAACACAGTCGCTTTAGGGTCAGGGCCGGCGCCAGACTATCTGGCGCCCTAGGCTAGGTTAGATTCTGGCGCCCCCCCCCCCGAAAATATCAATTTCAAAATTTATAAACTATAAGTTTTTAAAAAATTTTCTTCAACATTTGAAATTTTCGTATACGCGCGATTTTCACTCATTTTGCTTGTTCCGGTCAGCCTGGTGTTTCGGTCAGGCTGAATCTACCTCAATAAAACTGAAAATTATTTATTTATTTTTCAAAACTGTTGTTGATTTGGAGAAATGCGCCCCCTGAAATCAGCGCCCTAGGCGGCTGCCTAGTTTGCGTATATGGTAGCGCCGGCCCTGTTTAGGTTTGATAACTATAATATTTATTGAGTCAAGATTTCCAACTACCAATCAGATTAGATTTAACAAACTCACTTATGATCGTTAACTATGCTACTTATATAACAACATAGACTGGACTGGAGTGTATTAATTTAATTAGTTTTCCTCAGGTAGTAATAATCAGTAAAAAAAAAATGAATTATGAATTATAATTAAATGAAGAGCAACCGAATATAACCCGCTCAGAATCAATGACGCAAAATCTTACAGAGGTCAACAAATGGAGCTTTCGTTGGCTTGCAAGGATTACGTACAGGTGAGAGCTAGTCTGGTTCCTAGCGCCTGTTGCGAATTGCAATAGCTGATTACTCCAGTTGCTCAAATCGATCATTTAATAGGGTTGGTTTTATGAATAAACTGATAGTTGTACTGAGAAAGTTTAGCAATAATTGTTAATACAGTTACATAGAGAAAAGTTTTACCATTAATTAATGTACTTAAATCATGTAAATTATAATTCAAGACTAGATTGGACTGATTGTTGTTTAAATATGGAAAAAGAAACAGCACAGAATATCATTACCCGAAGGTTTAACCAAACTTACTATTGTCCCCCTTAGAATTCCAATATGGCGAGAAGCCTGATTTCTTTATTCATTTGTTCCGATCCTGGTTTTTCTAGGCGGGATGCAATATTCATCATTGATATTACTTTCTTTGATGGCTCATTTGACCCTTTATAAAGCTGATGATCTTTCTTCTATTTTCAATTCTTCTTTAGTTTTTCTTTATCCTCTTCTTTTCTGTTTATGTAGTTCTTCTTTAAATATTCCTTTGTCCTGGTGGCAGCGTCCACATCAGGTCAAGGCGAGTGTGGGACTGTTGGCGCGAATCATCATCCTCATCATTATAATCATCATATTTAAATTATAGACGTAATCGCCCATACGGGCATGCACGTCTGTTTAATATCCGAAACGGACTATTTTATTGTCATGGGGAGCGGAATGGTGCCACATTCCCCAGTCATTACTGTGCTCAGAAGGCACTTTTTAATTGACCCGTCAGGTCTTGGGTCAATATGACTGGCATTATAGACCCTAGCGACCTGGACGTAAGACTGCACTCGAGTGGGGATAGTCCCAGCACACAATCGAGTTAAAGATGGTAATTCAGTTTGCATTTACTGCGCCAGGTGTCGACCAAGCAGTATGTGATCGCAGTAGCGATTGGTTGCCACTATGACGTCACATCCGGACACTATGTTTTTTTTTTTTTTAAGTTGTTTGCTCATGAAGAGAGGAAAAAGTGCCTCTCCCTCCATGTAATCAATATATGCTAGGCACATCAATTAATTTTATGTCTGGAAGTTGCAATGAAGAATGTTCGGTCAGGGAGGAGTCCGCGCAATAGGAAGGTGTATCCAGGATATTTTTGACCCTACATGTCAAAAGGTTACTGAATTGTCGTCTTGACGGACTTTTTGAGATATATTGAAGAAATATTCTGTGCTGTTTTAATCAAGGACAGTACCACACCAGTTACAGCTTAGTGACAGTCTGTAGGGTTATTATAACTGTATCTAGTTTGTCTGATAAATGGGTTGATTTTGGTTGAGTTCACCCTTTTACTTGTGGATATCTTAAGCTTTTGTAGGCTGTTTGGTGTGCTGCTTAGTGCAGCTGGGCCTGATGGTCCTTGGGGTTTGGATCACCTCATATATTCCTAAGTTTTGGAGTCCTAACTAGTTTCGCTAGGTATTTGGTAGCCGCATTGTGCAGCCGGGCCTGATGGTCCTTGGGGTTGGATTACTTTATATGTATTAATTTTAAGGTTATAGTACGTTCTCTTATCTTGTTAGACTTTGCCGCCTTGTGCAGCGGGGCCTGGTGGTATTGTGCTTTTAAAACCACCTTATATATTCTAGTTGTTTTGGGGTCTTATCTAGGTGTTCTAATTGGGGGGTGGGGGTGGGGTGGGGTGGGGTGGTGGGGTGGGGGTGTTGCCTTAAAGAGAGGCTTTGTCTTAGTGCCATAGCGTTGATTGTACTACAAATAATCTGCGGTCACCTAGCGGTATGAAAATATGTTAGTTTCCTTAATTTCATGCTATAGGATTTTGGTACCCTAGAAAAATAATTAATAATAAAGACATTTTTTTCAAAAATAATTTTTTTAATTATTTTTTTTAAAATTTAATTTTATTTATTATTTTTCCCCCTATATGTGTGGGTTTTAGGGTTGTTTGCTTTATTTTCCTAGTTTATTGATAAAGCTATTTAAGTTGTTATTTTTATTTTCAGGCTAAGTCTATTTTATTAAGACATATCTTTGCCGAATACTCGAGTCGCTAAGACATTCCAAAAACATCTGATCTTATTTATTTCTTTGTTTTAAGTTTATTAGCCTGTCTACTGGTTTTGATAGTTGTTTCTATTTTGTTTTATGTATGTGATGTTATTTTATTTCAGGCTAAATCTGTTTTAATAAGACATATCTTTGCCGAATACTCGAGTCGCTAAGACATTTCAAAGACATCAGATCTTATTTATTCCATAGTTTTAATTTGTCTACTAGTTTTGATAATTGTTTCAATTTTGTTTTATTTATGTGATGTTATTTTATTTCAGGCTAAATTTATTTTGATAAGACATATTTTTGCCGAATACTCGAGTCTCTTAAGACATGTCAAAGACATCTGAACTTATTTATTCCCTAATTTTAGGTTTGTTAACCTAACTACTAGTTGATTGATTGATTGATTGATTGATTGATTGGTATTTATTTGTTCTTTTGTTTAAATCCCAGCATTTTTCCCAATGTCGGTAAGGAAACGTATGATATTTTGGTAAGTATTGTCCTTATTTAGGTTTTGTTCTTTAAGGAATTCAGGGTAGGTCTCTGGGGCCCAATTCTGTGTTGCTTAGTCCTAAAACCTAGTTCTTTGAGTTTTGTACTTATGGCAGGTGTTGAATACATGTTCTAAGTCTTCTTGGAGTGGGCAGTGTAGGCATTTGTCATCTGAGTTTGTGGTGGTTGTCATATATTTCCCATAGCTGGGGACTAATTTAGTTTTGCCTATTTTTATCCTATTGATAAGTTTTTGTTCCTGACTTCTAACGAGTTGTGGTGGTTTGTTATGTCTTATGAGCTTGTTTAGTATGGAGTATAGCTTGCGTCCTTTTTTGCTGCTATCCCACAGTTGTTGCCATTTACTGTCAACTTTAATTCTGATAATACTGTACAATTCATGGACGCTGTAGTATAATGCTACTGAGTTAGGTCCATGTAGATGTTGTTTAGCTAATTGATCTGCTTTGTCGTTACCTGTTAGTCCGATGTGGGAGGGAACCCACATGAACTCTATTTTTTGTTTGCTATGTAGTAGTTTTTTTTTATTAAGTGATTGGTTTCCATCAGAAAGTTGCTTCTTGTGATAGAGTGGTTTGATTTGATCGAGTTGATTTTACGCTAAGGGAGTCGCTAATGATAACAGCTGCTTTTTTAATGTTTGTTAGTTGAAGCCATTTTAATGGTCCAGAATTCGGCTGTGTAAATGGAGCAGGTGTCGGTCAATCTTTGCTTCGAATTATGTGTTTGTTTCAGGGATTACTATTGCTGCTGCAGTTTTGTTTGAATTTGTAATTTTTAATCCATCGATGTATATCTTGGTGTACCCTATGTACTTTTTCTTCAAGTTCGGCTAATATTTCGGTCCTTGTCTGGTCTAGTTTGTTGCCATGAGTAAGGGCTTTTGTATTGCAATTTGGGTTATCTCCGGTCCAAGGTGTTGGGTCGAGGATAATTACATTACTCAGCTTGTAGTGTGGGTACGATAAGATATTTGGTTAAGCTCGTGTATTTTGTTTGCACCGGGTGGTTGTGGTACTAGTTTTCTAATGAAAGGGATATGACTTTGTTGGATAATTTTCCTGGTGGCGTGAAAAGTTTTGTGAATTGAACCTCGTGCGGCATATCTTAATATGCTTTCATTTCTTCGTAGTTTCAGTGGTAGTTCTCCTGTGAGAATTTTTAGCTCCTCTAGGGAGGCTGAGTTTAGTGCTCCAATGCAAAGATTAGTACCTTATATTGTATGGAATCTAGTTTGTTAAGTGTTGTTTGTTTGGCTGATGCATAGACTTGGCATCCGTAATCTAGTTTGGATCTTATAAGTGACTTGTATAATGTTAAATGGGTTTCTTGATTGGCCCACGACGTAGTTCCCTTGAGGTTTCATAGTAGGTTTAGATCAGTTTTAATGTGGTGTTTCCATGTAAGGTTTTCATCAAGGTACATTCCTAGGAATTTGGTTATCTTGGTGAATATTAATAATTTTCCTTGTAGGTATAGCTTTGAGCAATCTATGTTGGTTCGATTATGTTGGGAGAACATAATCGCTTCTGTTTTAGTGTTTGAGATTTTAAAACCATTTATCAGCCCACCGACCTATCAAGTTTAGACTATCTTGAATGTGCTCTATGACTTTTAGACTGGAGGTATTTCCTGCTTTCCATATCCCGTTATCATCAGCGAATTGGGATAGGTCTATTGCAGCACTTTGGTTGATTACTTTACCAAGATCGTTAATCATGATATTAAAACGTGTGGGGCAAAGCACGCTACCTTGTGGTGTTCCATTCTCTAAGTTGTACCTGTCTGAATGTTGGTCACCTACTTTATTTTTTTATTTCACGATCAGTCAGTAAATCTGATATCCAGTTGTGCATACGGCCAGTAATTCCGTATAGGTTTAGTTTCGCAGTTAGACCCTTTGTCCATACTGGATCAAATGCTTTCTCCAAGTCTGGAAGTAATGCGATTAAATATCAGTCGCACTTGCGCTTGGCATTGAATGCGAGTTTGATACTAGCTTCAAGTCTAAATAGCTGATCTAAGGTAGCAGCAGGGAGGGCGAATCTCACAAGGTTTTTTCGCCAGAAATCATCTCTATCAATAGTATTATAAATACTAAGACTTATTTTGGAAAACAAACCCTTTATTTTGGCAACAATGACAATAAAGGTGTCTATTTACCAAAAGAAAGGGTTTAATCATATAATCTAATCTTGGAACCGTTATTGCTGCACCGATTACATATGAAAACCAACTTGGGTTGGCGCCCTCCCTGCTGCTCTTAACAAAATAACGTATCAAGTCCGACTCGATATCGTGTTCTGGGGTCGTGTAAATTTATTGTCACAAACCCGTGTGGTTTTCGCTGAGCATGACTAAAGAAATTTCTAAATTTATTGATGTCCATGTCTCCGCTGCACCAAGTTTGGTGAATATTTCGTAGCGTGTGTACGTCAACTCCGTTGAACACCGCGAGCAGGTTACAATTATCTCTGATCACTTTCGGAATTTGTGTGTAATGTTGAGTTACATAAATGACATCAGTGTTTTTATGACGACCACGAGAAAATATTCTCGCAGGGTTTGCTTGCTTATCCAGCATAACATCGTCGTACACAACTAGATTGTTAATTGATCCATCAATGCTATCTACGCCAGGCGCGTCATTGATGTCAGTTATAAACTCAACTATGTCGTTATCGCTTCCTATGGCCGCTTTTGCACTCTCGTTGAAATCTTTTATCACATCATAGCATCGCTGATCGTCCACAGATGGTGCTACCAAATATAATTTATCCCATTTCATCCACTTCATTATCAGATTCAACAACAGCTGTGTTTTACCCGACCCAGATGGTCCTATGATGATCATGCGGATAGAATTTGGTAGCACACTATTATGTTTTACTGGTTCTTTTTTCTTCGTCGCGGAAAAATCAGTGACTTCCATTTGTATACAAATGAATAGTATTATGGATTTATATTGTGTGAAGTGTAAGGCACGAACCCCAACAAACAATCCGGTACCAATTACGACAAAAAATAATCGACAGGCGATCACAGGAATATGTGCTGGATGTGGCATAAAAAAATTTAGATTTCAAAAAAAATGTTTAGCGGAGGCGACATCACAGCCCAACTTGGAAAACTCCCTGGAGCTCCCTGGGCAAAATATCCCGGAGAAAAACATCTTCCCGGATACAACTACTGTGGCCCCGGAACCAGACTTGACATCAGACTTGACAGCGAAAATCAACCAAAAACTGGCGAGTATCCGATAAACGCTATCGATGCGGCTTGTCATGTTCATGATGTAGCTTATAAAAATCCTGATTTGCAGCAACGACATATCGCAGATGTGAAATTAATTCATTCACTAAACGCGATAAAAAATAAATCCCTCAGAGAGTCGCTCGCTAACTGGTTAATAAGATCCGCAATGAAATCTAAACTAGTATTAGGCGCTAGTAATTAATAACAATGCAAGCATCTCCAATGGAGGCGATTTATTATTCCCCGATCGGATACTGGAGGGGTAACGCGGCAATCAGTAAACTCGCTAGCGCAGCAGGAGCTACGGCGGTTACTGCCAAAAATTGGCTATCGAAACAGGCAATATGGCAAATTTATCTATCACCGCCTAGCCAAATCAACTTTGCACATTTTGATGTTAGTGTGCCCAACGAAGTTCATCAGGCCAACATACTATTCCTGCCTCACGATGTTGTTCGTCGGAAAACGTACAAATACGCGTTAACAGTAGTTGATGTTGCAAGCAGATACAAGGAAGCAACGCCGTTGACAACAAAGACAGCATCTGAAGTTGCTTCTGCGTTTAAACGAATTTATCAGCGAGGACCTCTACGATGGCCACATCTGCTACAAGTTGATCCTGGCAAAGAATTTCAAGGTGCAGTATCATCGCTGATGAAGCAACATAACGTAACCATACGACGAGGGCATACTGAAATTCATCGTGATCAGGCAATCGTTGAGAGATTTAATCGAACACTCGCCGAAAGATTATTTGGATATCAATACGCGAAAGAATTTATTCAAGATGCGAGATCGCGCGAATGGGTTGCAAGATTACCAAGTGTGATAACTGCGCTAAATAATGAAATAACTCGAACAACCAACATGAAACCTTCCATCGCGATCACGAAAAAAAATATACCCGTACGACGTGATTCTTCAGCATTGGCAGCGCCGGTGCCAGTGTTGGGTAATGTTACTGTAAGATATTTATACGAACCAGGCGAACTTGAAGGTGGCAAACGAAGAGCGACTGTTCCCATTTGGAGTGTTACCACACATAAGATATCCATCGTGACAAGATCCACTGGAAGACCAGCAATCTATAGATTAGATTCAACTGCTCCTCAACGCGGATTCACCCGTGAGCAACTTCAGGTGATTCCTGATGATACACAATTACCGCCCAAATCACTGAAGTGATTTCGATCACTAAAGTGATTCACTAGCTGCAGCGGCGCCCCTGCGTCTATTACACTCAAGACAGGTCAACATGATATTTTTACGTGTGTAGCCAAGTTTGCTATTTTTTCTGTCTAACGTAAACAGTCTTGGGTCATTTTTCGGATATCTCCATAACATTACACAATTGCAATTTACGCAGTGATTACGTTGTTGTCGTCGCAACTCGACGATGAATTCAACGTCCAAACTAAACTCCCGGTTATTTTTTTTGTCGCTGTGTTTGCAATCAGTTAGTTTTTTTCTTATCGTGTCGATCAGCACTGACTTATCGGTAGCCGATGCCGTTGTCGTATCTAACACAATTCTCCCTAGCTGTGATATTCTTCGCACTCTTGACACGGCCAGGTAAACTAAATTTGACCACTCGATGCGATCATCAATATTCCAGACTTTTGTGTCTTCGATGGTTAATCCCTGTGCGGAGTGAATTGTCATAGCGTATCCTAACATCCACGGGGATTTATTCGCGGCAAGTGCAGCGTCGACAACACCGATATCAACTAACACAATATCATTTAACACTAACTGTTGCTTCGTTGTCCCCGACTCAGTCGGGCGCCCGGGGATATCAACATCGATATTTTGTAGTCGTGTATCTGTTGGTCTATAACATAACGGTACCGGCAGCGTTGGGAATTTTTCTTTGTGCAGCTAAGTAATCGCTGTTGAAGTGTGTCTCTGACCATTTTTCTACTTGCCACTATGAGATCACTTGGGGTCCACGTTTCCAGGAAATCTTTCATTGATGTCCTCGGAATCACCTTGCGCATAACCACGCACTGAGTTTTATTATTCTGCAACCTAATCAGCTTTTTAAACTTCTTTAGTCGATCATCAAGTGCTCTGATGTCGTCATCGATTTCTTCGTAATAATCAACAAAGTTCTTCAGCCAATCATGCGGAGACTCGCCTGTGAACGGCGGTGGTTGGCCGTGGTCACCACATAGAATAACCGCAGTATTTTTTGTCAACAACCACTCAAGGAACCTTTTTATTGTATCTAGTGGCACGGTATCTGCTTCATCCCACATAATTATTCCAGGAATATATTTTGTGCCCATACGCTCAGGAGTCCACGTGCCGCCACTGTATTTGAAAAAGGTGTGATAAGTACAGGCGTTAACTCCGCGCTGTTTCATTTCCCTGGCAAGTCTGTGTGTGGGTGTTAACACTATCATGTCAGAATTTCGAAACAGATTAATCACTCGAGTCGTCTTACCACAACCGCCTAGCCCATTCAGATAAACAGTTCTATGTCTTGCAAAAGGATCGTGCACAGACGGTAACGTTGACGTCGTCGAAGGTATTTCAGTCATATCACGATAAGTGTCTTTAATTTCGACATCAGCTGATTCACAGTATTCGTGTAATCGCTCATTCTTCACTCTCCAGCACCCCCAAGATGTCGACTCCCCAACGACGCTTTTCACCGAGGTCAGGTATTTTTTTGATACATAAAATGAGTCCGTCGCAACTCTCACTGCGGTGCTGGGAAATCTGTTTACCATCGACAGCAAATTTATAGAAACATAAGACAGCATCGAAGATCTCAGGTGTGTGAACTGGCGTGATTCCCCGTCGAGGTAACTAACAATCGTTGCCAATTTTTTCCCGTTCGACAACATCGCATCTTCGCGGTGACAAAATATATTTCTTGCGGCGGCGTCAGCTATCACAAAGTCCAGTTCGGCCTCATCAAGTATTAATCTGCTGTGATGTATTTTATGATCAAATGCTGCGCCCTGAGTAAACTTTCCTATTAACCTTCGTCCGAGATCTTTCGCGGCGCTCTCTCTGCAGCTAATGTAATCTTTAATCATTTTGGGAGTCCATTCCGCCATGAGCGTCTCATCGATAATTGGCGTTGGTAACCAAACTGAGGTTTGCCGGTGATAGCATATGATTGCTTCGCCGACAGTTAGCGATGTTAGTATGCCGCTGTCGAGCATATATCGTAACAACACAATAGGCGCCCACTTTTTCTCGGCGAGGTGTCTGCCAAACCACGCGTAGTTGATCGGGTCTAACCCTGTAGCGAATCCAAATGATGTTACCCGGGCGAACCCGGTGAGATCAAAATCGGGTAGCGGACCATCGATGGATACTCTAGTCATCAAACTGGTTGGGTGACCAAATCTAGCAAAATATTTACTACACTCTCCGTACCCGAGAAAACTTCCCGGGTAACACGCGGTCATATTTACGGATATCATGTCGTGGTAATCATACGGAATATTCCAAAGACCGCCATGGCCGTATTCGACACAACTCAGTTTGATATCCTCGAGGAATCTGTCGCTGGTTGGTTTCCATGAGTTTCGTTCTCTGGCGATGTGCGCAGCAACACTAGGAACAGTGAAACAGCGCGTGAGCAGCTGATCTAGCGAGTCATCAGGAACTGAGTAGTTTTCCGCGAGTTTTCTCATATCACACTGCAACGACTCAGTTCTGTATACCTCTCCGTTTGGTCTTACAAACTGGTCATACTCGGATTCTTCATCGCTTTTAAATAGCCACACCGACACAGGATCTGTTTTGCTTGCTTCATAAATACAATCAAATATGTTTCCGTCGTAAAACCTTACAACACGATCTCGCGGAAATATCCTAACCGACTCTGTCCAGGCGTGACTGTTATGATCAATAATTGTTATCGGTGATCCTCGACGGTTGTATTTTGGTTTGTATAATTCCTCTCCGGTCATCGACTTCACAGCTATAGGAAATCCTAGTGAGCGTTCTAGCGCGGCAACATCTGCTATTGTTGCTCCGTTGTCGTTGACTCTGCTGGCCCACGCTGTTATCTTGGATTTTCTTGACGGTGTTAAACCGTTGCCTCGCACGGCGTTACTGAAATGTTCCATTACTCGCTCGGCCACGCAGTTCAACGTAGAAATGCTCGCATTTCCAGTCATTCGCATCGGAGCGAGTTTATCGATTTCTGGTTTCTTCAGCGGATATATTCCGTAAACCGCAGTTACAGGATATGCTCTGACATAATATGGGCTATCAATTCCAACTAGCATTCCTGGTCTGCTATGACGATTTAACAAAACTGTTTTACCGTTAGCAAGAACAGGATCGCGTTTATCGCGGTTAATCCACTTCTCGTCGCCGTTCTCATCGATGACTCCGGTTATAAATTTTATTAACACGCTGTGATTGGTATCATCGAGATACTCAATGATGTTACTGTCGCATGTATCGGTCATTGTACCGTCAATGACGTCGTCGCCGAATAATTCCTCAAAGATATCATCAGAGCTCTCGCTGATAACTTTATAGGTCGAAAATACGTGATGACGTCCGATGATGCTATTTAACGTTGTCAATTTTTTTCGTTTCGTGTCGCCGGTTAGCCTGTCAAGATCAAACCGGCCGCTGGTTGGTCTTATCGATGACAATCTGTCAAATTCTTCCATGCTATAACAATAGGACAAATATTGTCTAATTAAAAAAAACTTATATGTATATGCTTGAAAACTATTGCAACTGGAAAATTGCCGGAACTAAAAAACGCTGTCAACGAAAGTGTGTCGGCGAGTACTGTGCTTCTCACAATCAAAATTTCAAGCGAGGGTCTAACGGCGGGGTTAACTGCGCCGTGTGCGGTATTGCAGTTCGTGGGAAAACAAAATTGTGTTCAGGTTGCGGCGGTAAAAGATTTCGTGAGCTCGCCCGATATTATCGACGCAAGTACAATCGCGAATTCACGGAACAGGAATACATTAACAGCCATCCGGTCTACTATTTAAACAAACAAATGCCATCTAGTATAGACAAATGGAATACAGAAGACGCCCAGTCTACGATTGCTACGAAGCCTCAGCAGATGGAACAGTTAGACACTGCAAACTAAAAAAACCACTCGGAAATATCAAAAAACATGGTTATAAAAACATTAGGGTTACTAAACCCGGTGAAGGAAAACATTATCTTCTTCATAGGTTTGTTTTTGAATGTTTCCACGGCCCGATTCCTGCGGGATTAGTTATTGACCACATAAACAGAAATAAACTAGATAATCGCATAGAGAACTTAAGAGCTGTTACTCAAAGCGAAAACTCCCGTAACACAACAAGAGCTGCTCAAAGGATTCCTCGGAGGCCAGTCGTTGCCGTTATGGACTCTGACGAAATTGAGTTCCCGTCGATGAATTCTGCCGCTAAATATTTCGAGATACAATCGGCATCAATCTACAGGAATATTAATCTCGAGACAAAATTTGTTTACACTAAAAAGTACGACGCGCTCTTATCCTTCTATGAGCCTGTTTAAGCTTGACAGCATATTAAAGAGACAAACCCGATATAGATATAATGGATGAGACATCAGTTGCAACGCTGACCGGTGACCTTAACGCGGTAAAGAAATTCGCAACATCAAGTGAAATTTTTAACTCTACGTGGCTGCAGGATCAGTATGATTCTATCTCAGAATCTCGCAAGCAAGGCTACAAAACTCACAGGCAAGAGTACAGAACCATAAAGATGCTTAATAACGAACTCAGATACAAAATCATTCCTCAGCATAAAGATCAAATTAAAGTCTTCGTACCGGTGGCTCGGACTATAAAGAAGATCCTTGACGACATCGGACAGATCTTTGAGCAAGAAAAACTCTCGAGGGTTCTTTCTGATAAACTCGATAAATTACTCATTGACGAATAATTATTTCGATAATTTTCACAGTAAAATTTTTTTTTTACCGTCCGTCGAAACCCACGGTAAAAAAAAGATTGCCCGGAAACACCAGGGATTAACTTGATACCACGATTATCAGAATTCGTTCAAAAAATTTGAGTGCTTCAATGTCGCGACGGGGCGGAATTTAGTTTCTTGATAATCCATTTGAAAACCCTTATCGCGTTGGAAAGTGTCTTAAGTAATTCTTACAAACAAAGATTTACTGGCGTTATTGTACTCGCAGAATAAACTGTTATAGTCGATAAATAGTTCGTCATGAACAACCTCATAGATTTCGTCGTCGCTGGACGATGAAAACTCGTGAGTTTTCCCGCTGATGATGGCACCAAGCCGACGCAGATCGTCATCGGAGAGATCATCGGAAGCGCGCGCGGACTGAGATAGTTTGTCAAAGATTGAGTTGTATTTGGTTCAAACGGAAACAATTCTCATATCTTCGGGATAGTGTATATTTTTGGCGCGTATATGTGAAAATCTCATTACTATATTTAGGCAAAATATATTTGTTTAAATATTTCCCCCCGAGAGAACGTCAACTAACTGCTCCCGGGACAAACACGAGTGCGCATAATTCAGAAGTTCGTCATCGCTGAAGAACACGTAAACGTAATCGTGGTCGCGCAGACGTTCGATATCGTCGCTGCTCAGCAACATCTTGTCGGTGCCATTATTTCCCACGCGTATCCGGGTATCTTTCAGCGGGTATGGCAAAGCGTTTTCATCATAAGCTCGTGTGAATGCAGCTCTGATCGCGTCGGCAAGTTCTTTTCGGTCGAGTATATGCACGCGAACATGCTGGTAAAATCCTTTAGGATTTTCAAATCTTGAAAAATCTTCGATTTTTTCAGTCATTATATTTATTGTGTTTATTTAACATAATTTATCACGACGTTGCTGTTGTTGATTGAAACGCTAGCGTTTCCAACCGGGCTATCATCGGAATCGCTGAAATCGCTGAAATCACTGGAATCGCTGGAATCGCAAAGCGATTCGGATTCAGATTCGAATTCAGATTCTGATTCACTAACAATAAAATCACTGTCTGAATCATATTGGGTGCTACTGCACTATGACATGTTATTATGTTATGGATATCGCTAATTGGACGATTTCACTAGCAAGTTTACACTAATTGTTTCCCCGCGCAGGTCCAACAGTCGCTGTTGCTGGTCAGTAACTTTAAAATTTATCCTTGTCAGCGTCGGATTATGACACCGCAGAAATACTGGATTGATTGGCTCTTGCACAATCAAAAATCCAGGCGGTTGTGTAGGAGTAAACGAATACAAAATAAACCCTTGCTGGGCCTGATTTGATTCGCCCGTGTTTATGCTGTAGCTGCCATCGATGACATCACACACAAGATTGACCGCGACCACGTCGGTGATATTCACTATGCCCGGAGAAATATGCCGGCCATCACCTGATGTGCTGTTGTCGTGTCCCAACACAGCAGGTTCCGGGAATGATCGCTTGTGCGCGGCAAGAATATTCTCAAAGGATTGATCCAACAGCGCAGACAACGACGTTAGGATCTCAGGAACGTTATATCCGGGAAGTTTAAAATTTCGTAATTCTGCCTCCGTTATGTTAAATTCCTTCAAAAAATTTTGTTTATCCGGAGCATCAATTACCATCTGAACCAACCGCCGGTTAAGATATCTCATGTCGTCGATTAGTTGATTTATTATCTCGATATGTTTTATGATTTTATCGCGTGGACTATACAGGTCAGAAATATGTTCCTGAAAGGATTGTTGCAGAAGATTAAGTTGTTCCTTAAATAATTTGTTCATTTCATCAAAATTTCCTTTGATATCAGGAAGGTACATGAAAAGATTATTTGCTGGTGTTAAATTTATCTCGGCAAGTAAATTCCTCAATAGGAGGGGGGAGGGGATTGTTCTCTGGGGAAGTACGAACCACCAAGATGGTCCCCTATACTTTTTCCAATTCATGATTGATTCAGTCGTATCCCGATCGATATAATGTACTTCCATTTCTGGATCTTTCATCGCATGCAACTCACGGTTGACGTAGCGTGCGCGGATGTCATGATACGCCATAGTATCCGTGTAATAATCGGATTTTACAGGTTCTGGTAGACGCGGTTTTACATCAGGGGCGTCCGCTGGCCATCCTAGCACGGCTTTGATTGAACTGTTATAGATATCAACGGAGTAACCCGGTGTAGCAACCTCGATGACCATTGACAGCGTTGGCTCGTGTGCAGTGATTGATATTTTTGATTCTTTTCCGGTGAAACGTTTTATTTGACGCTGTATTTCTTTGTTGATTTCTTCTATCTGATAACGTCCAGTGGGTAACGCAATGACGTTCCAATCTGGGGTTCCATCAGCGTTATTCTGATACGAAAAAACAAACGAGTTATTCGGCGATTGTCCGTGAAATGATGTCGCCCTGATATTGGGCCAACTGTGATATACTCGTAATTGTGCCAGCGCGATTTCGGTAACTGGAATTGCAGTTGGAAAATTAATGCTGAACTCTGGTTGCGTCGACGATATTGATATCATTGTGGTCCTTACCGGAGCTGTATTCGCGGCTATGTCGAGCAACGCTTGTCGTTCCATCGTTATTTAACTTTATCGTTTTTAAATGAAAACTATTTGCGGGTTCAGCATTCGCTATGCGATCATAATCGCTGTACACGTTGGATATCAGCGTGAATTCGGGATCTGATATGTTGTTGTCGTCTACACTAGATGATATCAACGAGGACAGTTTCGAGTAGGCGCTGTTGGCCGCGTTGGCTAGTTGTTGATACTCGTGCAATTTTGCTGTCGCGCACGAGGATATTTTTTTCGCGATGATATTGGCGACTCCTGGGATCGTCGTTGATGCTGCAATTGTGATTGTGATAGCGATTGCGGTCGTTACCGGAGTTAACGCAGATAATATCACCACCGTGGATGCGACTACCGCGGACACCGAGTACACAGTTATATCTAACGCGGTGACGCGGCGTTTGTATTTTTTTATTTTTATTGCGCATCTGTCAATGGTGTTTTTCAACGTTGATTGCCACTCGCGTACCTGATCATACCGGTATTGCTGGGCATCTGGAAATCCTTCGGTTGTCGTTGACATTATTTAAAATCGCTGGCGATTTTCAATTACGCGGTAACCAATTGAGGTGTTTCTGCGACGAATTCCAAACACCACCAGTAAGATGTTGCGGTTAATTTCTCGTCTTCGGCTTCAAGTATAAATATTTCTTCGGTTCCGCTGTTTAGTATTACGGTTACAACCCCGGAATACTTATCGGTGGAATGTCTCCAGGGATATGTTGTGAAGATTTCAAATTTAGCGGCTGAAAACACAGACAACCTGTACACGCCAGTGACTGTTGCTGTGTATTTGAGTGAATTATTTTGTCGGGACCATGTTGCGAATCCCGAAGATACCGTGTATACGATGTTGGTGATATGCCCGGGGGTAAGTCCAGTGGGGACTTTAATCAGACTGGTTTTGTTAACGATATCAGGAATACCCGATACGATATCTTGCTGTGTTTGTTTGATCGTGTCAGTGTCGGTCTTTACATCAACGAGTTTCACATCGACGACTGGAGGAACCCCAAAGAACTTATCCACGGTCTCACCAATTTTTTGAGTATTTCTTCGAAATCTTACAAACGCGCCCACGTGAACATCATACTCTGCCCGCAACGTGGCTAGTCTACCACCAACGACGTCTACGTATTGTTTGTTTGCGGAATCTTCGGGAGATTCGGGATCTTTTAGCGCGGTTATTTTATTGTTGTTCATGTTGAGTTCGCCCGTCATTGTGTCGCCGGATTTTATTACTCTGTCATTGATTAGACCAACAACAAGTCCGTATTGCGCGTCAACATACTGTTCATTTGTGGCGTCCTCGGGACCTATCGGATCCGCTAACACAGTTATTTTGTTGCCATTCATGCTGAGTTCACCTGTCATTGTATCACCGGTCTTCGCTACACGCCCCGCTGCGACTTTTCGTGCATCATCTCGCAGCATCGCAATTGATATCAAAGAGTCTCTGATTTTGCCGCCGTCAGCGAATACAACGATGTTGCCCGCGGTAGCTCCAGAAACTTTGACAATTATGTCACCCAACGGAACGTTACTAGTTTTTAGTTTGCCGTGTTTGTCCTGGAAAACAGCAACCTCATCTGGGTCGACTTGGGACAGATTTAAAAGATTATCAACGTCATCTTTGGTTGCATACTTTGATAAATCAATATCTTCCTTTTTTTCTTTGGTTCTACTTGATCTTCCGTAAATGTCAACCATTATTTGTTACCGCTGTTTTCAAATGTGGTGTATTCGTGCACGACTTTGTGAGGAGGAATCGCTGGATGTTTTGTTATCGCGGAAAGAACATTTAATACTTCACGACCGCATATCGGAGGATCAATTAGTGTCTGTGTTGGCAGCGTTGACTGCCAAACTGGAATTGGAAGCCTTTGAACGTACCTGAGAAACTCAACTGGCGGTGCTAACCCGTACGAATCGAAATATACAATTCCACGTGGATCGATCGCGTAAGCAACCCAGTGAGTTCCAGGTCCATCGCGGTTGTCAAGATTAATAATTCCTGTTTCTGGATTATTCGGCGTCAGCGGTAGTTCATCTCGCATAAATACACCTCTGAAATTTTTTATACGTAATTTTCTGTCAGCGTTGAGTAAATCAAAGTTAGAAGCCGGAAGCTTCACCGCTGGGAGCGTTTTTAAAATCGTTTTGGGTACCATGCCGCCGGAGTTCCTGGGAGTCTGAGACCGCGGCCTGTTTTTTTATATCCTGGTATCGATGCTAATGCCCTTGCTACAGATGGTGATGATATAACCTCCGACATCTTTCTGGTTATAGCTGGACCCCAATTTCCAGATCGTGGCAGTCCAAGAGCAGGTGCCATGCCAGCCATAAGTGCTGGTAAATTTCCACCTCGTCGTCTGTTGTATCCCTGTCCAAGTGCTTTCTTGAGGCCTATTCCTGCTGCGGTTCCAACTGCTCCCAACGCGGCCGCCTTTGCTGCGGCGGCTAACGCTGGTGCTGCTGCTGCGGAAATTATTGGAATGAGTGGAAATATTCCACCGGACTTAACCATATCTTTGATCGCGGCCGGAGAGAGATCAATTCGAACTCCAGTCCTACCCTGCTTCGCGCTATTGAAATGTTTTAGCTGAGTTTTAGTCAGCGACAGTTTGTTTGGGCCGCCCGCTAGCTGATCGTGTTTTAACGTTATTGATGTCCCACATGTGCTCGCGTTTTTCGACTGTAATTTTTTTTACCTGACCGGGAGTCAGAGTCACATTAACATAACTGTATGACATTTTATTTAATACGATATTGATCTAATTGTTTACAAGTTTTCCACGGGCGCATCAACGACTATCATTCGACCGCCAGTACCTTCAAGCAACATTGCCTTATCGGAAAGTATGACCGCGATGGCTCTGTAATTAGCTATAGCGTCTGCTGCTAGTAGGTCTCTATTTACAGTAGCCCTGAAGTGAATATCAACGACAGACTGTCTGGCTAAATCAAGATGCTCGAGCGAGAAGTAATAGATTGGATAATGAGATATAAAATCCAATTGTGATATTTGCAAACCAGTGTCGATATTTAGATCACGCGCTAGATACTTTGTCAATCGATGATATGCACGTGCAACATGGTTGTTAGCGAAATTTAATTGTATATTTTCAGCTGGTTCTTGATGCCCGTTTATTTTCAGAGAAACGTCAGTGACACCAAGTTGATCAAATATCATATGCGAACGTGTTTGATCACCTACTCGTCTAACATCCTGAAAAGCAATGAAAATATGTCGCGGCGCTGAAACTCCCTGCTGTGTTGCTATATTCCACGTGAATAAACCATTGACGGCACTTTGAATACTATCTGTGGTTGTCGTAAGCCACGATAGCAGCTTTTTGCCACCTTGGTCCATGAAAGCAAGCAGTTGCCGTTCTTGGGTAATTACAGGGGACATCACTGGCATCCACAGTGATAATTTTGATATTCTTACTTGACCAGGATCACCTACAGGTCGCCATATCGCATCGTTGTCGTCGGGTTTTCTAACAAGTACAACTGTGTGTTTTGCTCCGAAAATTACCTTTCTGACATCCCGGCAAAATCCAAAGATATGGGACAACGGAATCGCACATGAAAATTTTCTACTATCACCCTTTAGCATTTGTCTGCGTGAAGCGAAACCTAAATTAAATTCTGCATTAGCACCATGAACCACCGGCCACACATCAGCGTCAGCGTTATCGGCATTATTTCTTGGTCGTCTAATATTGTACTGATCACTGTTAGGAAAATTAGAAGTGTCCTTGGCAAACATCATTGTCGGACCAGATGATCTTGTATAATCGTCGGAATATCTTGCTAAACCAATTATTGTTGTGGCAACATCGACATCATTCTGAATCGTTTCGATATTTTTTCCGTCAATCATGTAAATAGCGCTCTTAAACAACGCCATAATTCCGTTGTTAACAAAACCGACTT
The DNA here is from genome assembly GCA_028554795.2 of Sinohyriopsis cumingii. Lineage (NCBI taxonomy): Eukaryota > Metazoa > Mollusca > Bivalvia > Unionida > Unionidae > Sinohyriopsis > Sinohyriopsis cumingii. The sequence continues at coordinate 3,201,428 of CM068839.1, forward strand.
TAACACCGGCTCCGTAGTTTGTGCCATCGGTTCTTACAATTTCACCTTCTACCTCAATAAATGCTTCAGCGGGCAGGAAATATCTACTGGTATCCTGAACCTGAAGTTCAATTCGCCCCCGTCTGTTTGGTTCTCGTGCGTCATAAGAATAATACTGATAATCACGCACTGATTCATTTTTAGAGACTAGCTCGGTTATGGCGAATGCTGGGTCGGATTCATAGTTGAACATTTTATTGTAAAAGTTATCGTCTAAAACGAAGACCACTTCCCGCGACCAAACTCGTATTTATTTGTTCAGGAATTTCGTTGACTAGCGCGGCTAGCCTTTGATTTGCAGCTTCATTTATTACTTTGCCGACATTCGTTGGCATATCAGCGGTGGCTGGTAACGATACCCGCGGAGGTTTTTTTCTGCGCACCAGTCGTGATAGTTTGTCCTTGATCGCCGTGAATGCTTTACCGGCAGCGCTACCAGCAGCACCAATAGCGCGATCTTTAACAACATCAAAAGCTTTCATACCTAATTGTTTTATGATCGGTATTGCTTTAGGTGCCACTCCCGTAAATAAACCCGTAACAACATCGCCAAATCCATCTCCGTAAGTCATTCTGTATACCGGTAGTCTTGAATTTATCACTCTGACCATAGCTGGTCTGCGTTGAGAATTATGTACTATCATTATTTATTATTAATATTTCTCTAATCGTCGATTAACTCATCAATAAGTTCTCTGTAGACGTGAACATCCATGATACCGCCGCGAAATAGTCGCTGACAGATATCAGCAGCTTCATTAATTATTTCCGGAGAGTTATTTCCGGCACGTTTTCCTCCGATGAGAACTTCCAACCGAGATACGTCGTTGATAACACTATCAGGACAGGGAATAAAACCAGACCCGGTTTTATGTTCCAACTTCAATTCCTCAAAAACATCCCCCTCTGGAAGATCGGAGTAAGACGGCGCTGAGCTCTCTTTTTTAGGTCTTCCTTTTCGTTTAGGTGGCGGTGATTGATCTCTCTCTGCGGTAACTTTCTTTCGCGTTTCCTTCGCTTGCATTTTCTCTTTTTTCGCTTGTTTTTCTGCTTTTTTTCATCTTTTAATTTTTTATTATACCCAATTATACCTGTTTTTATGAAATTATAAGTATCATCACCTTTTAATATTCGGGGAAGGCCTCGATTTATTTTATACACATAATCACCCCACTCAGCTTGAGACATACCCTTGGCAGCTTCTGGTTTTAGAAATTCATGTCTGCGATGATAATTTTCGACGATCCAAACAGAAAACTTTTTAAGCTCATCTACGTTACTCAGTGGAATATTTCTTATTTCGTTGATACCATCTTCGGTAAATTTGTTTATAAATGTTTCCTTGACAGTTGCAAGTGGACCTACTGCACCTGGATCAGCTGCGGCTGCTACTTGTTGTTCACTAAGTTGTTTTATTGCTTGAAGCAAACCCTGCTCTGGTTTTCCACCCTCAATTGCAGCCTCTTCTTCAGTTCGTCCTTTGATAGCAGTTAAAACCTTTCCAGTGACTGCAGTGATAGGTTTAAATAATTCCCCTGTGGTCGTTGCGAAACCTTCCTGTGCTTGCTGTCGTTGTTGTAATTTTTCTCTGACACTATCTCGCACAGGAATAAATTTTTTGATTGCTTCTAGTCACTCTCGAGCTAGTCTAGCAGAATATGCTTCTCCGATGTTGGCCATTATTGTTTACCCGAATTTTTAATTCCGCGGTTACGTTATTTTGTTAAGAGCAGCAGGGAGGGCGTTAACCCAAGTTGGTTTTCATATGTAATCGGTGCAGCAATAACGGTTCCAAGATTAGATTATATGATTAAACCCTTTATTTTGGTAAATAGACACCTTTATTGTCATTGTTGCCAAAATAAAGGGTTTGTTTTCCAAAATAAGTCTTAGTATTTATAATACTATTGATAGAGATGATTTCTGGCGAAAAAACCTTGTGAGATTCGCCCTCCCTGCTGCTAAGGTGGACTTTTTGTTGCGAAAGCCGCTTTGATTTTCGGATATATTGTTATTGTTTTCCAGGTGGTATTTGAGTCTATTGTTAATCATGGTTTCCATTAGCTTGCAGATGTTTTCAGTTAGTGATATGGGCCTATATGCATTGATGTCAGTTGAATCTTTGCCCGGCTTAGGTATAGGGATGATGATAGCAGTTTTCCAATTTCTGGAGATTTTCCCTTTTTTCCAGACAGTGTTGAGGAGGTTTAATATTATTTTGGTCATATTTTCGGGGATGTGTTTATAAACTTCATAGCCGAATTGGTCTTCCCCAGGAGATGTTGTGTTTTTGTGTGTGTGTGTGTGTGTGGCTAGGGCAGCTGTCCACTCGGCTATTGTAAAGTTTTCAGTTAGTGGTTACTGTTTGGGGCCAAGATCAGTAAATAGACTGCGGTGTTTTTGTTCTATTGCTTATCGCTGATCTTGAAAAAAATTTGTATGTTTGTTGTCACTACTCATATTTGTAAAATGTGTTGCCAGACAGTTGTTTTTTTCTTTGTTAGTGATTTTACCAATCAATTTGGGGGTTTGTTGTTTTGGTTTACCCTTAATTGTTCTAATTTTATTTGAGCAGTATTTTTGCCAAGATTTTTCTTTTGCATTTCTAACAATAGTTTTCATTTCCATTTCCTTATTTTTATATATTTTAAAGTCATTGGAATTTCCTGAGTGTTTGAATTTATTTAGTGCTTTTTTTCTTATTTTAAGGGCTTTTTTACATTCATTAGTCCACCGTGGGACAGTGGGTTTGAGTTCTTGTCCTCCTGTCCTGGGGATACTTTGCTTTGCTGCTGAGGTTAAGGTGTTAACTATATTTAGGTTAAATTGGTTTGTGTCCTCATTGTAGAGGTCTTCTAAGTTTATTGTTGAGAGGATGGTTCTAAACTGTTGCCAATCTGCTTTATCACATTTCCATTTTGGTATGTTGTTTGTTGGTTGAAATTGAGGCATTATATTTAGAGTGAGTATAATGGGGAAGTGATCGCTTCCAAGAGTGCTGTCTTGATCAACTTCCCAAGTTGCTTTTTGAGCCAGTTTAGGAGTGACGATGGTAAGGTCAATATTACGGAGAGTGAGCCGGAGGTTGGGTCCAATCTTCGTTCCAGGGCAATTGTTGATGATGACCAAGTTGTTTGCAGAAGCCCATTTTCCCAGTAGTTTGCCTCTTGTGTTATTTAATTTGCCTCCCCACCGTGTATTGTGCGCACTGAAGTCTCCACTCATAATAGTGATTTCAGTAATGCCAGTATTTGTAGGTATCAATTGTGGTGGGGTTGTCACTCCCTGGGTCGTTAACATTCAGGAGCTTTATGGATTGTTGCCCAGTGTGGACCAGAATGGATTGTGTTTCAATGTGGCTAGGTGGGTCAGAGTTTTGATTAGTAATAACCTCGGTGGTATTGTTGTTGTTGTGGGGTTTAAGCCATTTTTCAGCACACGATAGGCTATACATGGCGGCCAGTATTATTGGTGGAGGAAGAGTAGTGAATAGGGGCACCCTAGCGACAATGGGAATTAGCATTACATACAGAGACCCCTGGGCAACTCTAGCGACAATGGAAATTTAACATGGAGAAAAATCGTGGGCAAATCTAGCGACAAGGGGATTTTAACATGGAGAAAAAATCGTGGGCAACTCTAGCGACAAGGGGAATTGAACATGGGGGAATAAAGTGTGGGTCTATCTAGGGAAAAGGGGAATTGAACATGGGATTTTTTTAAAAAAAAAAAATAAAAATTTTTTTAAAAAAAAAAGGGGTAGGCAATTGAAAGTCATTCTCTTTTCGATAAATGTGGGTGGCCCTGAAAAGGGCCTTTGGCTTTCTTCTATTTCCTCCATTTCCTCATCCAGCCCCTAATCTTTCCCCAAATTCCTTTGTTCTTCTTCTTTTCATTTTCCGGTATCCAGTCCGGGTGACCCATGGCTCGGAACTTCTGTTGGATTTTTATCCAGTTATTGTTCAGTCTCTCATATTCTTCTGTTTTCTTTCTATTCTCTTGTTCTTTTCTATCTTTTGCCCACCTGTCCTTAATTTTCTGCACTTCTTCCTCTATTATCTTTTTCATCTTTTCTTCCGCTTTCTTTAGTTGTTCACTGCCCCTTTTCACCAACTTCCACTCTGACCATTTCTCTAGCTCTTCTAAATAGCATCACACTCCTTTTACCTTGTCCATAGACTCTTTTATAGTCCCCACTCTTACATACTCTGGTTGAATCAACCCTCTCAATCTCTTAACTTCTTCCTCTATCATCTCCTCTATCATCTTCCTCGCTAATTTTAGTTCATTGACATAGTCAAGACTTTTTCTCAACCTCCATTCTCTTTCTATCCTTTCAATAGTATAGTCTCCATCTATCATCCAAAAGTAAACATTTCTTAATTCATTAAACAACGCCGACACTTCCATCTTGTATCTGTTATTCCGTAGAATGGTTCGAACGACGAACGTGGTGAGTTCTTATACGAAAAGCGCGGGCGTGAAGGAAAACATCCCCCTAAGACATAAAATTGATCTTACCTAGATCATGACCAAGCAACGCGCGGACGTGAAGGAAAACATCCCCTACTTTTCTCATTTCATATAATCTACTATCCACATACGTGAACCATCAATGAACAATCCCCAAATCTACTATTTACACACGCAAATCATTAAAACCTAATCCATAATCTACTATCCACACAATCCTACTTTAGCTTTTACAAAACCCAAACTATACTCTCTACATACGCTAAGAAACAATAAACCAACCCATAATCTACTATTCACACAAACTTACGTGAGCGCTTACAAACACAAACACACAAACACATACCCTCACACTATAAAAAAAGAGTTAGTGTTTACTCTACCTACACACATTGGCAAATTGATGGTTATTTCTTTTCTAGAGTATTTGGTAGCCCTGAAAAGGGCTGTTGGTTTTTTTGAACTCCAGATGCACCTATCTAATGATGGCACCTTCCTGGCCTGGCGCCACACACGCATCTTCTTCCCCAGTCTCCTTTCACCTTTCTTCTTGGGAGTGCAGAGGCGGGATATGTGGCATCAGAATCCCAATTTTCTGTCTCTGGGATTCTGAAATTTCCTCTCTCCTCTTCTTTGTTTCTTCTCTCCTCCTCTTCTTTTCTTCTTCTTCTTTCCTCCTCCTCCTCCTCTTTCATTCTTGCTTCTTCTACTATATCCTCCGCGGCCAGTTCATTTAGTATGCGCCTGGCATATTCCAGGTGCATCTGGAGTTCTAGCAGTTTCACAATTCTGGTATTCATTGTTTTGTCAACGAATGAACAGGGTAGCTAGACTGTCCAGCGAGTTTCAATTTATAGTGAAAGCACGGACGTGAAGGAAAACAACCCCCTAAAAACATAAAATTGATCTTACCTAGATCATGACCAAAAAACAACGCGCGGACCTAAAGAAACACTCACTCACTTTTTTATACTACGCATCACTATTCTAAAAATTTTTTCATTAATCACTTCAATATACTATCCACATACGCAAAGTAATCTAACCTTAAATCTACTCTCCCCACACCTCTAACAGCAAAAATAAAGACATGATCTTAATCTACTATCCATACCAACGTACGTGAGCACTTACAAACACACAATCCTATACACAAACACATACCCTCACACTATAAAAAAGAGTTAGTGTTTATATTCACACTACTCTACCTACACACATTGGCAAATTGATGGTTATTTCTTTTCTAGAGTATTGGGGTAGCCCTGAAAAGAGCTGTATTTTTTTTTTTTTTTTTTTGTTTGCTATGGCAATCTTTTTTTTTTGTTTCTGATAATGCGATGTCCTCTGAGGATAGACTTTCTGGCGATAGGTCTGCTTCTTCGGAAAGAGAAGAAGAACTCTTTGGTGTCGATACGACAATCGACAAAGCCTCTGTCAGGTTCAGGTTGCTGCTGTTGTTGTTGTTGTTGTTGCTGTTGCTGCTGCTGTCTCTGAAGTCTGTACTTCTCTGTCCATTCTTCTTTCTCCCTGTTCACTTCTTCTCTGAAGAGCTCTTCTATCAGGTCTTCAGTGACTTTTAACATTCTCACATTCTCTATCTCTTCTGGCTTCGGTATCAGACTGTGTCTGACCCTGTGCAAATTTACGTAGGCTTCGTTTAGCTTAGCTAGTTTGGAGCACATCCTCGTAGGAGGATGAGTCGACAATGGATGGTTAGACTGGAAACTTCCCCGGTTCTTAAAGTCAAAGCGCGGACGTGAAGGAAAACATCCCCCACACGGTTTTCGAGCCGCAACGTTCAATGAGTGTCATGAGAGGGATAGTAAGAAGTCAAAGAGCATGAATCAAACATTCTTATAGCCAAACAAAAGACAAAGGCATTTTTTTTCAAAACACAACTTTTTTATTCAAAAATCACTTAACACTAACCAACAACAACTCTAACATTTTTAACAATAATCCAACATTATAACATCAAACATTTTTTTTTAAAAATGACAAACATTTTTTTCTCAATTCACAATCTACTTTAAACAGGGCTGACAACGTTGTGAATGAAGTTGTGATTTCCACTGTTGGAAATCATTAGGCCATTGATGGACACTACGTTTCCTAGCTTGAGACAAAAGATAAGCATAATGGTCACAAAACCATCGATCTACTTTCACATCATTTCTTGAAGAAGAACGAGGATCAAAATGAGTCACTAAATGTTCTAAGTAATAGCCCAGGCTGCGATGATGCAGAAAATACACACAATATTGTCCATACACCAAGGAATCTGTGCCTTGTAATTTTACATTATTGAATCGGGTGGTCTGAGCATTTCTTCTCATAAAGTCGATGATATCGTCTTCCAAAGGGGGCAATCCGTACGAATCGAAATATTCCACACATCCTTCTTGAGGAAAGTAAACGGCTACCCAGTGGGTTCCTGGGAGATGACTGTCGTCCGTGTTGATCACATAAGCTTGATGGTCTTGAGGTTTGCGATGAGGGAGTTCATCTTTAGCACAGACGACAGGATTCCAAGAAGCCGTATACGAACTGTGGTTCAAAAGGTAATAAAGTTCCCAGGTATCCATGTTTTGTGTGCTTTTTTTCTTCTTCTTCACAGGTAATAATAAGTCATCAATTCAATCCTGACTTTCTGCTTGAAAATGTCTGACAAATAACCGTTTCTTCGTTTCGTCTCCTCACTTTGATTCAGGAGAGCTTCGATACGATGGATCTCTTGAGTGGTTAGTGGTGGACAAGAATGTTCACGCAAGTCTTTATACCACTGGTGCAACACGTCTTCGTCCGAGATGAGACTCCAAGCATCGTCCAGATACTCGTCCAATTTTTCTTCTTGACTCAACATTAGGCATTTATCGTGTTGAATTTGACTGGGATGATCGTTTTGACATCCATAGCAATCTTTCTTGATCAATTCCGTCATTTTTTCCACCAAGTGTTTGGCAAAACAGGAGACTAAATGGGCTTCTTGTTCTGGCCATCTCGACTTCATCATGATCACTTCTTCTTTTTCCATGGTCTCCTCACATTCCATCTTCAAAGTTTCTCCACTAGGTAAAGAGGGATAACAGTCTTCCATAGCTTCTAATAGTCTAGAATGACTTCTCTCAAACTGTTGATTTCTATCGTATTATCAAATTCTGCATACAGGATGACGTTCACTGTTTCTTTCAGTGGGTCTGCAAACTGAAGTTCCACACGAAGCTGGCCAGATTTTATAGGGTGGAAATGTTCCTCGTCGCTGCCCTGGTCTGGAGTGAAATCGAAAGCCCACAAAGCATAGCCTCCTGCATAATCCTCGTACGTAATGCCGTGACTGGTGTTGGTTCCTAACTGACCGGTGGCTTCGTACAAGGACAAGTACGATCTCAAGTAATTCAACTTCGTGTCACTAAAGTCAGGTTCGAAAGGTCGGGTACACAAGGTCTTGCCATCGCGACTGACTTCGATTTCCTTCACCTTAAAGTGCTGAAAGTTGAAAGGATTTTTATCGAAGTCTCCGTTGAAGGCTTCATTGTTGACCATACCAAGGATTAAACGCTTGGGTAACTGTCCTTGAAACAGATGATCTTCGATCATGGATTGATGGTTAGCGGGAATGGTGAACGTTTTCACTTCCACGCGTCGGATGGGATACTTGGCGGTCGTTCTGCTCAACGTCTGACTGATGTCGTTTCCCACTTTAGGTAACACTTCCACGCGTCGTACGTAGAGTTTGGCCTCCTCGATTTTGCTTTTAGGATTGCCAGTCTGAGTAGCATCATCATCAGCCAACAAATGGAAAGCGGCACTGCTGAGATTCAGTCTCAAGCGAACATTGACCCCGTTCAGCAAATATTTCTCTTGCAACCACATGTCCAAATGCAAACGATCCATTAATTCTAAACTCTGTCCATCTTTGATTTTGCTTCGTCTTTCCTCAAAGCTGTCATTGTCATTGTTAAATGTTTCAAACGTCTTCGCTTCGTCAGGTTCCCATAGCACACAAGCATTGAGATGAGTATTCTTGGCATCTATTCCGTACGTCAAGAGATTTTCCAGGTAGGCACGGTAAGGGTAAGTATCCATGCTGCTACTGACCAGTTTGTTATTCAAGTACAAGTCCACTGAGCTGAACAAGGAATGCATGAAATTGTTGACGGGAGCTATATTCTCAGTGGCATCTATTCCACTGTTATCCTTATCTAGAACTTTGACTTTCAAGTACAAGTAACTGCTATTCAGATCGATGTAATCTTCGGGCTGTCCCTTGATTTCAAACTCGATGGGAGCGGAATCGGTCAGTGAGGAGACGGGGTGAAATTCCACCCATTGGGATTCTTGCATCGTCATCATCGTGGGGGGCATGGCAAACAGGTCCAGTTCCGACTTGGAACAAGCGCAAGATTCTCGGTGCATCATTTTTTTTATTGCTGTGTCTCAATAATCAAAAACGTCTAAGTCTCGAACGGTTCTTCTTTTCTTGGTCTTTCTCGCTTTAGACGCGTGAAGTCTGGTGAAAGGGTGTTTTCTTCGTCGTCTCTTTCTGCCTTGTCCTTGCTGAATGCCTGACTCGGTAGCGTGCAGGGCATTTATAGGTATGTCTCGTCGGCCCAAAAGGTCTTTGCCCGTTTGCAGCAAGACATCTTTGCCTGCCCTCATGAAGGCTTCTTTAGGATTTTGTTTGTCGATGATGACATTTTGGAGAAATTCTTTGCCTTGCGTCAATGCCGCATCTTTCAAGGCGTGCAATCCGCGTGTCACCATCGGTTTCAACACTGGGGCCACCGAACGAAAGGCCGATTTTAACATATCTCCTAAACCGTGTCCTCGCTGTCGAGCAACCCCTCGGTACACTGGATACATGACTTACGAGTCGTGAGAGAACCGTTTTCGAAAATGGAGTTTCACCGTGACTTTTCCTTTGGCGAATGGAATATTTTGTCCCAAATCTCCTTTTATAGCAATGTTGACCGTGTCCAAATACGACTTGCTGACAGGCAAATAATAAGGATGTACAAATTCGCGGTGGACGTGGTAAGTGTTTCCACCTTCCTCGTCAGTGGCCGTGGCAGAATTTACTTTGAAAGGAATGACACGCAGTAACGGCACGGAGGTGTCCCACCACTTTGTACTCCACCACGTCGGAGTATACAAACATCCAATTCAGTCCTTGGTTCAGTTCTACCGGGAAACGAAAATACCTTGCAAAATGCTCGTTGTTGTCAATCTCTGCGATGTGAATCTTTTTGGTCTGCTTTTCCGTGACCAAATTGAAGTCTCCACCCAAAATGTCATACAATCCAGGGCAAAATTTAATACAGATACTTTTTTCCTCACCTTCAAATTTGATGAGTAGACGATGAGACTGTTTGTGGTACTCGATGGTGACACGTTTACCTACTTTGGTCAGAACTTTGTCAAATGTTGCATAGAATTTGTCAGCGATGGCCTCCACCAGATGTTGACCACTAAAATAATGGCCTGAGTTAATTTTAAAGTGATAAACGTAAAGAGGAGGAGAAGGGTCACTGCTGTTACGGGGTATTGGGTCCTTCGCAAGATGTGATCTATGTTGAGGACTGTTCGTCATTTTTTCCTGCACTGCTGGGTCCAGAATTTCGACGTCAAAAGTGTTTTGAGTTTCAGTGATGTTTTTGATAATGTGTTGGGTGAATCATTTCTACCAAAGCCACTTCCCAATGGGCTTCGTGATCTAAGGGGATGGCCTGAGGTAATTTGGCCGTGTAACAGCACAACGTGTTGTGGGGAAACACCTCCATGGAACTGTCACTGGGCAAGGTTAAATAAAATTGGTTTTGGTGACTCATAATTCCAGAGTTCTGTGGCTGTCTGAGCGGTTACTGGACGTCAGATGCGTGTCTCCGCCCAAAATGGGGCTCTGGTTGTTATTGGAGTGGTGACTGACACTGGCACTGGACACAAGGTTCCCGTGGTTCCCGTTTGAAGAGAACTTCTGGGAGGGATTGGGAAGCAGGTAACCGATGCAACTACTCAATAAAATGGTCCACAATTGTTTGTCTCCTTGTTGCAAACTCAAATTGGCAATAGCTGCCCCGATGACACAATACACCACGAAGGTTTGGCAGAAAAAGACGATTTGCGTTTTAGGCACACGTTCTCCACACCACACCCACAAGGGTTGTTTTTGTAAATCTTGCACAGAAGAACTAGGTGAAGGAGTGGTCGACGTAGCTGCGTCTGTGTGAAAGGGCATGATGGTCACTTCTTTTTATAGTCGATGACTTGCGAAGCGTCGATCCAAGAATCAAAACTGGGTGGATATCCTTTCCAACTTAGACTTCTTTGACACGTCGTTTGCCCACTTTACGGGTTCTGCGTTCGATAATGCTTTCGATGTCGTACACGTCGTCTTCTTTTTTGGTGACACGTTGTAACTCGGGCAAATAAAACGTTCCTTTGAGCACTTCTCCATTCATGTCTTCCAATTTATAGACGGTAGGATGACGGCCATACACTCGTCCAGTGACGCGAAACAATTCGTTCGTCCAGTTAGGTAAGTAACCTTTGTCGAAAGTGCGTTTGGTTTTACCACTGCGCACAAAATCTCCTACGGCCAACATTCCACTTTTCTTGCGGACAGCCCTCGTCGGGGACGTACCGAACAGGCGCTCAAACACCAACACTTCGTTCCCGGGAGTCACTTCTTGCGGGGCACGTCCGATGCTTCGATGGTAAGATTGGTTGTACGCTTGCACCAGGTGCGGTAAGATGTCGATGTACTTCAGAGTGTGGTGATGCGTAAAATATTTCGACATGCGTTATTTCACAGTACGTTGAAAACGTTCCACGATGCTGGCTTTGGTTTCGGGATTCTCCGTGGTAAAAAAATGAATGTCACGTTTCTTTAATTCTTTTTGGAAAGCTTGGTTCAGAAATTCGGTGCCTTTGTCCGTTTGCCATCGAAGAGGGTGACGACCGCTTTGTTTCAACACCCGTTGCAGGGCTCGCACTAACTCGCTGCTCGATTTGGAAGTCAAGGGCACGAACCAGGCAAATTTGGAAAAGACGTCGATGACACAAAACAGATATTTGTAGCCACGATTGTAGCTGGCCAAATGAGAGACATCGGCTAAATCAGCTTGCCATTGATGATCGATGCCTTCCACTCGGGTGCGACTTCTGGCAAACTTGCGTCGAATGGGTTTGTGCAAAGTGTAGGTAGCTTGTTCTTGTAACCATCGTTGCACTTGAGGTAAAGGGAGACTTTTCAATCGAGTTTTGGCACCACGATGCAATTTTTGAACTCCTGCGTAACCTGCAGGATGGGAGGGATCGTAGTAAATGCTGGCTAAGACTTTGTCGATTTTTTATTTTTTTTTTGTGTTGGTTGGTGTGTTAATAAGGCACCCACTCTTGGAGGATGCTACTCTTTTTCTCTTGGGGTATTTTCTTGGATTGCAATGCTTTGCGTGTGCGACCGGCAATAGGTGTTGAAGAGGAGGATGTCTGAGCGGGGGATATCGGTTCTTGTTTCACTTCTGTCTTCACTTTCTTTTTCTCTTGTGATGAAGAAGGGGTGGCCATCATCTTTTTAATCCATCCAGTTCTGGAGGTAGGTGGTGTTGTTAACTTGCGTACTTTTTCTGGTGGAGTTTGAAACCCTTCTTCTTCTTCTCCTTTTTCTGTCTTGGTCACTGGTAGTGGTGGTACTGGTACTGGTACTGGTACTGGTGATGGTGCTGGACTTTTCATCAAGGTCTTAAAATCTTTCAGAGTGGGTAGAGCTGTTACGTCTAAAGCTTTCTGGTGAAAGAGTTGCAGTCGTTGCAAGAGTTGACCGTACTTTTGCGATTTTTCTGTTTCGGACAAATCTTAGCGATCCATCAAGGACTGCAATTCGTGTTGTAACTGGGACATCTCGCTCAAATTGGGATTGGGAGGTAAATGCGGGGTGCGTTGATCTTGCCACCGATGGTATTCCATCCATCGTTTGTAAGGCACTAAAGCCAGTTTTCGTCCTTCCATGGGGTTGTCAGGGGTCAATTCTGAGATCTTGGGACTTCCGAGGGCCTTTTTATCTTGCTCCCACCAGTCCTCCCAACATGGTTCCCAAGACTCCTTTCAGTATGGGACCTAACAAGAGGGGTAAAATGCCTCCACGTTGGACCAACATCTTCTTTTCTTGACGAATGGGAATTTTCTTTTGAACCATTTGGCGAAGAACGTGACGATGTTTGCCTAAGCATTGTTTCTGGTGTTTGGACAAAGGGATCGTGCCTTTGAAGACGTTCAAACAACATTCGCACACGGTATCGATGACCTCTTTGGAGGCCGATTGAATGAGTTTTTTTCGTAGAGGTGGAGAAGCTTTGGACAGGACAGATAACATGTCCCCATGTTTGACTAAACGTGGTGATAGTCCTTTCCTTTTCTTTCCTTGGGGTTTTCTGGAGGGTGACATCTTTGAGTCTTCAGGAGCACCAAAAACACTGATACCCCGGCTTGGTCACAGGCCTTTTTTATACTGGAACGCGTCGCCACTGATTGTCTTTACGTCGTATTAGTTTGAGGACAGACATAACACGTCGTGCAGGGGTACGTAACGGACTAAATCGAGCCAGTTCTTGCTTGGACAAATCCAGTAAACTTTGTAACATGCCCGATCTTTCTTGGACTTTGATTTTGGGAAAAGGTACTTTGTGAGCAGCAGCCACTGCCGCTAAATTGGAGGGTCCTGTCACTGGGGAAGTTCTTTTTGGGGTCATCAACGGAGAAGTTCTTGGTGTAATCAACGTCTCCAAGTACTCTTCAGTTCTTGGTGTCATCAACGGAGAAGTGGATGAACGTGAGGATGCCGGAGACGCAGTCACTGGTTTGCGAGTGTAAAGTTGCGTCCTTGCCGAAGTGCCTCTCTTGCGACCAGTTTTCTTCTGTGGACTTTTCTTTTTCTGGGGACTTTTTCTCTGTTTCTTTTTCTGGGGGCTTCTTTTCTTTTTCCGGGGTGGTGTCTGGTAAGAGGAGGGTCCCGCCACTAGAGAAGTTCTCCTTTGGGACCTGGTCTTTTTCTTTTTCTTCTTGGGGCTTCGTTGGACTTTTTTCTTGGTTATAACTTTGGGGGCATTAGGATCCCATCTTAAGAGAGAGCGCATGATGACCCCTCCTAGAGTACCGCTCCCTCCAGGTTTCAAAATGATTTGTTTTTTGGTTTGAGTGTCGATGCGGGGATCGGCCAATTGGACCAAAGCGACTTTGTTTCGATCGAAAAAGCGTTTGGTTTGATGAGGAATCTGAATGATTCCTTGGAGTATTTGACGTGCCGTCACCGTGAACCATCGTAAGACTTCTTTGAGACTAGCTTCTAAGACACGAGCTCGTATTTGTGGATTTTTGTCTCGACTGATGCCATACAAGGCACGAATCAATTTGACGGGAAGATGCGACTGAAGGTACGTCATGTTGACGTTGTGTGAGACAGACGTAAAAGGGTCTGAGGTTTTTATAGATTTTTATGTGGAGTGAAATTAAGTCGAGGACGGAGACGTGTACAGGACAGGCCCTCCGTCTTGGCACCAGTGGTGAAACAAGTGGGTACGAAATCGCAAATCCTCGGGGGTCGTAGGTTTCAAATCGACGAGTAAATAGGCGTGTGGAGTTTGAGTGGCATCGTCGTAAGCCTGAGTCAGCCAAGGCGTTCCTAACTGTTTGGCTAAGACTTGCACTTGCGATTTATCTCGAGGGCTTTTAAACAAGACCACGTAATGCGCATTGAGACTGATGGTGCGATGGGCTTTACTTTGTTGAAACAAATTTTGGGTGATGTAAACGACACTGGCATTACGGTGATGCCCTTTGCGCGTGAACCACAGTTTAATTTCTTCTTCGTCTTCTCCTAACATGTCGTCGAAAATGACCAAATGGGTTTGACGGGAGTCAGAGACGATGCCGTCGTCTTCTTTAGGAATGCCTTCCACAAACACGATGGAATCGCCTTGACTTTCTCGCAAGAGGCTGTACGCCGATTGCCACTCTTTGTAACACCACACGATCCGCTGAGGTGGCCGATCGATCAAATGATGTTTATGTTCGATCAAACGTTTGACGAATTCGGTTTTGCCTGAACCGCTAGGTTCAGCAATGAGCATGTTAAAGGGATGGCGAAGATACAAAGCCTCCCAACTGGCACGATCTAAGTGTTCGTCGATGACTTTGACAGTAGAGGAAGAGGGAGCAGAGACAGCAGAGGTAGCCATAGTGTGAGGAATGTCACTTGTGACACGAAAACAAACAAGACAAGAGTTTATATACTTTTTTCAGAACACGTTTATTGAATGTTTCAGACATGAATTCGAAAGACAAAAATGCATAAAAGCCAAAGGCTTAAGTACAAGGATAAAAGGCACATGATAACCATTAACGTGGAATAAACACAAGTGTCTGTACAACATGTTTTGGGTAATGTTTTAACCAGTTCTATAGTAGGGGGTAAGGTCACACAAGTGTCCTCCCGAAAGGGTCTTTCAGGCCTGTCCACGACAGTCCCGTCCTGGGTGACGGGTTCTTCTGGCACCGTCACTAACACGGGTTGAAAAGTAATTTTTTTTTCCTTGAACAACTCTCGTGCATACTGGTTCACTTCTTGGGTCCAAGCCTCAAAATCCCATTCTTTCCAGGTACGGACATCTGTCCAATGGGGATGTAAGTCACAAGCTACACACACATCGTCATACACGTCTTGGGTAGCTAAAATCTTTTTTTCCTGTTGAGGTCGAGAAGTATCCAGATGAAAACGCAAGGCTTTGAGCAAAAGGAGTTTTTCGTGACCATTTAAGGCCATTGAGGTGGTAAGTACTGATCGTAAAGAGTCCACAAAGAATCGGCTGGTAAACGAAATCCCAGAAAACAAGTCACTAAGACACACACCACTTGTCGACCCAAATTGAATGGATACAGTTCTTGTAATAATCGATGGTAATGATCCACGGTTTGAATATGGTCATTGAGTTCCTTCCACGGAATCTGTTCAATGACATGTGACATAAGTCGTGGCATGGCAGCCTGTTTTTATATTCTCTTTTTTTCGGATGCAATACACGTACTTTCTAGCCAGAGATCTTCGTTCCCCAGTAGGGAATCTAAATCTTGCATACTGTAACCGAAAAGTCAGAGTTTGTCTAGATGTTTCGTCTTCCGCTAAGCAGATTCCACGTAACAAATGTTGGTAATCCTTTAACTTGTCTTCCTCAATGCGTTGCACTAGGTGAATCTCGAAGTAACCAAAATTATGAACATGTCGATCATTGGCGATCTCAAAGTTTTGAACAATGTCTGACCATTGAAACAATTTCTGACGAATCAGTTCTCTTATACCATTCAGGTACCAGTGGTTAAAGATCTGGTGACGTAACGGATGCAATTGTTCTTTACGTTTGACTTGTATTTTCACCAGTTCTCGGTAAATCCTTTCTCTCAACTCTTCAGACAAGCCCAAAATGTTCTCTTGTAAAGTATCCATAAGTATATACACTGTTTTTGGAATCCTTGGGTGGTGGCCAATAGCCTCGTTTACCTTTGTGCCTGATGTAATATCCACTCATAATCAGTCTTCTTATACTTTGGAACAGAGCATAATTTAAAAACGGTTCAATAACTCTGAGCTTGCGTTTCACTTGTATTTTGATCAGTTCTCGGTAAATGCGTTCTCTCAACTCCACAGGCAAAGCACGAATGTTCTCTAGCAAAGTATCCATGAATAGGTCATACTAAATCCTCTTTGGTCTGACACAAGACATGTACTGTTTGCACAGACATGGTTTTAATTCATTGTCGAATCTAAATCGTTTAGTTACTATTTTGCACGTTACAATTCGTTCAGAAGTTTCCTCTTTCACTAAGTCGACATTGCGTAAAAGATGTTGGTAATTCGTTAACTCTTCCTCTGGAATTCGATGCAGTACGTTTACAATGTAGTAGATAGAATCATCCAGAGCAAACCATTCCTTTTTAAAACCAGGGGGTCGTTGATCAATGTCTGTCCAATGGAACACTTTCAACTCAATCAGTCCTTGTATAGCCTTCAGGTACCAGTGGTTCAAACACCGGTGACGTAACGGATGCAATTGTTCTTTACGTTTCACTTGTATTTTCACCAGCTCTCGGTAAATGCGTTCTCTCAACTCCACAGGCAAAGCACGAATGTTCTCGTGTAAAGTATTCATGAACAGATTATGGTAAGTTACTTCAATGTCTCGGTCCCACTAAGGGTAAGTAATGACAATTCGGTGACCATCGAGCATGTTCTACGTAGGCCGAATCTTGCGGTTCCCAGTGGTGAAGTGACACACCGCAACTGAAGCACTTGACTTTATCTCCTTCGCCCAAGTAGAAAAATCCGGCTCTGGCTAATTCTTCGGGGGTCGGTCCTCCCAGATACTTAGGCCATTTTCCTTTGAACGATTGAAGACGATTTTCAAAGTCGCAGTATTCCGACAAACGCACAGGAAACGAATATTCATCTTTCACAGGTTCGTTTCGATGAGGGTTGGGTGACATGAACAGGAGTTTGCTCAGGGCTGGATGACATCCGTAGGGAGGTAGACGTGAAGGTGAACATTCCCCTTTAAAACGAAACCCAGTAAAATGTCCAAGAGGACGAGCGGCATCACTTTCGCATCCCTCGGGTTTGACACGCACAGCATCACTTTCCATGATAGGGGTAGTGAGAACAAAGTTCCCATGATGCTTTACGGCATCGCTAAGGTCACAGCGTACAGCATCGTACCCATCGCAAGGCTCACAATCGCATTCCACTTCAGAAACCTCACACTTGAATTGTGCCTTTCTAAACAACTTGTTATGTGTTTCTCTGAACGTAATCATCTTGTTCGCTCGGTCTTGGTAGTCACAATGAACTATCGATCTTGCCTAGGGTTCCTTTTTATATACAGACCAATACAGACGTGTCCATACGGTAAGGTAAAATGATTGGGAAGTCGCACTCGCTTCTGGTACACGATTTGATAGACTTTTTCCAAGGGCCGACTGACGATGTGATGAGTGGGTAAACGTACAATCTTGTTCGGTTGATTGGTGGTCACTTTAAAGTTTCCATCCTCTCCCGATTGCAAGGCTTCTTTCAATACCCCAAAGTTGACCACTCGACTGGTACGATAATTCAGAGTCAGTCCTTTCACTTTGCACGTCGTGTGCACTTCTCCTTGTTTGTCCCGGTATTCGTAGCCGTAATTTTTGGGACCGCCACTGACGAAACTTAGAATCTTGTCGTCGGGATGCTCGTCTGTCCAGGCTCCTAAACGGTCTCCTTCGATGTCAGGGTGCTGTTGACTCGGGTGATGAATGTAAATGCAACTGTCCGTGTCAAAGTACAGGACGCGTTCCCCTGACAGTTCTAAAGCTTCGTACAATTTTAAGCGAGCATGGGCTGTCACGTAAGCCGCAATGATGACATTTCCAAAAGGGTCGTCTTGTACAAAGTCCAGATCTTCTTCGTAATTGACCAAGATCAAATCCTCGCGAACGACGTCCACGTGTTTCATGTATTTGGTTTTGTCGTGAATCATCTGGAAGTAGCGGGAAGGTTCTGTCAAATATTCCGTCTTGGGTAAACACGGTCGTTGTGCCATTTTACCCCACAAGCAATTTAACATCACTTTGGCAAACGATCGCCTGCCTTCGTTTTTCTCGATGTGGTCTAAAGTGATGCCTTCTTGTTCATAGTATTTCTCTTTGAATTGTATTTGGTCTTCGGGAGTGTGACACCGGGAAGGATAGTCGCTGGCTTCTTGCTTCAGTTTCAAAAAGGCATCCACGTAGTCTGCGAAAATGCCTTTCTGACTTGGATCACCCTTGTGGTATTGTTGTGTCTTGGGAAAGTGGCAAATTTCGTACACTTCTAACAGTTGGTATCCCATGTCCAGAGCTTTGAACAATTCTACGCTGACCCAGGTTCCCGTCAAGGCCCGTTCTTCCTGGGTGTGCTGACAAGGTTGGTCTTGGTTGCACGTTTCGGCACAAGTACGGCACAAGGGAAACATCAGTTTGCCTTGACAATGGTGAGGTAAGACGGGATGGTATAGGTTCGTGGGAGGCAAAACTTTGCACTTGATCAAGCCTTCGTATTGTCGAATGTTTTTCAGGTCGATGTGTTCCGTTAACAATTGCGTGTGCCCTACAGGAAAGCGACAATTTTTGCACAGGTAGGGATACAGCGAACACACGTCCAAGTATTTGATTTCTTCTCCTTTCTCTTCGTCGGCTTGGTACAGCAAACAGGTGGCATTGGTCCTTCCTCCGTACAAACTATCCCTCGGGTGCAGCGGGTCCATGAACTGGTAACTTTCCACGAGGCGTTTAAACTCGGGATCGGTTTTCATACGGTGATCGTACTCGTGTTCCCACATTTCCACCACTTGGTATCCTTCCTGTTCTAACTTTAGGCGCCGCTGACAAGTGTCCTGGTACAAGTCTTCCATGGTTCGTTGTAAAAACCGATTTTTAGTGCTACGATCAGGGTAACAGACGGGACATCCGTGAAATAAGCAACCGTTAAACTCGTACACGATCTTGGGGTTTTCTAAGTTCCAGCCATCTACCGAATACGTTCCGATGGTCTTTTCTCCCCCTCCGTTGCGGGCATGCTGAATCCATTTGTCTTCCTTGTCGCACAAGTAATGTAACCAGCGTAGGGCTTTGAACGAGTATTGACGTTTGACATAGTGGGTCGTTTGAGGGCTGATGACAGCTACGGTGTTTTCAGGCATGAATCGTTGTCGATACACTAAGGAACACCCTTTGGCAATGGTGCAAGCTTCTTTCAAAGGATCGACCCCTCCGTGTTCCATGTACAGTTTTCGAAATTTTCCACAGCAACGCGGTAAAATGTCCACGTCGGAACGACAATACTTTAGCATTTCTTCCTGAAAGTCGAAAGGGTCCGAGGCGTGAGCCTGGTACCAAGCGTAGAAAGCTTCTCGTTGTTCGGTACGCATGTTGTCGGGGTCGTAATAGTGAGCCTCAGGTAAATGGGGTAGAACGGCGCGTTGATTGGCTTCCGTATTGAAAAAGTGTGGAAAGTACCCTTTAGCCATTTCTGTCATTCCAAACGTTTTAGGCATTCGGCTCAAAGGCATGGCCAAATAGCTCATGGAATCTTTAAACTGTACTTGTCCCACTTGCATGAAAATGATCTTGGCTCCGTTCAAAGTCACTTTAGGACGCTCGGTGCCTTGTTCCGTATAGTATCTCAAAAGAAACTGTCCATCGTATCCGGAACAATTGTGAGCCATCACCGTGGCATGACGATGACAATCTCGGTAACGTTCGATGTCCTCTTGGCTCCACGTCTTGTCGACGGGGTCTAAGACCCATTGGGCAAAATCGGCTAACGTGTTCGGTCCTCGAAAGATTTTTTCACGTCCTCCAGGAATCTTGCTGCAGTGAGGGCAATGACTGAAGATAGGTTCTTGAATGCACTTCTCGCACGCTCGATGAGTCACGCAGAAATTAGGAATGTGAATACCGGTCTCTTGCATGCATTCGAAATAAAAAAAGATGAAATTGCCTTTCTTCTTGTGACCGTCCACTTTCTCTGGTTGGGGTTGGTATTTTTGCACGTAACATTGGTGTTCCAAGTCCACGATGTGGTGACAAATGTGACATTTTTTCTTTCCTCGACATACGTGTGCCTTGGCAGTATTGGTACATATGCCTTGTCCACACGTAGGGCACAATCTCAGGAGTTGACAAACACATTTCTTCTGTGAACCTTGCGTCTTCAAATATTGTTGGTAACAGGTAGGGCTGACAAATGTGCGCAGACACGTTGAACAAGGCACTGGTCGCTCAGACAGGGTGGAGAGGCCAAACATCCTGAGCATTTCCATCCACAATGCTTGTGTTGCTCTCGATTATTATAACCATAATCACATTTCTCACAGTAATAACTGTATCCCAGGAATGCAGTGATACTGGTAATAGTATCGAAATGGTCATCGTGATAATAAACATGAATGTATTTTCCGTCCTGAAAATCTTGGCCTCGAAACAACAGGGGCCCGCGTATTTCTTGAGGGTGCACTTTCAAGGTGTATCGTGGAGCTAGGACATCTTGCAATTTTTGCATCTCAGGAATGCCACAGGGTGTGTCTTTGGATAGTCCGGCTTGTTGTAACGGGAGTTCTGCTTCGTTTCGTTGTTTGGCTCGGTCGGATCGTTGAATAGTTTTCCAGGTTCTTTTCCATTCTACCGTGTCGTTCTTGTTGGCATAGGTTCGTCCCACCACGATGGCACGGGCTAAACACATCTGGTCATGAGGGTTGTTAATTCGGACGAGACTTGTTTTGGTGTTGCGAAGGTCGTCCACCAATAACATCTTTATGCGTCCAGTCCCTTGAGGGGGAGAGACGTGGGTCATGTCCAGTGTGGCTTTTCCATCGGTGATGTCAAACTGGTCATTAGATTGTTGTACGTGTTGAATCTTGTCCATGATTTTGGAAGCGGTCAATTCTACAGGGGTGCTAAACTCGATCCCAAGTAGTGAAGGGGGGCACTATACGTACAATGGGAATTAGCATTAAAAACACCCTTGGGGCACTATACGTACAATGGAAATTTAACATGGAGAAAAATCGTGGGGCACTATACGTACAAGGGGAATTTAACATGGCGATAAATCGTGGGGCACTTTACGTACAAGGGGAATTTAACATGGGAATAGAGTTTGGGCTTGTTTAGGGACAAGGGGAATTGAACATGGGATTTTTTTTTAAAAAAAAAATTTTTTAAAAAAAAGGGGTAGGCAATTCAAAAGACTATCTCTTTTCGAGAAATATGGCTGGCCCTGAAAAGGGCCTTTGGGTTTTCTTCTTCTAATTTCTTCTTTTCCTCCACCAACTTCTTATTTTATCTCCAACACTCTTTCTCTTCTTTTTTTTCTCCTTCTCTTCTTTCTTCTCTTCTTTCTTCTCTTCCTCCTTTTCTTCTTTCTTCCTCTTCTCATTTTCCTCTTCTTTTTCAATTTTTTCGTTCCATGTTCTTATTCTTATCTTTTCCTCTTCATCCTCCTTCTCCTCCTTGATCTCTTTCATTACACCACTAATCTTGTCCTTTGCTTTCCTTAAATTGTTAATTTCCATCTTTACACGATGGGGACTATAGGAATAATGGTCTTCAACCAGTCTTAATAGCATCTGTTCCATTATTCCTAAATTGTCTAAAACGTCTTGCAAGGTTTGTAATTTGTCCATTTGGTTTGACGCCATCTTCTTTGTATTCTTTGCAGAATGGTTTGAACGACGAATACTGTGGGTTCTTATACGAAAAGCGCGTACGTGAAGGAAAACATCCCCCTAAAACATAAAATGGATCTTACCTAGATGATGACCGAACATCGCGCGGACGTGAAGGAAAACATCCCCCTACTTTCTCATTTCATATAATATAACCCTAACTATACTCTCCACATTTGCTAAGAAACCCATAATCTACTATTCACACCAACATACCTGAGCTCTTACAAACACACAAACACATACACTTCCACTATTAATAAAGAGTTAGTGTTTATTTTCACACTACTCTACCTACATACATTGGCAAATTAATAGTTATTTCTTTTCTAGAGTATTGGGTAGCCCTGAAAAGGGCTGTTTTGTTTGGAACTTCATGGGCACCTGGTTAATGGTGGCACCTTCCAGGCCTGGCGCCACATACACATCTTATCCCCCAGTTACTTTTTACCTTTTGGGGGGAGAGAGCAGAGGTAGGATATGTTGCTTCAGAATCCCAATTTTCACTCTCTGGGATTTTGAAATTTCTTCTCTCCTTTTCCTCCTCCTCTTCTTTGTTTCTTCTTTCCTCTTTATATCTTCTTTCTTCTTCTTCTTTGTTTCTTCTTTCCTCCTCTCTTATCCTTCCCTCCTCGACAATGGCTTCCGCGGCCAGTTCATTTAATATGCGCCTGGCATATTCCAGATGCACATGAAGCTCCAACAGTTTCTCAAGTCTCGTGTTCATTTTTGGTGTTGATCAATCAACAAGGGTAGCTGGACTGCCGAACGAGTTTCAATTTATAGTGAAAGCGCGGACGTGATGGAAAACATCCCCCTAAAAACATAAAATTCATCTTACCTAGATCATGACCAAAAACAACAACGCGCGGACCTAAAAGAAACACTCGCTCACTTTTTTATGCTACCCATCACTTCAATAGACTATCCACATACTCAAAACAATCCAATCTAACCCTAATATACACCTCAAACAACCCCAAAAAACAAACATCATTTTAATCTACTATCCACACCAACCTACTTTATCACTTACAAACACAATCACACAAACTCATACCCTCACATTTTTTTGAAAAAGAGTTAGTGTTTATTTTCACACTACTCTACCTACATACATTGGCAAATCGATCGTTATTTCTTTTCTAGAGTATTGGGTAGCCCTGAAAAGGGCTGTTTTTTTGTTTTGCTATGGCATTCTTTTTTAGTTTCTAAGAATGCGATGTCCTCTGAGGATAGACTTTCTGGCGATAGGTCTGCTTCTTCGGAAAGAGAAGAAGAATTCTTTGGTGTCGATACGACAATCCACAAAGCCTCTGTCAGCTTCAGGCTGTTGCTGCTGCTGTTGTTGTTGTTGTTGTTGTTGTTGCTGCTGTCTCTGAAGTCTGTACTTCTCTGTCCATTCTTCTTTCTCCCTGTTCATTTCTTCTCTGAAGAGCTCTTCTATCAGGTCTTCAGTGATTTTTAACATTCTCACATTCTCTATCTCTTCTGGCTTCGGTATCAGACTGTGTCTGACCCTATGCAAATTCACGTAGGCTTCGTTGAGCTTAGCTAGTTTGGAGCACATCTTCTTAGGAGGATGAGTCGACAATGGATGGCTAGACTGGGAACAACCCGGTTCTTAAAGTGAAAGCGCGGACGTGAAGGAAAACATCCCCCACACGGTTTTCGAGCCGCAACGTTCATGAGAGGGATAGTAAGAAATGAAAGAGCATCAATCCAACATTCTTATAGCTAAACAAAAGACAAAGGCATTTTTTTCTAAACACAACATTTTTTATTCAAAAATCACTTAACACTAACTAACAACAACATTTTTAACAATAAACCAACACTATAACATCAAACAATTTTTTCAAATCACAAACAATTTTATTCTTTAAATGCAATCTACTTTAAACAAGGCTGACAACGTTGTGAATGAAATTGTGATTTCCACTGTTGGAAATCATTAGGCCATTGATGGACACTACGTTTCCTAGCTTGAGACAAAAGATAAGCATAATGGTCACAAAACCATCTATCTACTTTCACATCGTTTCTAGCAGAAGAACGAGGATCGAAATGAGTCACTAAATGTTCTAAGGAATAGCCCAGGCTGCGATGATGCAGAAAATACACACAGTATTGTCCACACACCAAGGAATCTGTGCCTTGTAATTTCACGTTATTGAATCGGGTGGTTTGAGCATTTCTTCTCATAAAGTCGATGATATCGTCTTCCAAAGGGGGCAATCCGTACGAATCGAAATATTCCACACATCCTTCTTGAGGAAAGTAAACGGCTACCCAGTGGGTTCCTGGGAGATGACTGTCGTCCGTGTTGATCACGTAAGCTTGATGGTCTTTAGGTTTGCGATGAGGGAGTTCATCTTTAGCACAGACGACAGGATTCCAAGAAGACGTATACGAACTGTGGTTCAAAAGGTAATAAAGTTCCCAGGTATCCATTGTTTTGTGTTGTTTGTTTTCTTCTTCACAGGTAATAATAAGTCGTCAATTCGATCCTGACTTTTTGCTTGAAAATGTCTGACGAATAAACGGTTATTCGTTCTGTTTCTTCACTCTGATTCAGGAGAGCTTCGATACGATGGATCTCTTGAGTGGTTAATGGTGGACAAGAATGTTCACGCAAGTCTTTATACCACTGGTGCAACACGTCTTCGTTCGAGATGAGACTCCAAGCTTCGTCCAGATACTCGTCCAATTTTTCTTCTTGACTCAACATCAGGCATTTATCGTGTTGAATTTGACTGGGATGATCGTTTTGACATCCATAGCAATTTTTCTTGATCAATTCCGTCATTTTGTCGACCAAGTGTTTGGCAAAACAGGAGACTAAATGGGCTTCTTGTTCTGGCCATCTCGACTTCATCATGATATCTTCTTCGTCTTTGTCTTGAGATTCTTCTCCTTCCACGGTCTCCTCACATTCCATCTCCAAAGTTTCTCCACTAGGTAAAGAGGGATAACAGTCTTCCATGGCTTTCTAATAATCTAGAATGACTTCTCTCAAACTGTTGATTTCTATCGTATTATCGAATTCTGCATACAGGATGACGTTCACTGTATGTGTCAGTGGTTCTGCAAACTGAAGTTCCACACGAATCTGGCCAGATTTTATAGGGTGGAAATGTCCCTCGTCGCTGCCTTGGTCTGGAGTGAAATCGAAAGCCCACAAAGCATAGCCTTTTGCATAATCGTCATACGTAATGCCGTGACTGGTGTTGGTTCCTAACTGACCCGTGGCTTCGTACAGGGACAAGTACGATCTCAAGTAATTCATCTTCTTGTCACTAAAGTCAGGTTCGAAAGGTCGGGTACACAAGGTCTTGCCATCGCGACTGACTTCGATTTTCTTCACTAAAAAGTGTTTAAAGTTGAAAGGATTTTGATTGAAGGCTCCGTTGAAGGCTGAATTCGTGACCATACCAAGGATTAAACGTTTGGGTAACTGTCCTTGGAACAGATGATCTTCGGTTATGGATTGTAGTCCAGCAGAAATGGTGAACGTTTTCACTTCCACACGTCGGATGGGATACTTGGCAGTCGTTCTGCTCAACGTTTGACTGATGTCGTTTGCCACTTTGGGTAACACTTCCACGCGTCGTACGTAGAGTCTGGCTTGTAGGATTGTGCTTTTAGGAATGCCAGTCTTATCAGGATCAGCCAACAAATGGAAAGCGGCACTGCTGCGATTCAGTCTCAGGCGCACATTGACACCGTTCAGCAAATATTTCTCTTGCAACCACATGTCCAAATGCAAACGATCCATCAGTTCTAAACTCTTTCCACCTAGGATTTTCTTTTGTCTTTCCTCAAAGCCGTTATTGTCTTTTTTTAATGTGTCGAACTCGTTCGCTTCGTCAGGTTCCCACAGCACACAAGCATTGAGATGAGTATCCTTGGCATCTATTCCGTACGTCAAGAGATTTTCCAGGTAGGCACGGTAAGGGTAAGTATCCATGCTACTGCTGACTAGTTTGTTATTCAAGTACAAGTCCACTGAGCTGAACAAGGAATGCATGAAATTGTTGACGGGAGCTATATTCTCAGCGTCATCTACTGCACCACCATCCTTATCTAGAACTTGGACTTTCAAGTACAAGTAACTGCTATTCAGATCGATGTAATCTTCGGGCTGTCCTTTGATTTCAAACTCGATGGGAGCGGAATCGGTCAATGAGGAGATGGGATTAAATTCCACCCATTGGGATTCTTGCATGGTCATCATGGTGGGGGGCATGGCAAACAGATCCAGTTCCGTCTTGGAACAAGCGCAAGACTCTCGGTGCATCATTTTTTGTTGTTGCTGTGTTTCAATAATCGAAAACGTCTAAGTCTCGAACGGTTCTTCTTTTCTTGGCCTTTCTCGCTTGAAGTCTGGTGAAAGGGTGTTTTCTTCTTCGTCGTCTCTTTCTGCCTTGTCCTTGCTGAATGCTTGACTCGGTAGCCTGCAGGGCATTTATAGGTGTGTCTCGTCGGCCCAAAATGTCTTTGCCCGTTTGCAGCAAGACATTTTTGCCTGCCCTCATGAAGGCTTCTTTAGGGTTCTGTTTGTCGATGATGACATTTTGGAGAAATTCTTTGCCTTGTGTCAGTGCCGCATCTTTCAAGGCGTGCAATCCTCGTGTCACCATCGGTTTCAACACTGGGGCCACCGAACGAAAGGCCGATTTTAACATGTCTCCTAAACCGTGTCCTCGCTGTCTAGCCACCCCTTGGTACACTGGATACATGACTTACTTACTTACGAGTCGTGAGAGAACCGTTTTCGAAAATGGAGTTTCACCGTGACTTTTCCTTTGTTGGTGAATGGAATATTTTGTCCCAGATCTCCTTTTATAGTAATGTTGACCGTGTCCAAATACGACTTAGTGACCGGCAAATAGTGAGGATGGACAAATTCGCGGTGGACGTGGTAAGTGTTTCCACCTTCCTCGTCAGCGTTCGTGGCAGAATCCACTTTGAAAGGAATGACACGCAGTAACGGTACGGAGGTGTGTCCCACCACGTTGTATTCCACCACATCGGAGTACACAAAGATCAAATTCAGTCCTTGGTTCAGTTCTACCGGGAAACGAAAATACTGGCCAAAAGTCACGTTGTCGTAAATGACTGGTAATTCGGGTAATGTTTTTTGTTCTAAGCTCTTCCTCAGCTCCATGTCACCGCCCAACATGTCAAACAATTCAGGACAAAATATAATGGAGACGATTTTACTTCGCTCAAATTTCATCAAGAAGCGACGAGCTACTTTGTGGTACTCCATGGTGACACTTTTGTTCCTGAAATTGTCCTTCTTAAAAACTTCCCCAAACACACCATTAAACTTGGAGGCTATGGCGCTGACCAAATGATGACCACTGAAATAATAGCCTGGGGCAATCACAAAGTTGTAGGTCCACGTTTTAAGTTTCTCATCATGGGTTTTATTGTCATATTTGACATTCTTATCCAAGTACTCTTGCAATTGCTCGTCATGAACTTCCACCTTAAAAGTATTTTGATTGTTAAGGACATTGTGGACTTGGGTCGGGTGAATCATTTCCACTAAAGCCACTTCCCAATGGGCTTCGTGATCTAACGGGATGGCTTGAGGTAATTTGGCTGTGTAACAGCACAACGTGTTGTTGGGAAACACCTCCATGGAACTGTCACTGGGTAAGGTTAAGTAAAATTGGTTTTGGTGACTCATAATTCTAGAGTTCTGTGGCTGTCCGAGGGGTTAGTGGACGTCAGAGGCGTGTCTCCGCCCAAAATGGGGTTCTGGTTGTGGTTGTTGGAGTGGTGACTGGCACTGGCACTGGACACAACGTTCCCGTTCGAGGAGAATTTCAGGGAGGGATTGGGAAGCAGGTAACCGATGCAACTGCTCAATAAAATGGTCCACAATTGTTTGTCTCCTTGTTGCAAACTCAAATTGGCGATGGCTGCCCCGATGACACAATACACCACGAAGATTTGGCAGAAAAAGACGATTTGCGTTTTAGGCACACGTTCTCCACACCACACCCACAAGGGTTGTTTTTGTAAATCTTGCACAGAAGAACTAGGGGAAGAAGGACTGGTCGACGTAGCTGCGTCTGCTGTGTGAAAGGGCATGATGGTCACTTCTTCTTTTTATAGTCGATGACTTGCGAAGCGTCGATCCAAGAATCGAAACTGGGTGGATATCCTTTCCAACGTACTTTGACTTCTTTGACACGTCGTTTGCCCACTTTACGGGTTCTGCGTTCGAGAATGCTTTCGATGTCGTACACGTCGTCTTCTTTTTTGGTGACACGTTGTAACTCGGGCAAATAAAACGTTCCTTTGAGTACTTCTCCGTTCATGTCTTCCAATTTATAGACGGCAGGATGACGGCCATGCACTCGTCCAGTGACGCGAAACAGTTCGGTCGTCCAGTTAGGTAAGTAACCTTTGTCGAAAGTGCGTTTGGTTTTGCCAATGCGCACCCAATCTCCTACGGTCAACTCTCCACTTTTCTTGGGGACAGCCCTCGTCGGGGACGTACCGAACAGGCGCTCGAACACCAGCACTTCGTTGTCGGGAGTCACGTCTTGCGGGGCACGTCCGATGCTTCGATGGTAAGATTGGTTGTACGCTTGCACCAGGTGCGGTAAGATGTCGATGTACTTCAGAGTGTGGTGATGCGTAAAATATTTCCACATGCGTTCTTTCAAAGTGCGTTGAAAACGTTCCACGATGCTGGCTTTGGTTTCGGGATTTTCGGTGGTAAAAAAATGAATGTCACGTTTCTTTAATTCTTTTTGGAAAGCTTGGTTCAGAAATTCGGTGCCTTTGTCCGTTTGCCATCGAAGAGGGCGACGGCCGCTTTGTTTCAACACCCGTTGCAGGGCTCGCACTAACTCGCTGCTCGATTTGGAAGTCAAGGGCACGACCCAGGCAAATTTGGAAAAGACGTCGATGACACAAAACAAATATTTGTAGCCACGATTGTAGCTGGCCAAATGAGAGACATCGGCTAAATCGGCTTGCCATTGATGATCGATGCCTTCCACTCGGGTGCGACTTCTGGCAAACTTGCGTCGAATGGGTTTGTGTAAAGTGTAGGTAGCTTGTTCTTGTAACCATCGTTGCACTTGAGGTAAACGGAGACTTTTCAGTCGCGTTTTGGCAGCACGATACAATTTTTGAACTCCTGCGTAACCTGCAGGATGGGAGGGATCATAGTAAATGCTAGCTAAGACTTTTTCCATTTTTTATTTTGTGTTGATTGGTGTGTTAATAAGGCACCCACTCTTGGAAGAGGCTACTCTTTTTCTCTTGGGGTATTTTCTTGGATTGCAAGGCTTTGCGTGTGCGGCCAGCAATAGGTGTCGAAGAGGAGGAGGATGTCTGAGCGGGGGATATCGGTTCTTGTTTCACTTCTGTCTTCACTTCTGTCTTCACTTTCTTTTTCTCTTGTGAGGAAGAAGGGGTGGCCATCATCTTTTTAATCCATCCAATTCTGGAGGTAGGTGGTGTTGTTAACTTGCGTACTTTTTCTGGTGGAGTTTGAAACCCTTCTTCTTCTTCTTCTTTTCCTTTTTCTGTCTTGGTCACGGGTACTGGTGGTACTGGTACTGGTACTGGTGATGGTGCTGGACTTTTCATCAAGGTCTTAAAATCTTTCAAAGTGGGTAAAGCTGTTTCGTCTAAAGCTTTCTGGTGAAAGAGTTGCAGTCGTTGCAAGAGTTGACCGTACTTTTGCGATTTTTCTGTTTCGGACAAATCTTGGCGATCCAGCAAGGATTGCAATTCGTGTTGTAACTGGGACATCTCGCTCAAATTGGGATTGGGAGGTAAATGCGGGGTGCGTTGTTCTTGCCACCGATGGTATTCCATCCATCGTTTGTAAGGCACTAAAGCTAGTTTTCGTCCTTCCATGGGGTTGTCAGGGGTGAATTCTGAGATCTTGGGACTTCCGAAGGCCTTTTTATCTTGCTCCCATCAGTCCTCCCAACATGGTTCCCAAGACTCCTTTCAGTATGGGGCCTAACAAGAGAGGTAAAATACCTCCACGTTGGACCAACATCTTCTTTTTTTGACGAATGGGAATTTTCTTTTGAACCATTTTCCGAAGAACGTGACGATGTTTGCCTAAGCATTGTTTCTGGTGTTCGGACAAAGGGATCGTGCCTTTCAAGACGTTCAAACAACATTCGCACACGGTATCGATGACCTCTTTGGAAGCCGTTTGAATGAGTTTTTTTCGTAGGGGTGGAGAAGCTTTGGACAGGACAGATAACAGGTCCCCATGTTTGGCTAAACGTGGTGGCAGTCCTTTCCTTTTCTTTCCTTGGGGTTTTCTGGAGGGTGACATCTTTGAGTCTTTAGGAGCACCTAAAAACACTGATACCCTACTCGGTCACAGGCCTTTTTTATACTGGAACGCGTCGCCACTGATTGTCTTTACGTTTTATCAGTTTGAGGACAGGCATGACACGTCGTGCAGGGGTACGTAACGGACTAAATCGAGCCAGTTCTTGTTTGGACAAATCCAGTAAACTTTGTAACATGCCCGATCTTTCTTGGACTTTGATTTTGGGAGAAGGTACTTTGTGAGCAGCAGCCACTGCCGCTAAATGGGAAGGTCCTGCCACTGGGGAAGTTCTTTTGGGGGTCATCAACGGAGAAGTTCTTGGTGTGATCAACGTCTCCAAGTACTCTTCAGTTCCTGGTGACATCAACGGAGAAGTGGACAAACGTGAGGCTGCCGGAGACGCAGTCACCGCTGTGGCAGGTCGTGGCTTGCGAGTGTAAGGTTGCGTCCTGGCCGAAGTGCCTCTCTTGCGACTAGTTTTCTTCTTCTGTGGACTTTTCTTTTTCTGAGGACTTTTTCTCTGTTTCTTTTTCTGGGGGCTTCTTTTCTTTTTCCGGGGTGATGGTGGTGGTGTCTGGTAAGAGGAGGGTCCTGCCACTGGAGAAGTTATTCTTCTTGGGGACTTGGTCTTTTTCTTTTTCTTCTTGGGGCTTCGTTGAACTTTTGTCTTGGGGATAACTTTGGGGGCATTAGGATCCCATCTTAAGAGTGAGCGAATGATGACCCCTCCTAGAGTTCCGCTCCCTCCAGGTTTCAAAATGATTTGTTTTTTGGTTTGAGTGTCGATGCGGGGATCGGCCAGTTGGACCAAAGCGACTTTGTTTCGATCGAAAAAGCGTTGGGTTTGATGAGGAATCTGAATGATTCCTTGGAGTAATTGACGTGCCGTCACCGTGAACCATCGTAAGACTTCTTTGAGACTAGCTTCTAAGACACGGGCTCGTGTTTGTGGATCTTTTTCTCGGCTGATGCCATACAAGGCACGAATCAATTTGACGGGAAGATGCGACTGAAGGGACGTCATGTTCAGACTGTGTGAGACAGACGAAAAAGGGTCTGAGGTTTTTATAGATTTTTTTCATGGGAGGAGTGAAATGAAGTCGAGGACGGAGACGTGTACAGGACAGGCCCTCCGTCTTGGCACCAGTGGTGAAACAAGTGGGTACGAAATCGCAAATCCTCGGGGGTCGTAGGTTTCAAATCGACGAGTAAATAGGCGTGTGGCGTTTGAGTGGCATCGTCGTACGCCTGAGTCAGCCAAGGCGTTCCTAACTGTTTGGCTAAGACTTGCACTTGCGATTTATCTCGAGGGCTTTTAAACAAGACCACGTAATGCGCATTGAGACTGATGGTGCGATGGGCTTTACTTTGTTGAAACAAATTTTGGGTGATGTAAACGACACTGGCATTACGGTGATGCCCTTTGCGCGTGAACCACAATTTAATTTCTTCTTCGTCTTCTCCTAACATGTCGTCGAAAATGACCAAATGGGTTAGACGGGAGTCAGAGACGATGCCATCGTCTTCTTTAGGAATGCCTTCCACAAACACGATGGAATCGCCTTGACTTTCACGCAAGAGGCTGTACGCCGATTGCCACTCTTTGTAACACCACACGATCCGTTGAGGGGGCCGATCGATCAAATGATGTTTATGTTCGATCAAACGTTTGACGAATTCGGTTTTGCCTGAACCGCTAGGTCCAGCAATGAGCATGTTAAAGGGATGGCGAAGATACAAAGCCTCCCAACTGGCACGATCTAAGTGTTCGTCGATGACTTTGACAGTAGAGGAAGAGGGAGCAGAGACAGCAGAGGTAGCCATGGTATGAGAAATGTCACTTGTGACACGAAAAACAAACAAGACAAGAGTTTATATACTTTTTCAGAACACGTTTATTGAATGTTTCAAATATGAACACGAAAGACAAAAATACATACAACCCAAATAGTGATGTACAGGAATATAAAACACAGCAAAGCGATCAAAGTGGAATATAAACAAGTGTCTGTACAACATGTTTTGGGTAACCAAGATGTCCTAGGGACAGTGTGTAATGTTCTTACAGTCTCTACATGAGGTATTGTCACACAAGTGTCCTCCCGGAATGACCTTTCAGGAATGTCCATGACAGTCCTGTCCTGAAGCGAGTGGTTGTTCTCGGTGACGGGTTCTTCTGGCACCGTCACTAACACAGGTTGAAAAGTAACTTTTTTCCTTGAACAACTCTTGTGCATACTGGGCCACTTCTTGGGTCCAAGCCTCAAAACCCCCCTTTTTCCAATCACGAACATCTGTCCAATGAGGGTGTAAGTCACAAGCTACACACACATCGTCATACACGTCTTGGGTCGCTAAAAGTTGACGAATCTTTTTTTCCTGTTGAGGTCGAGAAGTATCCAGATGAAAACGCAAGGCTTTGAGCAAAAGGAGTTTTTCGTGACCATTTAAGGCCATGGAGGTGGTAAGTACTGATCGTAAAGAGTCCACAAAGAATCGGCTGGTAAACGAAATCCCAGAAAACAAGTCACTAAGACACACACCACTTGTCGTCCCAAATTGAATGGATACAGTTCTTGTAATAATCGATGGTAATGATCCACGGTTTGAATATGGTCATTGAGTTCCTTCCACGGAATCTGTTGGATGACATGTGACATAAACCGTGGCATGGCAGCCTGTTTTTATATTCTCTTTTTTTCGGATGCAATAGACGTACTTTCTAGCCAGAGATCTTCGTTCTCCAGTAGGGAATCTAAATCTTGCATACTGTAACCGAAACGTCAGAGTTCGTTTAGGTGTTTCCTCTTCCTCTAAGTAGATTCCACGTAAAATATGTTGGTAATCCTTTAACTTGTCTTCCTCAATGTATTGCTGTAGGTGAATCTCGAAGTAACCATAATCATGAACATGTCGATCATTAGCGACCTCAAAGTTTTGAACAATGTCTGACCATTGAAAGAATTTCTGACGAATCAGTTCTCTTATACCATTCAAGTACCAGTGGTTAAAGATCTGGTGACGTATCGGATGCAATTGTTCTTTACGTTTCACTTGTATTTTCACCAGCTCTCGGTAAATGCGTTCTCTCAACTCCACAGGCAAAGCACGAATGTTCTCTTGTAAAGTATCCATGAATAGGTCATACTAAATCCTCTTTGGTCTGACACAAGAAATGTACTCTTTGCACAAACATGGTTTCACTTCAGTGTCGAATTTAAATCGTTGAGTCACTAATCTACACATTACAATTCGTTCAGAAGTTTCCTCTTTCACCAAGTTGACATTGTGTTCAAGATGTTGGTAATTCGTTAACTCTTCCTCTGGAATTCGATGCAGTACGTTTACAATGTAGTAGATAGAATCGTCCATACCAAACCATTCCTTTTTATAACCAGGAGGTCGTTGATCAATGTCTGTCCAATGGAACACTTTCAATTGAATCAGTCCTTGTATAGCCTTCAGGTACCAGTGGTTCAAACACCGGTGACGTATCGGATGCAATTGTTCTTTACGTTTCACTTGT
Source organism: Sinohyriopsis cumingii (assembly GCA_028554795.2). NCBI lineage: Eukaryota > Metazoa > Mollusca > Bivalvia > Unionida > Unionidae > Sinohyriopsis > Sinohyriopsis cumingii. Next base: position 3,235,086 of record CM068839.1, read on the forward strand.
ATTTTGACCAGCTCTCGGTAAATGCGTTCTCTCAACTCCACAGGCAAAGCACGAATGTTCTCTTGTAAAGTATCCATGAACAGATGATTATGGTAAGAAGTTACTTCAATGTCTCGGTCCCACTAAAGGTAAGTAATGACAATTCGGTGACCATCGAGCATGTTCTACGTAGGCTGAATCTTGCGGTTCCCAGTGGTGAAGTGACACACCGCAACTGAAGCACTTGACTTTATCTCCTTCGCCCAAGTAGAAAAATCCGGCTCTGGCTAATTCTTCGGGGGTAGGTCCTCCCAGATACTTTGGCCATTTTCCTTTGAACGATTGAAGACGATTTTCAAAGTCGCAGTATTCCGACGAACGCACAGGAAACGAATATTCGTTTTTCACAGGTTCGTTTCGATGAGGGTTGAGTGAAATGGGCAGGAGTTTGCTCAGGGCTGGATGACATCCGTAGGGAGGTAAACGTGAAGGTCGACATTCCCCTTTAAAACGAAACCCAGTAAAATGTCCAAGAGGACGAGCAGCATCGCTTTCGCATCCCACAGGTTTGACACGCACAGCATCACTTTCCATGATAGGGGTAGGGGCACTAAAGTCCCCATGATGCTTTACGGCATCGCTCAGGTCACAAGGTACAGCATCGTATCCATCGCAAGGCTCACAATCGCATTCCACTTCCGAAGCCTCACACTTGAATTGTGCCCTTCTAAACAACTTGTTCTGTGTTTCTCTGAAAGTATTCATCTTGTTCGCTCGGTCTTGGTAGTCACAATGAACTATCGATCTTGACCATAGCCCCCTTTTTATACTAGTCGCAATGCAGTCTCCAGCTTGTACATCTTTCCTTTTTTACGTTTTTTATGTCCTGTTCTGGAAGGTACCGTCTCTAAGGTACCGTCAACATTGTACCGTAGTGTGATGGGTGGAAAGGCCATAGAAAGGTAAGGGCAGTGCGGAGACCATCGAGTATGTTCCAGAATAGCTGAATCTTTATAGATACATAGATCCATTCGTAACTTCAGTCCGCAAGCGAAACACTGTACCTCGTATCCCAATCCTGACTCAGGTCCCAAGTAGACAAATCCTGTTCTAGCTAAAACATGCGAAGAAGGTAATCCTTCCCTATCCGTAGGCCATTTCTGAAACGTGTCCAATCGACGGGCACAATCACAATAGTCAGGTAAGAAGACTGGAAAATGGTAGGGTTTGAACTTGGAGTTCTCATCGGGTTTCTCACTCGATTCTTGCTGTGGCGAAGTCATCTTTCTGGTGGGGTAACTATCCTCTTACAACCAATGTTTTATACCAACGTGTCCATACGGTAAGGTGAAATGATTGGGAAGTCGAACTCGCTTCTGGTACACGATTTGATAAACTTTTTCCAAAGGTCGACTGACGATGTGGTGAGTGGGTAAACGTACAATCTTGTTCGGTTGGTGAGTGGTCACTTTAAAGTTTCCATCCTCTCCCGATTGCAAGGCTTCTTTCAATACCCCAAAGTTGACCACTCGACTGGTACGATAATTCAGAGTCAGTCCTTTCACTTTGCACGTCGTGTGCACTTCTCCTTGTTTGTCCCGGTATTCGTAGCCGTAATTTTTGGGACCGCCACTGACAAAACTTAGAATCTTGTCGTCGGGATGCTCGTCTGTCCAGGCTCCTAAACGGTCTCCTTCGATGTTAGGGTGATGTTGAATCGGGTGATGGATGTAAATGCAACTGTCCGTGTCAAAGTACAGGACGCGTTCTTCTAACAGTTCTAAAGCTTCGTACAATTTTAAGCGAGCATGGGCTGTCACGTAAGCCGCAATGATGACATTTCCAAAAGGGTCGTCTTGCACAAAGTCCAGATCTTCTTCGTAATTGACCAAGATCAAATTCTCTCGAACGACGTCCACGTGTTTCATGTATTTGGTTTTGTCGTGAATCATCTGGAAGTAGCGGGAAGGTTCTGTCAAATATTCCGTCTTGGGTAAACACGGTCGTTGTGCCATTTTACCCCACAAGCAATTTAACATCACTTTGGCAAACGATCGCCTGCCTTCGTTTTTCTCGATGTGGTCTAAAGTGATGCCTTCTTGTTCGTAGTATTTCTCTTTGAATTGTATTTGGTCTTCGGGAGTGTGACACCAGGAAGGATAGCCGCTGGCTTCTTGTTTCAGTTTCAAAAAGGCATCCACGTAGTCGGCGAAAATGCCTTTCTGACTGGGATCACCCTTGCAGTATTGTTGTGTCTTGGGAAAGTGGCAAATTTCGTACACTTCTAACAGTTGGTATCCCATGTCCAAAGCTTTGAACAATTCCACGCTGACCCAGGTTCCCGTCAAGGCCCGTTCTTCCTGGGTGTGCTGACAAGCTTGGTCTTGGTTGCACGTTTCGGCACAAGTACGGCACAAGGGAAACATCAGTTTGCCTTGACAATGGTGAGGTAAGACGGGATGGTAGAGATTCGTGGGAGGCAAAACTTTACACTTGATCAAGCCTTCGTATTGTCGAATGTTTTTCAGGTCGATGTGTTCCGTCAGCAATTGTGGGTGCCCTACGGGAAAACGACAATATTTGCACACGTAGGGATACAGCGAACACACGTCCAAGTATTTGATTTCTTCTCCTTTCTCTTCGTCGGCTTGGTACAGCAAACAGGTGGCATTGGTCCTTCCTCCGTACAAACTATCCCTCGGGTTCAGCGGGTCCACGAACTGGTAACTTTCCACGAGGCGTTTAAACTCGGGATCGGTTTTCATACGGTGATCGTACTCGTGTTCCCACATTTCCACCACTTGGTATCCTTGCTGTTCCAACTTTAGGCGCCGCTGACAAGTGTCCTGGTACAAGTCTTCCATGGTTCGTTGCAAAAACTGATTTTTAGTGCCACGGTCAGGGTAACAGACGGGACATCCGTGAAATAAGCAACCGTTAAACTCGTACACGATCTTGGGGTTTTCTAAGTCCCAGCCATCGACCGAATATGTTCCGATGGTCTTTTCGCCCCCTCCGTTGCGGGCATGCTGAATCCACTTGTCTTCCTTGTCGCACAAGTAATGTAACCAACGTAGGGCTTTGACCGAGTATTGACGTTTGACAAAGTGGGTCGTTTGAGGGCTGATGACAGCCACGGTCTTTTCAGGCATGAATCGTTGTCGATACACTAAGGAACACGCTTTGGCAATGGTGCAAGCTTCTTTCAAAGGATCGACCCCTCCGTGTTCCATGAACAGTTCTCGAAATTTTCCACAGCAACGCCGTAAAATGTCCACGTCGGAACGACAATACTTTAGCATTTCTTCCTGAAAGTCGAAAGGGTCCGAGGCGTGAGCCTGGTACCAAGCGTAGAAAGCTTTTCGTTGTTCGGTACGCATGTTGTCGGGGTCGTAATAGTGAGCCTCAGGTAAATGGGGTAGAACGGCGTGTTGATTGGCTTCCGTATTGAAAAAGTGTGGAAAGTACCCTTTAGCCATTTCTGTCATTCCAAACGTTTTAGGCATTCGACTCAAAGGCATGGCCAAATAGCTCATCGAATCTTTAAACTGCACTTGTCCCACTTGCATGAAAATGATTTTGGCTCCGTTCAAAGTCACTTTAGGACGTTCGGTGCCTTGTTCCGTATAGTACCTCAAAAGAAACTGTCCATCGTATCCGGAGAAATTGTGAGCCATCACCGTGGCATGACGATGACAATCTCCGTAACGTTCGATGTCCTCTTGGCTCCACGTCTTGTCGACGGGGTCTAAGACCCATTGGGCAAAATCGGCTAACGTGTTCGGTCCCCGAAAGATTTTTTCACGTCCACCAGGAATCTTGCTGCAGTGAGGGCAATGACTGAAGATAGGCTCTTGAATGCACTTCTCGCACGCTCGATGAGCCACGCAGAAATTAGGAATGTGAATGCCGGTCTCTTGCATGCATTCGAAATCGAAAAAGATGAAATTGCCTTTCTTCTTGTGACCGTCCTCTTTCTCTGGTGGGGGTTGGTATTTTTGCACGTAACATTGGTGTTCCAAGTCCACGATGTGGTGACAAATGTGACATTTTTTCTTTCCTGAACATACGTGTGCCTTGGTATTATTGGTACGTATGACTTGTTCACACGTAGAGCACAATCTCAGCAGTTGACAAGCGCATTTCTTCTGTGAACCTTGCGTCTTCAGATGTTGTTGGTAACAGGTAGGGCTGACAAACGTGCGCAGACAAGTGGAACAAGGCACTGGTTCTTCGCTCAGACAGGGTGAAGAGGCCAAACATCCTGTGCATTTCGATCCACAATGCTTGTGTTGCTCTCGATTGTTATAACCATGGTCACATTTCTCACAGTAATAACTGTATTTAAGGAATCCGGTGATACTGGTAATGGTATCGAAATGTTCATCGTGATGATAAAGGTGAATGTATTTTCCGTCCTTAAAGTCTTGGCCTCGAAACAACAGAGGTCCGCGCACTTCTTGAGGGTGCACTTTCAAGGTGTATCGTGGAGCTAGGGCATCTTGCAATTTTTGCATCTCAGGAATGCCACAGGGTGTGTCTTTGGACAGGCCGGCTTGTCGTAACAGGAGTTCTGCTTCGCTTCGTTGTTTGGCTCGATAGGAACGTTGAATAGTGTTCCAGGTTCTTTTCCATTCTACCGTGTCGTTCTTGTTGGCATAGGTTCGTCCCACCACGATGGCACGGGCTAAACACATCTGGTCATGAGGATTGTGAATTTGGACAAGGCTACGCTTAATGCTGCGAAGGTCGTTCACCAATAACATCTTTTTGCGTCCGGTCCCTTGAGGAGGAGAGACGTGGGTCATGTCCAATGTGGCTTTTCCATCGGTGATGTCAAACTGGTCATTAGATTGTTGCACGTGTTGAATCTTGTCCATGACTTTGGAAGCGGTCAATTCTGCAGGGGTGCTAAACTCGATCCAAACAGGGGATTTCAAACCGTCGTGTTGTATGGAAAGTCTCAAGCGATCGTCTTCTTTGGGTTGACATTGTTGCTTGAGTGCAGTGAGCAAAGAATCCCACACCTCAGTGATGAACACTTCTGCTTTCTCTAACGGCACTTCAGCCTTGAAATCTTTAAACTTCACCGTGTATTTGTAAGCCGTGGTTCTAAATTTTCTAGAGGAGCGCTTTTCCGTCTCTCGAATGGAATAGTATTTTTCAGGGTTGACTAAGGGTGGTGAACTTGGTTCAGAGGGTTCTGATTCTGGTTCACTCATGTCCTCTTCAAAATCACTGGCATGAATTTGTGCCAAGATTTCAGCTCTGGTACGAGGCGATAGATCACGTTTCTGCCTCTTACTTTCTTCTTCCTTCTCGAATGAATGGGATCGTTTCATCTTGAAAGCAAAAAGTCAAATGACTCAAGTTCAAACACCATAAACTACTTTATAGTCATAGCAGACCAGCGTATATAAAAGGGTGTGTGTCTTGTCCTTTCACTATTCATTTCACTCTCAAGCCGAGCACAACGATGGAAGAGACTGACCAGATGGAACGTTTCGTTAGAGCTTTGCGAGGGGTCATTAGAAAATTCTCTTCAGACCAGCCGACAGACTACTCTCCTTCCTTTCGAGATAAAAGTCAAGATACTTGCTATATCTGTCAGAAGAAAGGGCATTGGTCTTCAGAGTGTCCAGACCGTCAAAAAAGAACAAAAACAGGGACTAAAAAAGACAAAAGTCAAGATACCTGTTATTATTGTAAAGAAAAAGGACATTGGTCTCCAGATTGCCCAAAAAAGAAACAAGAGGAGTCAGAAGAAAAGAGGGATTCTTCAGAAGAAGAGAGGGGTTATTCAGAGGAAGAGAGGGATTCTTCTGAGGAAGAAAGCAGACAGGTGAAGAAAAAGAAACAGGAGAAAAAAAGAAGAAGGGAAGAAAGTGAGGAGGAGGAAGAAGAGGAAAAGAGTGTGACGGTGAAGAAATTCAAAAAACAGAGAGACTAAACAAGGAGACAGAAGAAGTCAATGAACTTTTAATTATAGTGCTGTGTTGAGAATTGTGAATTGGATTGTAAAAAAATGGAGAAAAGAATAAATGAATGATATAAGGTAAGTGTCTTTGAGTTTTGATTTTAAAATAAGAAGCTACACTCACGCACTCATACACAAACACGTACTAAAGGGGTAAAATGGGTGGGGTTTTTTTTTTTTTTGAGTTATTGGCAAATTGAAATTGTATTTCTTTTCGAGAAATGTGGGTGGCCCTGAAAAGGGCCTTTTTTCTTTATGGTGCAGGGGTGAGTTTAAGCAATCAATTTTAACTGCCTTATGCCTTTGCCACGGCCAAGGCCTACTTCTGAACTGCGTAATGCTGATGATTGGGTTGAAATCACTAAGGGTGGTACGGTAGGCTTAGTCACAGGGTTGACGTGTTTAGCTCGGGAAGGTCGTATTCTCTTCGGTCGTGATAATGAAGTCTGATACATTTGTTTCAGACTTCTTAACTCCGCTAAAATGTCCAACAGTACCGTGACCGTTTGATTTTCACCCTCTTGTTTCTTTGCTGCTACTACTTCTTCTTCTTGCTGTTGCTGCTGTTGTTTTTTTCTTACCTCTTCTTCTTGTTGCTGTTGCTGTAGGAGAAAAGCCTGTTCCGCTTCCTTTTGTCGTTGTATAAATTTCTCCAATTCTTCTTTTTGTCTCTGTCTAAAATTTTCCACTTGCGGTAATGAAGAAGGTAACGCAGGTTCCGGAACAAATTCTTGCGAAGAGAGAAAATCCACAAAATCCCAATTCACTTCTTCTGAAAGTAAGTCCGAGTTCCCTTGGGCAGTCTCTCCTGCTGGTGCACCCCAATGGATCGTTTTCTGAGTTTCCGTCATGTTGAATGACTGTCGCATAGATTGACTGCACACAAGCGCTAGCAGATCTATATTGACTACGTGACGTCACAGACTGCTCTCTTCGGATTGGATGCGGCTGGCTGAATTTTGTAACGCGTGTTTGGATTGGTGAATGAACTCAATCCGTTTCAATCCTACCTGTACCTATAAATAAGCGCCGTTGACTGCATTGATTCACCTGTTCTCGTCGCTTCAAGATGTGGACTACAGTTGAGTCATCCACCCTTGTGTCTTCCATGATGTTTCGGACAGACTTGCTCATGTATGTCCGATCGAAGTGGACCGTTGTCCACAGGACAAACACCAGCCTGTGGATACGTAGGATCTACGTTGAAAGACAAGGATGCCTAAAAAGAGTGCTGATGTACGGACCAACAGTGAGACGTAGCCTAAGAACAAGAAGAAGACCAATGCGGTGCCATTTATGTTAATGAATAGATTAACATAAAACCCAAAGGCCCTTTTCAGGGCCAGCCATATTTCTCGAAAAGAGATAGTCTTTTGAATTGCCTACCCCTTTTTTTTAAAAAATTTTTTTTTAAAAAAAAAATCCCATGTTCAATTCCCCTTGTCCCTAAACAAGCCCAAACTCTATTCCCATGTTAAATTCCCCTTGTACGTAAAGTGCCCCACGATTTATCGCCATGTTAAATTCCCCTTGTACGTATAGTGCCCCACGATTTTTCTCCATGTTAAATTTCCATTGTACGTATAGTGCCCCAAGGGTGTTTTTAATGCTAATTCCCATTGTACGTATAGTGCCCCCCTTCACTACTATCCCAACAGGGGATTTCAAACCGTCGTGTTGTATAGAAAGTCTCAAGCGATCGTCTTCTTTGGGTTGACATTGTCGCTTGAGTGTAGTGAGCAAAGAATCCCACACCCCAGTGATGAACACTTCTGCTTTCTCTAACGGCACTTCAGTCTTGAAATCTTTAAACTTCACCGTGTATTTGTAAGCCGTGGTTCTAAATTTTCTAGAGGAGCGCTTTTCCGTCTCTCGAATGGAATAGTATTTTTCAGGGTTGACTAAGGGTAGTGAACTTGGTTTAGAGGGTTCGGATTCTGGTTCACTCATGTCCTCTTCAAAATCACTGGCATGAATTTGTGCCAAGATTTCAGCCCTGATACGAGGCGATAGATCACGTTTCTGCCTCTTACTTTCTTCTTCTTTCTTCTCGAATGAATAGGATCGTTTCATCTTGAATGAAAAACGTCAAATGACTCAAGTTTAAACACCATAGACTAATTTATAGTCATGGCAGACCAACGTATATAAAAGGGTGTGTGTCTTGTCCTTTCACTATTCATTTCACTCTCAAGCTGAGCACAACGATGGAAGAGACTAGCCAAATCGAACGTTTCGTCAGAGCTTTGCGAGGGGTTATTAGAAAATTCTCTTCAGACCAGCCCACGGACTACTCTCCTTCCTTTCGAGATAAAAGTCAAGATACTTGCTATATCTGTCAGAAGAAAGGGCATTGGTCTTCAGAGTGTCCAGACCGTCAAAAAAGAATAAAAAGGGCTAAAAAAGACAAAAATCAAGATACCTGTTATTATTGTCAAGAAAAAGGATATTGGTCTCCAGATTGCCCAAAAAAGAAACAACAGGAGTCAGGAGAAAAGAGGAATTCTTCAGAAGAAGAGAGGGATTCTTCAGAGGAAGAGAGGGATTCTTCAGAGGAAGAAGAGGAAGAAAGAAGACAATTCTATTTACAAGAGGCAAAGAAACAGGAGAAGAAAAGAAGAAGGGAAGAAAATGAGGAGAAAGAAGAGGAAAAGACGGTGAAGAAATTCAAAAAACAGAGAGACTAAACAAGGAGAAAGAAGAAGTAAATGAACTTTTAATTAAAGTGTTCTGTTGTGAATTGTGAATTGGATTGTAACAATGGATAAAAGAATAAATTAATGATATAAGGTAAGTGTCTTTGAGTTATGATTTTAAAATAAGAACGTACACTCACGCACTCATACACAGACACGTACTATAGGGGTAAAATGGTTTTTTTTTGAGTTATTGGCAAATTGAAAGGCTATCTCTTTTCGAGAAATGTGGGTGGCCCTGAAAAGGGCCTTTTTTTGGTGTAGGGGTGAGTTTAAGCAATCAACTTTAACTGCCTTAAGCCTTTGCCACGGCCAAGGCCTACTTCTGGACTGCGTAATGTTGATGATGATGACTGGGTTGAAATCACTAAGGGTGGTACGGTAGGCTTAGTCACAGGGTTAACGTGTTTAGCTCGGGAAGGTCGTATTCTCTTCGGTCGTAATAAAGAAGTCTGATACATTTGTTTCAGACTTCTTAACTCTGCTAAAATGTCCAACAGTACCGTGACCGTTTGATTTTCACCCTCTTGTTTCTTTGCTGCTACTTCTTCTTGCTGTTGTTGCTGTTGTTTTTTTCTTACCTCTTCCTCTTGCTACTGTAGGAGAAAAGCTTGTTCCGCTTCCTTTTGTCGTTGTATAAATTTCTCCAATTCTTCTTTCTGTCTCTGTCTAAAATTCTCCACTTGCGGTAATGAAGAAGGTAACGAAGGTTCCGGAACAAATTCTTGCGATGTAAGAAAATCCACAAAATCCCAATTCACCTCTTCTGAAAGTAAATCCGGGTTCCCTTGGGCAGTCTCCCCTGCTGGTGCACCCCAATGGATCGTTTTCTGAGTTTCCGTCATGTTGAATCACTGTCGCATAGATTGACTGTACACAAGCGCTAGCGAATCTATATAGACCACGTGACGTCACAGACTGCTCTCTTCGGATTGGATGCGGGCTGACTGAATTTTGTAACGCGTGTTCGGATTGGTGAATGAACTCAATCCGTTTCAATCCTTCCTCTACCTATAAATAAGCGCAGTTCACTGCATTGATTCACCTGTTCTCGTCGCTTCAAGATGTGGACCACAGTCGAATCATCCACCCTTGTGTCTTCCATGATGTTTAGGACGGACATGCTCATGTATGTCCGGTCCAAGTGGACCGTTGTCGACAAGTCAGACACCAGTTTGTGGATACGAAGAGTGTACGTAGAAAGACAAGGTTGCCTCAAGAGGACACTGATTTATGGCCCTCGAGTAAGATGCAGCTTGAGGACAAGAAGATGCCGCAGATGCCCTTTATGTTAATGGATACATTAACATAAACCCAAAGGCCCTTTTCAGGGCCACCCACATTTCTCGAAAAGAGAATGACTTTCAATTGCCTACCCCTTTTTAAAAAAATTTTTTTATTTTTTTTAAAAAAAAAATCCCATGTTCAATTCCCTTGTCCCTAGATAGACCCACACTTTATTCCCCCATGTTCAATTCCCCTTGTCGCTAGAGTTGCCCACGATTTTTCTCCATGTTAAATTTCCATTGTCGCTAGAGTTGCCCAGGGGTCTCTGTAATGCTAATTCCCATTGTCGCTAGGGTGCCCCTATTCACTACTAGGAAGAACCCGGGAAAACCCCAGAAAGAACCACCGACCCACGAGAAGCTATTGGCAAGCTTTCTCACATACCCACATTGGCCGAATCCGAGACTCGAACCCACGCAGACAGAGGTGAGATGGTCGGTGGTATTGGGCAGTGAGACTATAATATATGTTGCCAGACCCCCTTTTTGTTTGCCATTCGACCTATTCTTATAGTATACAGTTGAATACCCTGGTAGTTTTGGAATATTCTTGGTGTCCATTGTCAGGCGAGTTTCCTGTAGACATATTTTATCAGGTTTTTGTTGTATTGACTCAGTTTTATTTATTTGTTCGGGCATATTGTTAATGATCCCGGCCACAGTATCAGGCATTTACGTAGTTTGGGATGCATAATGGTACCTTTTATTTAACACTTAGTTTTTAATTTTGCTGCTTGAGTGTTTTTGGATGTACCTGGGTGTCTGGAAAGAATTTAGCGGTTAGTTTGTGCATAAAGTTTGTTGGTACTTGTCCATTTTTGATATTTTGGAGGATGCTATTAGTGAATTCATTTGTGAACTGGAATGGTACTTCTAGTGGGTATGTGTGTTGGTTTGCCCTATGGCGTGTGTGGGTTTTATCCTTATTTGATTTATCTATGTCAGAGTTATTTCCCTTGCTAGCTCTAGTGTTATTTGGACTGTTGTTAGTTTGAGAGAGGGTTTTATTGGTTTGATTTTTAGTCTTTATTGGGGCGCTCACCAGTTAATATGTACTTTTGAGAGAGTGACGTAGGTAAGGTGAAGTTGTTCACATTTAAAACATGCACAATGGAGAGAATGTTGGCATACCTCTATGCTACATTAATGTAATGTGGATGATATTTCTTTGGATATTGTACTTTTGGAAATTTTACATGATTTAAGCACACTGCTAATGAAAATGACCGCTCCCTTGTGTTAAAAAATCAGCCTGAATTAGTCTAAAGTACACTATCCATAGCAGCTATTAAAATAGGGAAAATGAATTTTGCCAGACTAGACAATACCAGCTTCTGAAAGTGCAATGAATGAATTACCAAATATATAAAATGTAACAAAAGTTATCGGCTCTTTTTTTATACAATTTACCTCTGAAGTTCAGGAAGTGAAAATGACCAAGTAGAGCTAGCACTTTTTTGAATGATACATATCTGAAGTAAGGCCAAGCTGTATACTCTATAACCCATAGTACACCCATCAATCATACATGAAAATAAAGGGAATTAAAGGTTCTTTGAATTAAACCTAAGATATACAAAGTCTTTTTTAAAAAGCCAGTATAACCAGTGAGGAAAGTCGGGGAAATTCTTTTTCTTTAAAATTCTAAGCAAATTACGAAACTATAGAGCGCCACCTTACTGGTTTAGTGGTGTTATTTGGGCTTATGTTAATTTGAGGGGGTGTTTTATTGGTTTGATTTTAAGTTTTTTCAGGTACAGTGGTGGATTTTTAGGAGGTGGTGGGGATTTTGCTTGGAGATTGTTTTTAGCCTGGCTTCTTTATAGGATATCTGTTCTTGGTCCATGAGTTGGACAATTCCAAATTCCCCAGTGGTGTAGTGACATTCATGAGACTTAGGGTAGTGTGGCCCTGTACAGTTTGCGCACTTAAGCTCACTTCTTTTGCATCCCCCTCCCGTGGGCACCCCCACAGTGGTTACACTTTGCTGAGTGCCTACAAGAGGTGGTGAAGTGACCCCACGCTTTACAGTTTCCGCAAAAGCGGGGTTTGTTTTGATATTCCTCTAGACGGTAACGAGTTCCATAGGACCCTTTTCTTACGATTGATTGAGGTGATATATTGAATTCTGTAATTGGGGTTGATGTTTCTATTTTTGGGAGTTCTTAAGTTTATATATCCTGTTTAAGTTGTGGCCATAGTATTGGAGTTCAGTTTCCAATTGCTTGTTTGTTTTATGCTGTTGTCTTTTGGGGAGTTTCATGACTTTTTTGTAAATTATTTTGGAGTTGTTTGTTGGTGGTCAGGTTACAATGTCATTTTCTATAGTTATCCTATTTTGGTTTTCGGTCGTTGTGTCGTGGTTTTCCTATTTCCATTAGTTGCTATGAGAGCAAAATGCCTTGGGACTCTGATTTCGCTACTTTTTTGGTTGTGTTACATTTAATAATAGTTTGTATTAGGCCTTACTATTGTGACCCCCCCCCCCCCAAGTGAGCCTATGTGAGTTCACTTGCTATGGTTCTATGTCCAAGACTGAGGAATTTAGAGCTTTTGGGGTGGAATGTTTGCATATGCCTTGAGTTCTGGTTGTTGTTTTGTTTTTGGTGTTACTGTTTGTTTTATCCCTTGTTCAGCTGAATGATCTTTAGTTTTTTTGGCATGCTTGATTTGAGTTGGGGTTTATCCTGTTTTGGTTGTTGTATTGGGTTTATTTAGGTTTTCTTTAGGTGTTTGTTTTTGTGGGGTTTTCGTGGGGTTATTTCCCTTTGCCTATATACTATTTTTGGGTTGCCTGGTTGATTTTTGTGCTTTGAGTGTAGAAAAGGTTGTCAAGGCTGTCCATAAGATTTTGTGTATCGTTTAGTTCATCGATGTTTGGGTTTGTAGTTTCCTTCGATGGGCCTGGTGTTTGGCTACTGTGGCTTGTTTCTTTTCTGATTGATCTGGTTTTGGGGTAAATTTGTTTTGTTCTATAGTCTGTTCAATAATTTTGGCTTTCATATATATATATATATATATATATATATATATATATATATATATATATATATATATATATATATATACTGATTAGACTCTCTCAGAAAGTAAACCGTTTCTGTTTTCTTTATTCTGTTATTTCATTCATAAATAATTGGTTTATTAAAGTAGTTTCACAATGACATGTCTACATTAGAAGGCTGCAAACTAAAGATAAATGTTGAATAACTTCTATGCTCTTGTACCTAATGGCACGTTCAAAGAATTCATCAATCACAAAAAAAAAACATTCTATATTTCTTTCGTGCTAGGTGTAAACGATACTTTACATCTCAAAACAAAGCTTTCTGATAAATTTTAACTTTAAACTCACCGAAAACTTGACTATCCTTTTTTTCGGGATTGAGTACAACAATCTGGAATTCTATATTATTGCGTATTTTTCTCAGAAATTACTGTTTTCAAACTGACCGTAACACGTTTTGGAAAGGTTCTAAAGATAAGTATGAAAACTACATGTCGCCAAATGTTTCTCTAAAATTTGATTGGCTTACTTAGGGCGACTTTCCAAGATGGCTGTTTGTGTGGCTGTCATCGCGAAAGAGGTACAAAGAACAGCGCCAAAACCGTGAATGGTTTTGTTAAGAAGGAGTATTTTCAATATATGCTTCATTATCACTATTGTGAATTGATTAGCGCATGCATATATTCCCATTTTGAGTTTGGGGTCCACACATGATATGCTATGTATGAGAATTTATCCGGGTCTCACTAAACACCCTAAGACTCCCCAAGAACACAGATGCTCGACGCGAGCTTGATGTTGAGAAAAAAAAAAAATAATCTGAAGGAAAATCAATCATACAAAGTGACAAAAATACCTTAGGTTACCCCCATAACCCGTTCTGACATAGGACCCGCTCTATCATACTATATAAGAGTGAAGGTACATAACTTCCAAACATTTGGTTCCCATGACCTAAGATTTCCTTCTGCTATAGCCATCTTTAAAAAGGCACACGACCATATTCTATGGCTTGTTTTACTCCTGAGATATTTTTGTATTCACCAAGCTATCAGTATCTTTTCTGCGTTGTACCAAACTGATGTTACGGGCTCCGAAACGTGCGATTGAGGTGTTCTGGGAGGGTCTAGTGGTGTTTAGTAAGACCAGAATTAATCCGATTTGTATGCCTGAGTGTTATGGTATCGCAGGTCTTAAAGTTAGTGATCAGCGAATAAATAAATAAAGAATATTATATATGGCTATTTGTTGTTCTTTTTTCCATAGTAAAATGCATTTAATTTACAGTTTAAATCCGATCATTGTGGGAAAGGATTAATAAACAGATGCCATGTAGATTTCAGGTTTAGTCCTAAATGTAACAGGCCGCACTTGATAATTATGTTGTTATAGTATGAATAAATATTCTCCCGCTTTTGTTGGTAACCATTCTACCAATTTCAATAATGGAAATCTTTAATGTGATAAAAAGTACACAGAGCTTAGTCAATTCATTCATTGATTTTTAATTTCTAACCTGTATCCAGAGTGGTCCTAACACTGGCATCCTCTGTACCTTTCATGCTTAACAGACTTTCCATACTAAAATGGTGCCATATTGCATACATTATAGGTTAGTATATTTTCCTCTGACAACAGAGTTCATCCTATTTGGTAACTGCCAGATAATTCCATAAATTACCATAATGTTGAGAGCTTAGATTTATATTTTGCATACATGAACATAGAAATTACAATGCTTGTTAAATGCACGTGAAAGGCAAATTTGTAGTTGTCATTCTTTATTCTTTTTCATTGCTTGATTCAACATTGTAAATATTGGAAGCAGATGATGTAGTATTTTCCTTCTATGTACATATATGCTTAATTGTGCACATACCCCTTCACTGAAAATGGACTTGTTCAGGAACTAAAAATGACTGGCAAGCAGAGTAGTCTTTTACACAGAAAACTTCATTTGGAATGAAACGTGCAGTCAGTAATGGTATTAGGGGCCCCAAGGGCATAATCAGGTTTGAAATTATAAATCAGTAAATGAAATGGGGGGTACAATCAAACAGGGAGGTATATTCTCCACAAATTATAGTCTAATTGCTTTAGTTGGACTATATTTGTATGCCTTTTTCCCAATGGAATCAAATTCTGACGCAATCAAATGGACACATTTTCAGGACTCACGGTACTAATTCCACTCCAATGGTAAACATATGGAAACACTGTCATATTCAAAATTCAATAACTTAAAATTTATGGGTGCTGATAATGACACCTATAATTTTTCGTGCACATCTAACCTTGGTGCAAGCTTATGTGTGGAGAACACCATATGACCCGTGGCAATTTGTTTACATACATGTGCATGAAACACGTGTTATTGATTCTGCACCAAATGAATCAGGTGCTACTTTCAGTATTGAGTACTCCTGAGTCAAGCCTGTAAAAATGCTAAAATTGCATCAGTAGAAATTTGTCAATATTTTTTTTACATTACATATAGGACAAGCTCTCAAAAGATATTTTTCCTAAAATTTTAATTTTCATTATTAACCAATTATGGACCACCAAACCTGTAAATACTCTATCATTTCTTCACCCATTTCTAGACTGGTTCACAGTTCTTCCGTATAATTAGTACCGTGTGTCCTATAACCAGATTTAATTTTTTGGGAAAAAGTTGTATTTTACTCCTTGATATTAGAGCATAATTGTAAGAAAGAATTGGCCATGCTTCTGCATGGATAATAGTGCAATAGCATTTTATGTGATACCAATATCTATAGTTAAATTGCATCCGCATTACATGTTGCTGTGTTGTATTGTACTTATTAATGGCTTATTCTTGTTATTAAAATAATTGTTTTCTGCCTTTGTATCTTCATGTTATCTTTCTATGGCATGCATGCTACACAAAAGAAACACAAGCATGCTGACATCAGCAAGTATGACATCACAGGGTATCAAATTACATGACGCATTGTATTTTCATCTCTCACTTGCTATAAGACAAGTTTTAAATGTTTTAAATTTCAAAATTGCATTTCTTTTCTTGCTGACTCTCACAGAAATAAGATACAGTGCATCCCTATTCACATCAATCAAACAAAACAAATAAGTGTGCCACATGACAGGTCAAAATGATAAGAGGCCATTGCCCTTTTGTGACTAAAACAAATACACACACCCATGAAGCATCAAGAGATGCTGACATTCCAAACTTATTTAAACTATCATCACATGTGATTCATGACCCCCAAATGTTAATAAAAAGATATAAAAGCCAAGGAAGAGTTCCATAAGCTTTATTATACTGAATAATTAAATAACATAGTGCTACTTTTTAGTATAAAACTATGGGGAAGGGTGAATAAGCAAAGAATAGACAGAGTAATTTCTTCAAGCCTGGTAATGTTCCCCACAACGGGGGGGGGGGGGGGATGTGTATCAACCCAAATAACACATCAACATGAGGTATGTTACATAAGGACAGCAAGAGACAAATTTGAAAAAGCTATCTAAAGTTCCTATAATGCTGACATTGATCATTGATGTTGGAGACAGAAAGTGTATGCACAAACTGTTATGACTCAAGCTATTAAGTATGCTGGAGGTGGAGAAATGTGTGAAAAACTTTGCTATGCCAAGACAAGTTCATGTCTCTATGCAATATGCAGACACAGATAACAATTGTCACTGAATACACTACTTGTTAAATTTAAGTAATAGAATTGAATTGCATATTGAAGTTGTCTAATACATAAATACATACCTACATTTACCCAAAGCTCATAAAAAGTTAAGAAAAAGTCTCAAAATCATTACTGTGGCTACTTTCCACTATAAGCAGTGTTAAATTACTTACTTTTTAATATAAAGCTGAAAAAATGCATACATTATTGAACAAAAGAGAAACAAAGCAAACATTGCAATCACTCAATTACAGTCAAAGGGGAGGTAATATGCCTTGATTTGGCAAACCAAATAGCAAGCTCTAATTTACAGCTAAATGATTCCTTACTATTACTTGATGGTAAGAACAGAGCAATGTAGGTTTAATAAATAGCTTTTGTTTCAAATATGAAACCATATTTCTGACATGAAGCTTGTTTTCATTTATTCACAACAACATATATGGTGAACAAAACCCATATCACTTAGTGCACGCAGTAATCAAATGCTGAGATTTGGAATAATGTGTTCTGAGACCACAGGTTGCAACACCCTGAGTATAAAGGTTTTCTATCATGGGACTTGGTACATGAAGAAAAAAGAGATCTGGTTTGGTGGGAGAGAGCAGTATGTTCACCATGCAGTTATACATCAAGAATGTTTCAACTGTATGAAGGGAGGTTGGGGAAGAAAAACTGCCTGTGTAAAGAATGCAATACAGATAGGACTTTTGCAGACTTATATTGGGAATGAAGGATTGAAAACTATTATTTTAAGTGAAAATGTCCCTCCCTACTCCCTCAACAAAAGGAATGCAGAAAAGTTCCAATACTGCGTGCCCAAAAATGTAATGTACCAATATGAGAAACATGCTGAACATAGAATAGGTGTCAAGGAGTTTAATTCTAGGATAAGAAATAAGACCGGTATAATTGATATTCAATGTGACTCGACATATAATAATTCAATTTACAGGTTGAGGCAATGCAGCATGTGCAGTTTTGTGCACAGTCCTTATTTTTACAATGTTCTCTGCTTTGATCTGCTGAGTGTGTCTCTAAAGTTAAATGATCAGTACTGATACATAAGTGATTGTGACATAAGTGGCTTACATATAAAATCTACCCCACCCCACCCCATTTTGGGGAATTATTGCATGTGTTAAATGGTATTTAACCATACAAGCCAATCTGTGGGTACCATCATATGAAATTCTGCCATCAGGCCATACTGTGCTCTTTTCCCTATGGCCTGAGCTATCTACTTCCACTCTTCAGTGTATAAAACCATCCCCATCTGTCTTTGGTATAGAATTTTTCTCCAAAATCACATGCAAACCATGATAAAAAGACTCCATTATGATTGTCATATGTAAAAACCACCAAATTGATACCCTGGATGCATGTGGTAACCATGGAAACAACAAGCTCCTATTATGGTATAGGTCGCATATAGGACTCACGGTACTAATTCCACTCCAATGGTAAACATATGGAAACACTGTCATATTCAAAATTCAATAACTTAAAATTTATGGGTGCTGATAATGACACCTATAATTTTTCGTGCACATCTAACCTTGGTGCAAGCTTATGTGTGGAGAACACCATATGACTCGCGGCAATTTGTTTACATACATGTGCATGAAACATGTGTTATTGATTCTGCACCAAATGAATCAGGTGCTACTTTCAGTATTGAGTACTCCTGAGTCAAGCCTGTAAAAATGCTAAAATTGCATCAGTAGAAATTTGTCAATATTTTTTTTACATTACATATAGGACAAGCTCTCAAAAGATATTTTTCCGAAATTTTAATTTTCATTATTAACCAATTATGGACCACCAAACCTGTAAATACTCTATCATTTCTTCACCCATTTCTAGACTGGTTCACAGTTCTTCCGTATAATTAGTACCGTGTGTCCTTCAAGTTTCACTGACCTACATTTGAGTTAGCTGGAATACGATGGGAGCCAGAATTGCTGAATTCGGTTGAAGAGATGATTAGTATCTCTAACAAAACAAAGCTATTAAATCACTTCCTTCAATGCTCTTTCAAGACCACCCCTTCTGCCAACAAATAATGATCTCTCAAGACAGGTGGTCTCTCATAACAGGTCATAACACTATATGATCAATAAATCTGTGCATGGAGAATCTGGTCTCTCAAAACAGGTGAACTTTCATAGCAGTGGTCTCTCAAGACAGGTTTCACTTTATCAGTATTTGTTTATTCTTTTTGTTAAAGAAACAAACTGCAACTTAAACCAACTTAGGCATTCTGCGGCTCACATCACATTTTCAACAAGTTATCATTTTATTTTTCCATTTCAGAATTATCCTCTTTATATTAAGACCATCCCTACAGATAATGAACTCAAGTTCTACTATACAGTACACACTTCTTTAGATGTGGTTGAAGAAAAAGTGTCAGTTGTTGGAAAGAACAGCAATGAGCTTAGAGAGCTTTACCTCGGTCTTCTTTACCCCACAGAAGACTACAAAGTGTATCCTTTGGACTAGTTAAGAATGTACCATAGTTAAAAAAAATTGTATGCCATAATTTTCCCTTGTTAAGTCTATGCTTAATATTAATCCCACCCATATATTATGAAACTTTTGGCAAATGTTTATATAAGAAAACTGGTACCAATTATAACCCCCATCACCATCATTTAGAAGAATGTTCAGGTCTGGCCTGCTGAGTTTATAACAGGAGAAATACTCTAATTCTGTCTTGTATAGTATAATATGCACGCCTAACTAACTGTAAATAGCATAGACTCAGATGTAATTTTGCATAATGTGTTGGAAAATCAGGGTCTGTGTTGCTTATTCTATTTATGACTCATAACAAACTGAATAGACCCAGATCTGTCAGCAAATTATGCAACAGCAGACTTAGGTCTGTGTTTATATGGTAGCTTAGAATCTTGTTTACCTGCTCATACATACATGACAGCAAATATACTGGCTGCCATATACATGTATATCCTGTCATGTGCTGAGATGTGGTGTTAAACCCAGAATAGCAACAAGAAGAAGATTGAGATAGCTGTTTTGATTTCCAGTCCAGGATCTACACTGACTGCAGTTGTATGCATTTCAAGTTTTAAGGGCTTATGACTGTGTCTTCATGCTGCCCAAATCTGGGTACATTCAAAATTTAAGAGAGAAAATTATTTAAAAAAAAATACTTGAGTTACTAGTATTGGTTTATTTTATGAACTTTTGTGATTTTTGCCATCTTCATTGTCTGGTTTAACTCAGAGAAAATGCACTGTTGCTCTTACTAACCTTATTCTTCATCCGCAATCTTCCTGTGTTTTATTAAACAATTCCCCATTTCACTGAGCTATTTTATTTCTAGACTAATAATTCTCTAATTAAATATCAGAATTATGTGGACCGCTCCGGTGGCATAGTGGTTAGAGCATCTGCCTCAGATGCAGGAGGTTGTGGGTTCGATCCCCGGCTGAGTCATACCAAAGACTTACAAAAATGGTACTCACATCTGCCTTGCTTGGCGCTCAGCATTAAGAGGTTAATGTTAGGACTGGTCGGCTTGGTGTCAGGATAATGTGATTGGGTGAGACATCATGTTACATGTCTGACATGATGCCACAGTGCTAGGCATCACTATAAACTGCCACACTGCAGACATGATAGTGATATGACTGAAATTTTTTTAAAGTTATGTTAAAAATCCAAATCACACACACACTCAAAATTATGTATTTCTGAAACTTTCTTCCATCAGAAATTGAGTCTGTTAATTCATCGTAGAAAATACTTTGCACTATTGGACACCAATTACATTGCACTGAAACACTCGAATCAGCTGAAGAAACCTTAAATATATTAATTGGAATCAATCACCATCTGAAACTTTCAGTTGCTTTTGGCAACCACTGGCACCAACATACATGTGCAAGTGATGCATACAAGTTCTTAATTACATGAATCTGCAATATACATGCATAAAAGAATTAATCAGTATTGTTGTTGAATTTTGTTTTCTCCATCTCTCCCTTAAGTCAGTAAACCGGTGATGACAAAATGTTTGCCTTGGGGTGCCCTAGGGTCAGAATTTGGGGTGATGAAGGATTGAAAATTGGGGGAAATCCACAATCCAGTGCTCCATGTGCAATACTTTACAAAAGAATATATTTCATGATGAACAACAGTACATATGACATGAAGTGGAGTATCTATTAGTTTTTTTTTAGCAGAAATGTTTGCATCATATAAACAAGATTACACTATACACATGTATGTGCATTGCGTATTCATTAGCTAGTTGAATTTTATATTAAACTGAAAGATTTTAGAACATGCAAGTAAATTTAAATTGAAGGAAAAAGCAGACATAATTGACATATTTTCTGTAAAATGGTCACAAATTTGAAAAACTTAACATGATTTCAGATTTGTTTTTAACATACACCATGTATACTACTTGCTTATAACTTAAGTCCAATTACAGACAACATAGACCCTGATCTGCTGGTTCATAATGCATTGGCAGATCCAGGTCTCTGTTGTTTGTTCTACTGATGACTCCTGACAAACAGCATAGACCCAGATCTGCTGGTGCATTATGCAGCTGTAGATCTGGGTCTGTACAGTTTGCAGTTGGACTCCACTTATAAGTGCATATATATGGTACTCGATATTGTTTTAATTGTAATCCTAAATTAGTTATTACTGTATAGATGGTTGTAAGTGTTAAGTAGCATGAAAATGTTTGAAGTTTTTGTTGGTTTCTTTGTGAAGCACTATTCTTAACCCTCTGACAGATATGGTTATGTGACAAATACCAAAGTCAAATTTGTAATAGTGGTAGAGTCTTCAAATACATCCCTAAGAGATAACGAGATAAGATCTGTAAGTATATGATAGTTATACCATATGTACATGTAGTCAAACTGCATAGTGTACTTGCAGATCAGGGTCTGCGTTATTTGTTCTAATATATACCTAAACTTCATACACACTGATCTCTGCAGGTGGACTTGACTTAGATGGAATGTATTACATATACATACACTGATCATAATAGTTGAAGTCTTTCACAACATAAGCTTGACATAGTGATTAATTTGGCATCTATGTGAATGTTCACCATCTGTACATTGTCCACAACCTAGATTAACCTGAATGATCAAGTTTTTTATTTGCCTTTTATTTTGACAACATTTTATTCCTCCCTCTTTGAATTTTGAATATAGATCAAGGGTTGGCTGTACATGTTGGCCATGATTAGACAGTAATTGCATGCTTATTTGGCAATAGCTTAGCTGGCAATAAGTCAAGTAAGCTTATGGATATAGTCCATCATCCATACTCAATTGTCGATTGAATTTGTAAAAAAATTGCTCAACAGATTGACAGAGAGCATCCAGGAATGAAGATCTTTTGGTTTTGTACAAACACTGCTAATCCACCGTCAAATATGGCAGCATTTGTAATTGAAAAAAAGAACTTTAAACAGCACAAAAACCATCAAATCAAATTGGACCAAATTTGACAGAAAGCATCCTAGCGTTGTGGCCTTTCATTTTTGTTAACTGATGCTGATTCACCATCAGATGTAGCCACTGTTGCTAAAAATGGACTAACCCTCAGGCAGCATCTTGGCCTGAAGGCCTTTCCATTTTATGCAAATGATTCTGAATTTCCATTAAATATGGCCACCATTACTAAAAATAGAAAACCTTTAAATGTCTTCCCCGCCAATCTATACAGAACTTGAGCAAAAGCATCCTGGTATAAAATAGTTCAAAATGAGCATGTTGCAAAGAGATAAAAGGGCAGAATGTAATTTTCAAACCTCTCCGTATATTTCTTTTCATTGATGTGCCTATCCATAAATTATTCACAAAATGATGATACAAATATTATATTTATCATTTTTATGCCATGAAGCTGTATGTGAAGACTTAATAAGGAAACCGACTTGCTCCAAGGAGTCAGCGTTGGGTATCCCCAACGTACAAGTCAACTTTACAATGGTAATTTCATTGCAGAATTAAAGCTGTCATTAAGTTTGCATTAAAGCAAACATTTTTTTCGTTTTAATTTGCATTCTGCTGCATGGAGGCAGCCACTTAGCTAACTGAGCCTATTAAACCTAGTTTTTCATTGATGGATGAATATTGTGAGTTCACAATGTAGCTTGATGCAGGGGATTCTCCACTGCACTGTATTTTACATTTAATTCTAAAAACAAGAGTAGTTTTATAACAGGAGTCATGAATTATCCCCCATACCTAATGATGGAAGAGAGACTTCAAAGAATTGAGCATAACACTCTTTAAGCTTTAATTATATTCATCATATTGTAATAACCTGCATTTAGTGAGTGAGGTATGCATGCATGTATATGATAAACACTATTCATACAAGCCGTCCAATTTGGTCTCGACTTTTTGTTTTAAATCAGCACATTACCAGTGAATTTCTCACAGTAGTAGTTTCTAGAATCCTCAGTTTTGTTTACTTCGTCAGTTAATTGTTAACTGGTATAGTCTACATGTTTTGAGTTAGCGAAAATAGGGAGTATTAACGTCAGTGGCTGGCATCCCTGAAAATTTGATTAATGACTCTTTCTAGTTAGCCGTTTAAGACTGTACAATACTATCATACATGCTGGATGTGTTTATAGCCCCTGATGTTTTATTTGTATACATCATCACATTTAAGTTTGGTTTTTTTCTTCTTTATTTCTTTGGTACATACACATGTTGAGTACCCTGTCATGTGGTGTACCTCGATAATATTGTAACAGTGCATAACACAATTTTCAAACCATTGATATGAGCGATAGCATAACACAGTATGTGCCACAAAATACAAAACTGATTTTTTTTCCTTTCTTGGGGCAATACAGTGGCTATGTGTAAAATATAGAGTTGGTAATTTCTGTAAATAATCATTGCGAAAATTGACTAAATATACGCATGCAATACTAGCTCATGCTTGTTTGAATATTCCAACAAAAATTGTGGGTCTTGTTAGAATTATGGGTTTTGTCAGGAGTATACAAGGCTTGTATGGGTTCAGTCAGCTAGCAGCAATCAAACTAGGTACATCACTGTTAGTGAGTTTTATTTCTTTATTTAGTTTTTTTGTTAAAGTTTATTGCACAAAGCAATATTTATTTAAGTATTTTTTTTTAATTCTTTCTCTCTTACAAATGATATACATTCTAGTTATTTCTAATTTACTTTTACATTGTTATATCATTTGTTATTTGAAACTCAGTTGTATGTTCAAGATAGTGTTGTCCTCACATACCAATGCTTTTATTTATTTATTTATTTTGTTTATTTCATTAGTATTATGAAGCTAAAGACATACAGAGAAGTTTCTCTACATTACAAATATATGATTCGTTTTCTTAAATTGTAGGTCCAACAAAGTTCTTAGGGAAATAAAATGTCTAAGTCATTGTGTTTTCCTCACCAACTTGACCTTCTAAATTCAATTCAACAATATTTGATTAATCTAGTAATCTATAAAAACCTAATTTATTTATGTTTCTATTTTATAATTGACTAGTTGTCTAAGTCATTGTGAGTGTTTTCCTCGCCGACTTGACAGTCAATTTACTTCCATCTATATCAATTCACTTCATATAAGTATTACACTTTAATTGAAGTGTCAAGTCAATCAAGTGTTTTTCCTTGCAGATTTTACATTTCACATATTACTATCAAGTTATATTTTCTCTTCTGTAGTAAAATTTATTGAAAATAAATCCAAATATGATAACTCCTATATAATTTTCATTCATCGAAAGAAGTAATGATATGATGAACTAATAGTATAGTGCTAATGTGTACCCTGACCTTGTGTGAAATTATCATATACCAAACTGTACCTTAAGACAATGATAGGATAGTGCTAATGTGTACCCTGACCTTGTGTGAAATTATCAGATATCAATATACCATACTGTACCACAAGAGAATCATAGTATTCTGGCTTAGTATACAAACATCAAGATTGTCATGGTTATGAACTGACTTTATTCAATACATATAAATGAATCATCTTGTGTTATGGTTGAAAAGAAATCAAGAGTTCAAGTTTACTCCATTCTCTCCTCCTTAGTCAGCTGATAAGAAGCATACTCATCCCTGGTGCCATACTCCAATGTAGTATTATCAGGACCTAGCTCAGCCATTACAATATTTTTTTATAGTTAATGCTTCATTTCTTTGACAAGATATCAATATCCAAGTCACCCACAAAAGGGAAGAAAAGAAAATTGTCAATAATTAATAATAATTAATAATAATAAGATTGTTTGAACAATCAAAATTTATTTATTTATTTTTAATTTATTTTTCAGTTGAATAACTTTGAGATAGATTGTTTATGTTAATGTTTTGCCAGGATTACCAAAAAAGAATAGATATTAGGCCAGACATTTATTCTAGGATGAATGGCAACCCAGAATTGGTTGTCTGTGTCCATTTTACCTTGGTCTTGTGATGTCATGAGATGTTATTATACATGTTGTGATATTGGTGTATTAAGTTAAATATCATATTACATCAGTCAGGTCTTATCTAAATTAGAACTGTTGAGACTAAAATGTTATTTTCTACTGTCAGTGATGACAATGACAACAGTACTAAAATGTTATTTTCTACTGTCAGTGATGACAATGACAACAGTACTAAAATGTTATTTTCTACTGTCAGTGATGACAAGGACAACAGTACTAAAATGTTATTTTCTACTGTCAGTGATGACAGTGACAACAGCATTGTCACTAAGATACTGTGGCAGAACTTTGTATTGTAGTTTTGTACTGTGTAACAGGCAAGATTCTTGATTGTGTGGAAAACTAGATTTCAGTGAAAATATCAGCTTGGGATCATAAGTATAAGTACTTTTGATTGATAATAATTATTTATGTCATTTTCGGCAAAGCTGGCAACAGGTTAACATATCATATTCTGTTTTCAGATGTTCAGGAAATTACACAATTCCTATGTAGATATGCTGTGTAACCCATTCTACACACCAGGGGAACCAATAACTTCCAAGTAAGTCACACTCTTAAAAGTCAATAGGGCATCATGTAAAAATTTTGGTGTATTCATTGATATGGGAGTACCTTATATGCTTGTGTATAAGTCCGGTCCACTGCAGATAATATGGATCTTGATCTGCCAGTGCAATAGTCTATTTTATTTCCTTGTACTGATTACTCCTAACAAAAGACACAAACCCCAATGCATGGTAGATCTGGATATATTTAGTTTGCATATGGACAAAACTTTTAATCAAGTATAGACAGTAAATAATTCCCGAGTCCATCTGATCTTCCGTCCAGCACTGTTGAATGCAAGTAGTTCTACAGTTTTTAATGGATTGCCATGAAACTCTGAGAATACTATATTTATCACCTAAAGATGCATGTATAGACAAACTGCTTTTGCCAAGGGCTTATTTTTAGCAATATTGACATCTTTGTTATGTAACTTAATGCAGTGTATGACATAATCTTGTTAATGTAACTAATCTCAGTTTATGATGGATAGCCATGAAACTGGGTAAATATTATGGTCATCACCTGAAGGTTTGCAAATTAACAAAAGATTTTGGTACCACAATAGTTAATGTTATTATCTTACTTCAGCTTGTAGCTTAATGCATTGTGTGGAACAAATCCATCAGTTTGTCCTGCATTTTTTAGCTTACCTGACAATGATGGGCAAGATACAGGAATATTAATGAGATGATCCTGATTTGCTAACCTTTTATCTCTCAGGAGGCCATATTTCTGACCTAGTTTTGATCAGACTTTATATTTGTTTATCATTGACATCATAGATGAGTCAGCAATGAGTTAAATTCATACGTACAAATTTCTGAGTTTGTTACCACTCTGGAGGCCACATTTCTCACCTGATTTTATCAAACTTGATATATATGCTTATATCATCAAGATCTCAGATGGGTTGAATAATAAATTTGGTCAGTACTTGTTTTTAACACACTAGAAGCTATGTTTTATTCAGTTTTGAACATTCTTGGAATATATGCTTCTGTCATCTAGATCTTGGATCATTTCATTGATGAGTGAGGTCATCCTTGATCGTTTCTGTGTGGATTAAATATAGGCCATTCTATAGAATTTGGGTGGTGTCAACCTTACGTACGCAGGTGGAGGGTGTAAAAATGTATGCATGTGTACAGGGAAGGGGGAGGGATCAAGCTTTGACAGATTTTTGCGTACATACTGAATGGATAGCCGCTAATGCCATAAACTTAAGAAAGAATTTTGATCAACATGATATAAAGGTTGGGAGATAGATTTATTACCTAGCATGTGTTCTTGACATTACTATATAAGCCTGCTTAGTGAAATAGCTTAGTGAAATACTCAGCTGTTCAGTTATGTAAGCCAGATGAGTGATATTAGGACCTCTTGGGGCCTTTTGTTTATGGATTATTTTTCAATATTAAAATCATCACTTGAAAAACATTTGTGCTTGTGTGATTTTTGTTCAAGTATTGCCTGTTTTTACTTAAGCTGCATGTAATGCATGAATGCAACAACTCTTGCAGTTTTTTGTGGATTGTTGTGAAACTTTGTACATTCATATTATGTTCAATATCAGAAAATATGACTGTTGACAAAACATTGTATATTGTACATGTTGTTAGAAGAGTTATGTGCCTTTTATATGCCTGCCATAAGGTACAGTGTATTATCTTATGAAGTTTTTTGTCCATCCATCCATTTTTTAGTTTCTAATTTCATTTCTGCAAAATAACCCAAGTTTTTCATGTCTACAGCTACCAAATGATATGGATTGCTTGCACTTGAAGTATTGAAGAATGATATTGATTTTGGGGTCAAAGGGTCAAAACTTGGGG
The DNA here is from genome assembly GCA_028554795.2 of Sinohyriopsis cumingii. Taxonomy (NCBI): domain Eukaryota; kingdom Metazoa; phylum Mollusca; class Bivalvia; order Unionida; family Unionidae; genus Sinohyriopsis; species Sinohyriopsis cumingii. Next base: position 3,262,601 of record CM068839.1, read on the forward strand.
TCATTGTGACTGAAAGAAAAAATATGGTTTCTACACAGTAACATTAGTTGTATATCACATGTGGATGGCTTGCACTTAGAAAAAAAAACTTGTATAAATCTGTATGCACTAAATACAATATGGTCAGAGGAAAACTAAGTCACTGTGTACACAGCAAACCTTCATTCAATATCCGTCCATGTTTAAAATGAAAATGTTAATCATTTGATCATTAAATTACACTATTTAATCAAAAAATAAATGATAGTGAGCCAACACAACACTGCAGTCATTATTTCATTTAAGATATTCTGTTGTTATACAATTGCCAGACAGAACTGGGGATGAAAATTCATACACATTGATAGTAAATTTTATGATGGGAACAGACCTATGCTGTCCTGTCAATAATGGGTTGACACTGTCTGTATTTGGCTTTGGACATGTTACTTCTTAGCCAGCCAACTCCATGTGTAATCTAAAAGCAGCTGAGCTGGTTACCTCCATACTGTATATAATTAATCACTCAAAACGGAAAGCCCTTGGGACCAAATTTGTTTCAGTTTTGAGAGAGAAAGAATGTAATTATAAGAGAAAATCTGTGAATAAATTTGTATGAATGTAGATAATTAAGAAAGCTGTCTATTTAATTAACATTTAATGAAAAATTAGCTCAACAGCTTGTTCCATGCGAAAATCATATCCAGTTATATGAATAAAGTTCAGTAGAAATATAGTCTCAAGATGTATTTAAGAAAGAAGATACTTTTTTAACTTTACTGGAAGTTGACTAGAATTATGACTGATAAGTCATAATACGTAAATACTATTTATAATTTATGATGTTCTTATGCCAAATTATTTTCTTAGTTTGGCACAGATTCAGAACTCTTTGAACAGACTAATTTTATCTGGTAAAGATAGTTTAATCTCTTGACACTTAATGGTTGTTTTGACATCTTGACTTGGACCCTTATTATATATTGAAAGACACCTGATGCCCTGCACTTGGTGGTCCTCTTTGTTATTGAAAGACATTTGGTGGGCCTCATATTTTAAAAAGACAAATGATTTCTACACTTGGTGGGCCTCTAGTTATTGAAGGAAACACAGTAACCTTCACTTGGTAGTACTCTTTTTATTGAAAGACATGGGGTGAGGGGCGCCATGAGTGCCCGAGTGGTCTAAAGCACTCACCGTTATGGATCATTGCCATCTCATCTTTGTCTGCATAGGTTTGAGTCTTGGGCTCGGTCAGTGTGGGTACATCAGAAAGCTTGCCAGATGCTTCTTGTGGGTCAGTGGTACCTTTTGGGGTTTTCCCGGGTTCTTCCTTCGCCATTTATAATGGCCGCCATGTATAGCCTCTCTTGTGCTGAAAAATGGCGTTAAATCCTATAACAACAACAACACTTGGTGGGCCTCTTGTTGTCAAAAGAGATTTGATGCCCTACACTTGGCGAGACTCTTGTTATTGAAAAACATCAGATGCCCTACACTTGGTGGGACTTTTGCTCAGAATTACAATAGCTTCTTACGACTTGTTTTTGTTAACATTATTAGATTTCAAGGAATATATATCCAACTGTTTTCTTTATTCATGTTAGACTTGATTAAAAGTTCTAGAAGAAATGCAATATCTTCTAAAACAAGGTGAATACAAATTCAGCCATCTATAACTGAAAACTTCACACTTTAGGATGTGATGTCATTCATAAGTTGATGTCACATGCTTAGTGGCCTCATCCTATTTTGTGTAGATACAGGGGCAGAATGGAACTTGAATTCATTTGCAAACAGAGAACGAATGTTATGTAAGTTGAATTAAATCCATTACACAGATCTAACATGGATATCGTTTATGGAACTTAATAAGAACTTGTTAAATCTGTAATCAGTAGGTGGATGAAATGTTTTAGCGGTGTTATCGAGACTTTTAAAGATGACATAAGAAAACCTAGGCAAAGAATATTTCTTTTACAATTATGTAGTCAATTTTTTTAAAGTAAAGGAAGATGTGTTGCTTGCTGTTCAAGAATTAGCAGACAATTTTGATATTTCATATGGAATTGCAGAGGAAATTATAAGGAATTATGAATACACAGTGTTTGTGCCCATTGGCTGCCGTGATTGCTTGATAAATAATTGTTTAAAGGGTAAATATCTGCTGGGAATTTTTATACAGGCACAGGTAAATAGGATCATTACATGTTATGTAACTTAGATACACTACATGCAACCCAAGAGTTTAAAGATAAAGAGCAGTGTGTGAAGTTTGACATTACTTATAAAATGTCTTTCCCAACTCCAAATTAATAACGTTGAGCTATATGGTATCAGAGAACAAAGCAAATGGACCATACTATTCCACAGTAATCGGATCAAATTTACATGAGGTTATTTGTAAAAAGCATCTTGATCTACTGTCATTTTGCAGCAGGATAATTGTTTTACTTATTGTGCCTTTATCTTCCATATTTATAAATATTTTACAGAAGTTTTAAAATTTTACCTTTTCGTGCAGTTCATTTTTACATTTTTGAAACAATTTCCTTTAGTTGGCATCATATATCCACTGTTCTGAGGTGTCATAAAGTGCAACTACATTTATACAAAATACGCTTAGACCCCAACCATCACAAATCTATTGGAGAAGTGAAAAATTCTGTCACTTTCATAATAGTTGATAAGTGGCCTTGTGGCATAGGTATAGGTATGAAATTACAAATATTCACTAAATCATGTTTGTGAAATAATCTTACTGTTTCAAGTCAAATAAGTATGTTGAATTAGAAACTAAACTTGGTTCTGTTTGATTTTTGTACCATCAGTAAAAATTGACTCTAGACAAATTTTATTATGGTGATCCTGAGGGGTTAGTGAATAAAAGTTGTAAAGTTGTAAATTAAATCCTTGTTATGAATGTTCTCATGTAAGTCAATTACTTACATTTCAAATGTGCAGACAACTTAATCCAGAATGCACAGTCTAGATTAATAGGTCAAATATGCACAGAATGTACAGAACTTATCCACATCACATACTTTACATTAATGGGTAGATGTGCACAGAATGTACAGAACTCATCCACATCACATACTTTACATTAATGGGTAGATGTGCACAGAATGTACAGAACTCATCCACATCACATAGTTTACATTAATAGGTCAGGTGTGACATAGCGAAACAAGCTGATAACTTTATGAAAAATGTTCAGAATTAAACTGTATTGCATACTTTTTAAAATACTTTTCATATATTCTGTATGCATCTTTGGTTATTTTTGCTGCTTTGCTATATCTGTTGTAAAAGTTTAATGTTAGATGATATTAAAATATTGTGTTATAAAGTTCAGGGTATATCATTATTTTTCTTTTCAGGACTTTTGAGAATATGGTACTATCAATGATGTAACAGGATTGATTGAGAGAGAGAGAGACAGCAACGGACATTAAAATAAATTGAAGCTAAATCTTTAAGTCTGTGGTTAGTGCATATTTTAGACAAAATGATTGCAGATGGTTTAAAAAAAAGTGTATGTATGGTTGGATGTGAGAAACAGAAGAGACTGTGCAATAATGTATAGAATCAAATATTATTATTTGTTGTTGAACTTGAATATAGATAAAAAGAGCAACTGTTCATTTATTTACAAGTTTGATCATTACTTTGTGAAAGGTTTTTGTTCGAATTCCTCAGTTGATTAATTATATGGTCCATTAAATAATTATATTATGGTTGGAAGTAATTATTATATGTACTTAAGAATATAGTAGATTGATCAAATTGATGCAGAAATTAAGAAATTAATGTTCATGAATACGTAGGTTACTTATGGCTCCAATGAAAACTTCTCTATCCTTGGATTATATTAGAAGACATTTTTGATAACAATTAGCACAGGGGTGGGCAAACTGCAGCCTGCCAAGGGCTTTCATGCAGCCCGCCAAGAGTTTTCATGCGGCCTAGGAACAAGTCATCATTCGCACTGACTCTGTTTATGTTACTCTGTTTATCAAATAAATGTGCTTCTTTTGAAGTTTAAGTTTTCAAATATTAACAACTGAAAATTAATTAGATGTTATTTAGAAAAACCTTTTGTTTTTGCTATTTCAAATATTAATTATTTTACTTAATGAACTATGTGGCCCGCGACAAGGTGTAGATTTGTGTATGTGGCAATTGCACTGGAAAGTTAGCCCACCTCTGAATTAGCAGATTTTGTGCAAGACAAAATTTATTTTTGGCTATTTGCTGAAAGCCATGTCATTGGATTCATTTACTTTGTACATGTGTAGCGCTAAAAGTTCACAACTCGTATCTCAATTATATATTGTGTATTTTAATTTCTTAAGATGTATTTCTTCTATTATTTGACCAGTTTGTATGGTACTTCCATGGGGAAAAATAATTTTCAGAAAAGTGTATAGTTTTTACCCATTGTCTATTAAATTGTTTGTAAAAGAGAAATAAAAACTCCAAGCATGTTGCTTTTTATTAATGTTCTACATTGTAAAAGAGAAATTAAAAAGTACAGATGTGTTGTTTGTTTTTATTGTTTTTCTATATTATGCTTTTGTAAAAACTTTATATAGTCCAATTAATCTATTTTTCCTTTAAAAGTTCTTGGTTTTTGCCTTCATCCTTCTCATAAATTTGAATCATCATAACTGGACAGGTTGTTTTTCATATTGTTATTTTCTGGCTCGATGACTGTTCATTATTTAACAGTTTTAAAGATTTGGCATTCATGATAAAAAGTACTTTAACTCTTAAGAAAAGGTTGCAGAAAATGTGATTGTCAGTTCAATGACAGCAATTCCCAGAGGATAGACATATTTTTGACTCGCCAGCAACGAATGTCACAGAAAGCAAAACGTGTCACAATATCTGTCTGCCTGTTCATTTATCCATCATTCCATCAGACTTCTAAAATATTATATTTTTTCTTTTCCAGTTCAAAAATAATCTTGTAAAAACATGATCTGCTTCTCTAATCTAGAAAAAAAGCATTATTTTCAGTTTGTTGCTAAGTTACATTGGTATCAAAGGTAATGAAAGGGAGTATATAGCAGCCAAACCTTCCTTTTAGTCATCCAGCAGCCAGACCTGCCCTGCAGTCATCCATTTCCAAATGGAAGATTCCATATACTGACTTCAGATAATATATCAGTTTGCATGTTCTTTATATCTGGCAAAATATAGAGAATTATAAGCTCCACAAATATACTTAATAACATCAGACTCATATTAAACAAATCACAGATGAGGTACTATTTTGCCAGTCACATACATAACTTGTACATGTATCCTGAATGGTGAACTTATACAGAGTGCATACCCTGTCAATATGCACTGGCAGTGGAACACATCCATGTCAAGTGTATCAAGTTCCACATTGTGAGATAGGAAGTTTTAAGCACCCCTGGTGTTATGTTTATTTGATTTAATTTTATCTGATTTAATATATATTTCAATTTAACTGTTTGTCAGATTTAAAAAAAATTATTTTTCATTACATGATATTGTAATGTAAATTTATTCTCTAGAGATGATACTTTTTTTTAGAAGATAGTTTGACCTTGACGGTTAGTTTATAAACACCAGGTGTTGATCTAAATCCTGACCTTGTTTCAAAATTGATAGCATCCATGTAAACAAGTTCCATTTTATTTTAAAATGATTGGTGGTTGTTGAGGTCATGATGGGACTTCATCTTTAAAATGTTAACAATTTTTTATTTCTTAGAGTAAAATGATTGGTTTTCATCCGAGTCACACTGGGTAGACATGATCCTGAACAAGTACGTAGTTTCTGTAACCTTCGAGAAGATGATCACATGACTCCTTGTTTACGTTTTTGAAGACCATATAGCCTCTATTTTGGAAAATTATTCTCAGTAGAAGTAGAAGCTGGGCTGTTAAACTGTTAGCTGTATGTTGTGCTGTTTGGAGTTATTTCAAATTACTTGGTTTAGAGTTATTTAAAATTATTTGGATTCAAAAGGATTAATTCTGTTATTTTCTGGAATATACGTGTGCTCATGTAAAATTGTTCAACAATGACAGTTTTGTTTTATAAAAATTGATTTAGCTATTAGAAACCAGAGTGATAATTCTTGTTTCTACAAGGAACTAGAATTCAACACTACAGATTTCACCATATTTCATCGTCTTCCATCTTGGATTCTTCATCGGGATTCGAACTTGAAATCATTAGAACATTTTGTTATTAGGACTACTAAAATTTTATTCTTGGATTACTTTTGGATTTGATTCTATAAAACTAAGTTCATATTTTTCATTCTTTCAGAATTATTCCAGGGAAATAAATTATTGTATTTTTCAAAGCTTGTTGTTTTCACTCTTTCTTGTGTTACTGTTTATTCGAGCCTAAACATGTGACATAAGACCTGGTTATCAGGTCAAGTGAGCTGATTATATGTTCCTTTGTTCTTTGTGCATCACCTATTTATATTTGCTACTTACTTAAAAAACCTCTCAAAAGAAATTAATCAAATTTAATGGAACACATCCTGACACGACGGTCTTTAAAATGTTTTCAAGTTCTGCCAATCTTATGATCCAATATGGACAGTGCTGCTAAGAAGAGAAAAAGATTTAAATGTCTTCTTCTCCAAAATTCTTCAACAGAATTTGCTTGAGTGTCTTTTTAGAATGCATCCAGGAATGAATGTGTTTATGTGTTTTTTTTAATGATGCTTATCAACTATCAAATGGAGCTGCTATTACTAAAAATGGAAAGAAACTTAAATAACTTACCAAAAAGTAAACAGGATTTGACTAAATTTTACTGAATGCATTCTGCTATAAAGGGCAAATGATATAAATCTGCCATAAAATAATTCAATTAAAAGGCTGTTGACAACTTCAAAAACACTTGTTAAGAGACCTTCATCAAATTTGACAGTCATCTAGCTTCACCATCTTCCAGATTTATAAATGTGATACAATTCTGCCATAAAAGAAATATTGCTTCCATTAATAAGAGTAGAACAAATTTACACAACTTTATCTCAGAAAACTGCTGAACAGAATTTTAGAAATGTCGACTGTAAATTTTATGGCATAGGGACCTTTCAGTATTGGACAGATGATGCTGACATTCAATCAGATATGGATGAAAATACAAAAGCTTGAGTATTGGACAGATGATGTTGCCATGTGATCAGATATGGATGAAGATATAAAAGCTAGAGTATTGGACAGATGATGTTGCCATGAGATCAGATATGGATGAAGATACAAAAGCTAGAGTATTGGACATATGATGTTGGCATGCGATCAGATATGGATGAAGATACAAAAGCAAAAGTATTGGACATATGATGTTGGCATGCGATCAGATATGGATGAAGATACAAAAGCAAGAGTATTGGACATATGATGTTGGCATGTGATCAGATAAGGATGAAGATACAAAAGCTAGAGTATTGGACATGATGCTGGCATGTGATCAGATATGGATGAAGATACAAAAGCTTGAGTATTGGACAGATGATGGTGGCATGCGATCAGATATGGATGAAGATACAAAAGCTTGAGTATTGGACAGTAGTCCGAGTTTCTTCTGACCCTTGCCACCCCATTTTTTTATATTTGGACATTTATGTTGGGGTGTACGGTCAGAGCGTATTCCCTATTAAAAAGTTGGATTTTGACGACACCATTTGGTGTCGGCATGGGGTAGCCGCTTACTAGCCGGACCAGCAAACTTGAACGACCTTTCACCGAGATATACCTGCATGAAATCGATAGGAATATGACTTATTTTCTCAGAAATTGCGATCATAGCATTTGTTATGTCTTTAGTCCGCTGATACACAAGACAAAAGTACATCGTTGCTAAAATTTGACCTGGATCTGGCCATTTGCATTCCGAGTCAATGACATCAGAGGTCATATAGTCACGTGATATCGACAATAAACAAATTTCCCAAGTTGTTGTACATAGAATTTGGACATATTATATAGAAGTCACTTAATGTTTGTAAAAATAATATAATGCACACTTAATTCTCAACATATTTATTCTGAGAACAACGAATAGAAACTTGTTAATATTGCAGCAGGTTGGAGAAAACCATTTTCAAGAAGTACCGAGCACATGTCAGCAATGTTTTTTTGTTGGTGTCATGTGACTACCACACTGACACGTGCTCTTTGTAGTGAATCTGGTTTTCTTCAAATTTCTGCAACATTTACAGATTTTTGTCATTGTTTTCACAATAAATTTATAACTTAACCATAAGAACTGTATAAATAAGCCCTATAACAAGAAACACTATAGTGATAATTATTTGATAATATAATTATATTTAATTATCAATAACTTATTACAATCTTATGAATGAAAAGGTTTTAACGTAGGAAAATATATGTGAATGAAATAACTAATTGACACTGAATGACTACATAGACAATAAAAGAAGTAACTGACACTGAAAAACTACATAGACTTTGAAATAACTAATTGACACTGAATAACTACATAGACAAAGAAATAACTAATTGACACTGAATAACTACATAGACAATGAAATAACTAATTGACACTGAATAACTATATAGACAATGAAATAAGTAATTGACACTGAATAACTATATAGACAATGAAATAAGTAATTGACACTGAATAACTACATAGACAATGAAATAACTAATTGACACTGAATACTACACAGTATCTGTATCAGAGCATCACAGTTATTCTACATATTGCTTTTAAATACCATATCCATGTTTACAGATTTATTTGAATAGAACTATTGCTAAAGACATTACCACAGTTGTAATTCTTGAATATTTCAAAGTGAGTTTGATATAGAATTTTACAGTTACTATTATTGCCATATTAAACTGCCTGAAACATAACAGATGGGTCATCAGTTTGGCTATGCAGTGTTCTTCCCCTTGCAGAAAAAAGCTTAAACCATAACAAATTAATTTTAGAATATAAAGTGCATAAAAATTTATAAAAAACAAGTGATAAACAAATAACAAACAAATACATATTAAGGGACTATAATAAATGATTTATAACTTAACCAGAAGAACTGTATAAAATAGCCTTATAACAAGTAACACTATAGTGATAATTATTTGATAATATAATTGTATATAAAAGACTATTTTATAATATGTCAATAACTTCTTACAATCTTATGAATGAAAAGGTTTTAACTTAGGAAAATATCTGAGAATGAAATAACTAATTGACACTGAATAACTCCATAGACAATGAAATAACTAACTGACACTGAATAACTACATAGACAATGAAATAACTAATTGACACTGAATAGCTACATAGACAATGAAATAACTAATTATTCGAAGCGAGTTTGATACAGAATTTTACAGTTTCAAGTATTGCCATATTAAACTGCCTGAAACATTGTTTCTTATCACATGTATATTATTGTAAGACATTCCTTGTAGTCTGTGCTATCACTGGCAAATAATACTTTTGTTGGATTTTTTATTTTGTAAAAAATCCCGTAACCCAATATCCTTTCCTCCTGGATCACTTAAAAATTTAATTACCAACAAGAGATCCATGAAGGGACTGATGCTCTACTGACTGAAAGAGAATTTCCAGGAATTGAAGATAAGACTTTTTGTTCCTTTAAACTGCTAAGTGTTGAAAGTATCTCAGATATTCTTGAGCGATAAAAAGATGTAGCTGCTGTAGTGGCCATATTTGTTGACAGATTAGCACCAATTTCAGTTGGGACCAAGTAGACATTAGAAGTCTCTTGGAGAAAATCCCATGAAAAATGATACTCTATTCAAAGGAAGTAGTGCCAAGATTTTCAAGATGACCATCATGTCAGCCATACTTGACTGGCACCATTTTTGTTGAGGTCCAACTAGATATCATAAGTCAATTGGTGAAAACCCCATGCTGATATATCCATTTATTTGGGAGGAATAGAGATGATACTATTTTCAAGCTGATCACCATGGTGGTCATTTTAGAGGTCTGTTTGCATCATTTTCATTTAGAATCAACTAGACACTGTTAGAACTCTTCTGATCAAACCTCATGTCAAAATGATTTTTCATTTAGGAGCTGTAGCAACAACAAACATTTCAAGATGGCCACCATTGGACATAAGTTCGGCAGAATTTTAACTTGAGACAAATGTCTTATGAATCTTCAGGTGAAAATCCCATGCACATATGACTTTCTAATTTGAACAAAAATAACAAGAGTGTACAGATAGCACTCATTGTGGCCATACTGGATACCATTAGCACCATTTCCACTGAGGACTAACAAAGCATTATAAGAAGTCTTCTGGTGAAAGCTCAATGTTAATATCACCAGCCATCGACTAAAAGTAGTGCTAACAAGATTTTAAAGATTGTTCATTGTGTTGGCCGTATTGGAGCTCAGATATGACATATAGACATCGTAAGAAGTCTTTCAGTATAAAAAAAAAACATTTTGACGTTAGCATTCAAGCAGAAGAAGTAGGGATAACAAAAACTTTCAATATCGTCACAGCGGTGCCATTACTGGATGTCAAGGTGGGACTATTTTTCTTTAGGACCAACTAGACATCATAAGAAGTTGTTTAATAAAACCCAATGATATGACTATATGATCCAATCAGGTGGAGCAGCAATAGCAAGATTTTCAAGATGGCTGCTGTCATGGTCATATTATACATAAGATTGGGATTTTCAGTTAGGATCAACTAGACATCATGATACATATTCTAACCCCGTGTAAATAAGACTTTCCATTTTGCAGGAGTAGTGATAATATTTTCAAGATGGTTGAAGTGGTAGACATATTGGACATCAGATCAGCACCATTTTATTTACGCCCAACTAGACATCACAAGAAGTCTTACTGAAAACCCCATTTCAAATATGACTTTCTGTTCAGGAGGAGCAGCAATAACAAGATTTTCAAGATGGACATACTGGCACCCATAATGGATGTCTGAGCAGCACGATTTCGATTTAGGACCAGCAAAACCATGGGATGAATGCACGTGGAAAGTTTCATCAAAATCCTCAAAGTAATTTAGGAGTGGTGATAACAAACTTGTGCTGATGGACAACAGACCATCCCATAATCCTTCCTGGTTTATGACCAGTTGAGCTAAAATAAAGAAACCCATGACTTCAGAAGAAAACCTGAGAAGTTCAGTATCTGATCCAGGTTGGTCAAATGGTGTAACTCAAAAATCTGCAACCTTCTAGTCAACTGTCCATGATGATTTACCCACTAAGCCACCAAAGTTCCGTTGGGTGCTGATCTCAATGGTTTCAAAGTTATTCTTCCAGAGACAGGGGGTAAAGACAGACTTAGAAATCCATGCTGTCTGCAAGTATTTAACTCTTCTTGTAGTGCCAAGTAAGTGTATATACACTGGCTAATTTAAAACTTTATAGAGCTATGAACCAGTACCACGTACGCATGGGCTGGAGACAATGCTAGTTGTATCAAATGAAGTATCCTTTTTATGCCAAGAAATGGTTGTTAAAGATGGTCTAGGAACTGTAATAGATATTGTAGGGATAAGCTATTCTTTCCCAACAGTTTAAATACATGCATGATTTTGCATTCACAAGTTGGCATGTCAACCCATGTGAGCAGTATAGGGCCAAAAGCCTCGTGTTTGATGTGAACTCAGTTTAGGAACTTTATGATGATGTACCAGCTAAAATTACCTTGAATTGTTTGAGGGAATGCATTCTTTTAAATTTGACATTTTAAGAATTTAAATTTTTAAACATTTGACAGCATTTTAACATCTTTACCTTTTTTATTTTGTTGTACTTAATGTTTACATTCATTTAGATTGGTTTATCTTTCTGATTTTCTTTACTTTTACATTTATATAACTTTATTTTTCTTCAGGATTTCATAGCCATTATTATACTGATGTGTGGTTGAACGCTCACACAGACATATCCTGATATCAGCTTTAGTTAAAGCTTTCAGCTCTACTGGTTCCATTATGACATCCAATATGGCCAGCATGACTGCCATCATGAAAATCTTGTTATTGCTGCTCCTTTTGTATGGATGATCACACTGACATGGAATTTTTCACCCAAAGATATCGAGTTAATCATAAATAAAATTTTTTGCCAATTTTACATCCACATACCTACCGTATTCCCAGACAGTGTTGGGGGGTTCAAAGAGTATGTTTTGAGGTCCCAATGGGGTCAGTGCACATTACCCCATATAGCAACCTCATCAAATTGAGAATAAATTATTCTCATGTAAACTTATTATAAGCTACTAGAAATTCAAGTTTGATAAATAAGAAAGTACATGTAAACATCCATTTCTTTGCAGCATTTAATACACATACAACAAAAAATTGTGGGTACATTTAGCACTGACCAGTACTATCACCAAAAATGCAGGCTGATTCAGGCCATAGCTAATTCATTCCAGGCTTACTGGAACCAAATAATGGGCTGATTGGGACCAAATAATGGGCTGATTGGGACCAAAAGCCAGGCTCATTCACACCATATTGCTGGCTGATTTGGACCATCTGAACTATTAAGTTTTGTCTTAGAATTACAAATGTTTTGTATATGATGTTTCTCATTTTTTTGAGGTTCAAAACACTGAATTCTAGAACTGATTACACACGATATAATAACACTGTTCTGTGTGCAACCCTCCTGGTCAAACGGTTTATTTTGCATTACCAATTTAATAGTGAAACATTTCCAAAGCATTTCATGCACAACTGAAGCAGTTCACTTTATTTACTGAAAAATAATTTATTTGATAACATTGAAAAATATCTTGAAAACAGGGACATTGCAGTATGCATAAATTTCATCTATATATTAGTATTTATAGATTTATGTAGAATTTATTTTTATCCTGTAGATTGCATTGTATATTATATTATGATCCTATTGTCTTAAACTAAGTAACAGAAAAGAGCAAAAATCAACAAGTTTAGTCAAATTCAACAACTAATTTATTTCTCTCAAATACAAAGTGACAATTTAAAAAAGAACCTGCAGTATTGTGAATTAAATCCAAAAGTCCAAAAAGTTACAAGTCCAAAGGTATAGATTATTCCAAATATGTTGATGTACCAGTAGCCTGGAATAGTTTTGATATGCTAATAGTCTTGATGTATCATAATGATATCATCCAAAATGTCTCTAAAAAATAGCTTTACACTTAGGTAAAGGTTGAAAATGAGATAGCTAAAGGTGTTTTTGTGGGTTTTCTTATAGCTACACAATATTGATAATAGAACTTGATAACTATACCGACATCCTAGTGTAGAAGAGACCTCATATGTCTCTATTTTGATCAACATCAGATATGTAACCAGTGGTGCATAACATTGTACTAATCACTGTTTTATACATATCATGGTTGTGCATATGAATGTGTATCCCACAATGTATGTGAATGCTTTTTATGGTATTGGTTGTGTAAAGCATAGTTATATAAGCTCTGGGGTAGTTTTGCTCAAAAACAAAATTAATAATGGATTACAATTTTATCGTTGAATGTTAGGGGTTTACACAGTTCTACAGTTCCACTTTAAAAAGAAAAGATATTTTTTGCTGCATAAAACAAAAGAATGCATCAATTATATATCTGCAGTAGACACATAGTACAGCTGAAATTGAAAAATACTGGGAGGCTTAATGGGGTTAGAAATGTATTTTTAGCCATAAATCTGCCAATAGTGCAGGTGTTGTTATCTTGTTTAGAAATACTTTTGAATTATGTATTCATAGAAATAGATGTGATAGCCAGAGCAGATACATTCTTGTAGAGATATCAGTGGAATGACTGGGATTTGCACTAGTGAATGTGTATGGTCATTATAATGATAATGCTAATTCATATTTTAGGAACTTGAAAGAGGATATTATCAATTTTGATTATTCCTCCCTTATTATTTGTGGTGATTGGACATGGAGCTGGACTCTTACAATATCCTGTTTGTTAAACACGCTATGGCCTGAACATGGAGAGCTGTCAATCCTGAGACAAGAATATACACCTGGAAACAGGCAAATTCCATGAAACATAGTAGTCTGGACAATTTTTAATCTCTGAGGACATGTTATCAAATTGTTCTGATGTTTCTATTATCCCTGGCTAAAAAAACAGATCAGTCATTAAAATTATCAGTATTAGCAGTAATGGAAATTTTATTCAAAGCTATTAAAACAACACGAATATATTTATTTGGTAATAAGATTTGTATCTAACACAGTAGAAGAATACGTCTGTGAATTAAGACAATAAGAAATAAACCCACTCCAGATGAATTTATCTTGTACTGATCAAATATTTTTTGAAATCCTTAAAATTAAATCAATTAGTTATTCTCAAGCTATGGAAGAACAGGAAAAACAAAACTTAAAGAAAACTGAAGCTGAAATACAGACCATACATACTTAAGTGAATGAAAATAATAACCCCACTGTTGTGAAAGAAGGGAATAAAAAGCAAGCCAATTTAGAAGAAATGAGAAAAAAGAGTGGAAGGTGTAATGTTAAGATTGAAAGCAAGGTGGTTTGAGTCTGGTGAAAAAACTTTACCGGTAATTATTTCCATAATCTTTAAAAGAGAAATTTCATCCACAAAACAATAAGAGTTAATTACGGAAGATGGGACAAGGGTAATGGATCAAAAAGAAATGCTGAATCACCTTGAAAGATTTTGTTGAAAAATTATACAAAAGCAAAAACAACAATAACTGACAAACTTGCAATCACTTTTTAAATCATGATAAAAATACTTTCAGAGTTTGAAAGAAGATTGTGTGAAGGTAAGTTAACTTCCAATAGATTTACTGTTGAATTCTATGAATTCTATTGAAAAGATTTAGACAGCTCTCTCATTAGGTATCTAAATGCTGGATATGAAATGCAACATTTTTCAGAATTTCAGTCACAGGTAATCATTACTTGCATTCCAAAGAATGATAAAGACAGACAATTCATTAAAAATTGGAGACCAATTTCACTACCATACTTAATGCAGATTAAAAGATTGCTTCAGTTGCTTCCAGGGTGAAGAAAGTCCTCTCTGTTATTTTTAGTGACTTTCAAAATGGTTTTATTAAATGGAGATTCACTTGTGAAAATACAAGAATTTTTCATCACTTAATGCAGTATCTTGAGGAAAAAATTAATCTGGTCTTCTCCTACTGATAAACTTTGAGAAGGCTTTTGACTTGGTTGAATGGGAATTTCTGGAGTATGCCCTGAAATCTTTTATCTTTGGGGAATCTGTTTGTCAGTGGTTTAGAGTATTCTGCAGTAAATCAAAAAGTTGTGTCATTAATAATGGTCATTTATCCCTATTTTGCAATTTGGACAGAGGTTGTTGCCAGAGAGTACTTCTTGTACTAGAACTAAAAAAGAAAACAAAGATTACAGGCATCTTCTATAATGAAATAGAGTTCAAATTAAGGCAGTACGCTGATGACGCTCTTTTATTATTGGACAATTCTCCTTTGTCCTTGGAGACAACAGTGCAAATTTTAAACAACTTTGCCTCGGCATCAGGTCTGTTTTGAAATCAAAAGCTATTTAGATTGGACATAAAAAAAGGCCTAACTAAAATATATGTCCCGAAATTGATATAAACTGGTCAATGTCCAGTTTTATATTATTGGGTGTAGATTTCTTCTTTGAATTTGAAGGATATGGTTGACTTAATTATTTGACGAAGTTGAAGAAACTTGCTTGGCTGGTGAAGCAAAATAAATTGTCTCTTACTGGAAAAATCACTTGATCAAACTCTTGATTTTGCCTCAAAAAACCATATTTTTGCTGCTGTACCAAGTCCTCCACCTTGTATAGAAAATGAACTGAATACATTATTTTTTAAGTTCATCTGGGGCAGCAAAACTGAGAGGGTAGAATGTGCTACTCTTATAACTTTCTTAAGGGGGGGTTGTTAAATATTATTCACCTGTACTCATTTATGTGTTATAAAAAACTTTCCTGGATTAGATGCCTATTTCTCAACAAATGAGTTGTGGCAAAAACTAGTTTCTCAATGAATATTTGAAAAATGTTGAGGTATAGTTATTAAAATTAGGAAAAATCAAATTGAAAGAAATCTCTAAAACAATTAAAAATATATTTTGGTATGACTTCATTTATGCTTTTGCATAATGGAAAAATGAACCATCAACTGTTAAGGAATACTTGTCTCAAGATATTCTTAATTTAGGAACTGCAGACAACTTTAAATCTTATACAAAGTGGAGACAAAATGGTGCTGTACATATTAAACTCATTTTTGATGCACAAGGATCTCTATTAAGTTTTGATGAAATAAAACAAGCAGCACATATTAAAACTTTTATACAATATTTTGCTCTTATCACAAAGATAGCAGTGAAGAGGAAAAAGAAAATTTTAAAAAATTTGAAAGTGGAAATAGTTTCAATGTAAAACTTAATAAAACTTCACATCTTAGCTTAAGAGTAAAGAATCAATACATTTATAAAGAATTGCCACAAACCAGTGTTTAGAAAGATTAATTTAAATCATAATAATAAATGCACATTCTGTAATGAGGAAATAAAACAAATTGAGCTCTTATTTGATGACAGTTCACTTACTGAATTTTTCTTGAGAAATTATGTGTTGAATGGATCCAAACTTATGATCCAAATTTAAAATTACATGAAAATATGTCTTTTTAGGAAATTAAAACTTTGATGATCTTATCAACTTCCTAATTTTGCTTGCTAAATATGTTATATACAGTGCATTTTGTGCATCAAAAATTCCAAAACTCGCCAATTACAAAAATTGTGTTTTATTATACAAAAGGCTAGAACAATATGTCACCAAAGTGAAAAATAGAAGTGACAAGTTTAAGGAAAAGTGGACCCTTTTGATTTCATATGATCTTTTTACTTTCACATCAAAGAAGCAGGCATTGTAGATACCTTGGGGTTTGTATGAATGGTTCTTTATGTACAATATTTGTGTGTTAAGTAAGAGAACATATGTAAAGATCAGGATGAAAAATCATTTTAAGGAAATGCATCAGGTTGTGATGTAGAGGAACATGTAAAATCATGACAACTTAAGCTCAATAAATAAAATGTCTCTAAACGAATTCACAATAATCTCAAAATAATGATTTCATCTGTAACTCCAATGAATAATTTAAATAAATTCTCTCAAATTAAAACTGGACACAACTAAAAGACTGATTCTATATTGGATTTTAAGATATGAAAAAGTTTTTCTAACGTAAACAACCTGAATATATAAACCTAAGACACAATATGAGGACAAGAATGAGGGACAAAAGTTCATTTCCATAACATTCTAAATTGTCAACAAGATCAGGTCTTTTACTTACATTTTAATAAAGAACACGGCATACATTAGGTAGGCTAGGTTTTTCTGAGTGGAAAAACCAATATCCTGAATTCAGGTCCAAGAAAACATGTTAACTACAATTAATAATTATTTAAAATATAATCTATAATCATAGGAAAAACAATAGGTGTGTAATATGTTGTTTACAACAACAAAAAAACATGAGTCAGGTAGGCCCAAACTCATACTCACAATTATGGACAAAGGTCTATACACATTACAATTTAATATACATAACTAATAGTGCAAATATTAAAATTTATATATTAAAAATGAACTAGATTCATGTCAAATTTAAGATTTAATTCAATACAATCAATATCTTATGACTGTATTCTGCTAATCATTCAGACCTCATTCTAATTACAGCAAAAGAAAATGGTACTGCTATCTCTTAGAATGATGAAATATATTTAATTGATCTTGGTTTATAGTAACAATATTTTTTTTCAGTGTTTCATTTAATTGTATGCAAATTATGCACTCTAGAAAAAAAAGTAATGAAAAAGTGCATGCAGTAATTCTTTTGGACCATATATAAGGGTCTGAGTTTGTTAATGCTTTGTTACGTTGTTTCATCTAAATTTACTGGTCTAAGTGTATTAATGCTTTTGTTAAATTTATGCAGAATTTATCTTTATACTTTATAATGTAATACATTGTCAAAGTAATAAATAAAACTTGCATATTAAAAACTGAAACTCTGGTCCTGTCAAATCAATACAATAGCATACATCAATATCATATATCTATATTCAATAATAACATACATATGTCTATATTCAGCCAATTTGGGGGACCTCTTGCTAATTATGATAAAGAAAATGATAACATGATGAAAATGATGGTCTGATATCTATTGAAACATGCAATATATTTTATGAATCTTTGTTTAGTAAAACTTAATGGCATTTTCCACCCTAAATTCATAATATTTCATTTACTTTGATGCAAATTACTAACATGGAACTGACTGATGCCACTATAATTAAACATCATATTATCAGTGTCTGTTTAATTCTTTGTTTTATCAGTAGATCCTTAATTAATTTCATATTTAATTGTGACCCATAACTGTGAGATCATCTGAACATCAATTTTGCAAAACTTGTTTGTTGTATTAAAGCTCGCTTGGTATCATTTTCCAATTTAATGAATTTAAAACAATTCTAGAACACAGAATATAAGCCGACTTAAATAACTTGTTATCTTTGATGAGATGTTATTATATTATATATGCATTAATAAAATATATATTCAGAAATCATGCGATAATGGATTTAATTTGTGTTTTAAATGAAATATTTACTTCATCAGTAAGTTGGTGTACTGCTTAGAGGTTATACATTAAATAAAAATTCAAAATATTATGCAAAAATAAAATATATTGATAGGTCTTAAATGTATCCAAATATATTATGCATGTATCGTGGGATTCAAAATGATATGATCTCAGAGCTAAACGTATTATCATAAATCACCATGACCTAGTTTGCTCAAAAGAGTTTATACTCAACATGCTGGAATTGACATAATAAGGACAGTGTCAGGACTGTAAAAATTATTTTATCTTTGGAAAGCAATAGCTTCAACACAGTCTGACACAACAGAAAAAGAATCTGACTTTAGCATCTATAGCAAAATAAACAAATACAAAATAAAAAACAGTATATATTTTCTATCTATGTGTATTTACACACCATGGACAAAATTTAGGTTGAGTGTGTACTGGGTCTATTCCCACTCGCCTTCAAGCCCTCCATTCACAGAGTTAGGACCTCTTGTAAAGTCCACTGCCTGATGGCTTTAATTAAAAATCGCTCCCAGAGCACATAAATGCCATGGGGAAGTGGCTCCAATTCCTTCCCCTAGGAGCAATTAAATAGCCTACCATGTAGGCATAAAGCAGAGGTACATACTCGAAAGAGCGCACACCTCTTTAATCCAACATGGATAAAAACTAAAAGCTTGGTTCACAAATTTAAGAAATATTACAAACATCTATTACTTCCCAGAAATGCATAGATACACAAAACAGTTTGACATTTATCAATTATCTTTTTTTTCCTTAATTCCCTTGGTACATAGTTCAAGATGATCATTTATGTTAATTCTTACTGGCTGAAAGTGTATTCTATAGCCAATAGATAATTAAAAATATATATCATCCATTAAAAATTGCTGAAACTTAATTAAAAGAGCTAACATAAGCATTTAATTTTTGTTAAATAGCTATCCAAATTTTTGGTAATAGTGATACATAGTTATAAACTGCTTTTGATGATATGACAGTAAATTGCAATTTACACAATAAAGAATATCAAACATAATCTAATGAATCTAATTAACTGCATTAATTACATTATATAAGTTCAACATTATAAATACACAAAAAAACTTCTACATATTCTTATATTCCAGTTTTTTTAGTGTATTTCGGTATTTCAAAGAACCGCACAAGTATAACGAATTCGTAGCCCCTTAATTATGGACATTTTCTATATAGGAAAAGAGAACACTGCGTTGCATCGCAGAAACCTGCCCCGTGTTTAAATGAAAAAGATCCAGCACTGTATTTTCTTAACTATGTACATTTTATATTTGATATTTATAAGAAATTCTGTATGTGTATTTTTTTTGAAATTATGCCGCACTTTTAGATTTTATGCCACTACAAACATTTTGTAGAAGCAAACTTTTCCGTATTTTGAATAAGGACATTGTTCTGCAGTAAGATAACACAGGATGTATTCCGAATATTAGACTGGTTCGAGGAAGTTGTTTAATATAAATGAATATGAATAGTAAATTGATAACTACCAACAATTATTACGCGGGAAAACACAGGGAAATATCTGTTGTTGACAGTCAGCACATCGTTGCAAACGACGTGATCCTTTTCCTTCTGCTATTTTAAAAAGTGTTATATCAAATATGGGTATACAAGGTTTGGCAAAATTATTGGGCGATCATGCCCCATCATCTATGAAAGAGAATGAGATCAAGAACTACTTTGGTACGGAATATCTCGTAATTCTCCCCTCGGGGGAGAATTAACTGTAAAAAAAATTATATGAGCATTTTAGAATTTTGTCTGCTAATAAAACTGCCTGAACCTTATTTAGGCACTGCATAAAAACTTAGCCTAAACCACAACACTATTTATGCAAATGACAGTATCGTGACGCCTTTATGTACATTTATGTTTTTGAGGTGCGACGCGTTTCTGCCTAAAGAACTGCTTTGTGTAGCATATTCCCAAGTAGACTGACGAGATTGAGAGATCAAATTTTCAGGAATGTCACACACTTGGATGCCCATATTGACACTCGCAGGTCTCGCTTGAATTTTAAAACTAGGAGACCCGGACTCCCATTTTGGTAAAAAATAGGAGTCCCACCAGCAAATGTTGCAGTCCCCTCCAGGGGTCAAGCTGGACTTAAATTTTAGGAAGAAGTGACTTCTTCTTTTGGACTAGTTAGCTACGATGTCGTAGTCTCAACTACGAACTGATCCCATATCATGTAATGGAGTAAAAACCACTAAAGTCAGAAAAACCGTAGATATCTACTACATAAGAATAATCATGTTATGAATGAAGTTTGGCTTATTTTGAATTTATTAAGCCCTTACACGATAAAATAAATTGGCATGGTTACCCTAACCTCACTGTGTCCGCCAGACAGATAACGTGACACTCTTGCCGTGACCCATTTTCTATGTAAGGCTTGCCAGACCATATTTGGAGATTCTACACTATGTTATTATGAATCAAGTGGCAAATAATGGCTTATTGGTTCAAAGTTGCAGATAAACCGTATTTACTTTTAATGCGCATAATTTCTGACTTGAACTGCTTCATATTTTTACTATGATTTGTTTATATTTCCAAATAAGGCCTCAATATCCTTATATGGCACACAAACAAGCGAGGCTGAGAACGGAAGTAATCATTATTTGAACTAATTTGGCGTATGATCTAAACGAAAATATCTGATAAAAAAGGTAAACAAGATTTTACAACTATTTCTACAATGATTTGCGATACTTCAGGCATTAAATAAGAGGACTACTCAATTTATTGCGATATATGCAAGGAATATGTTCAATATGTTGATATTAGGCTAAAAGAGCACCTGTATGAATCACACCCGGCTTGCTCCATTGATATGTATATGCTCATTTTAGTACCCAGTCCACGATGTAGGAGATGGGGTACTAATATTAATACTAAGGGAGAAGTGAGAGCTCAACAAACAGAAGTGGACGCAATATATATGTTTGTAGACAAGTTATAAATGTTGAATGACCCATGACCTAAATTAAAATGATACAATTCATCTCATTTCAAAGATGAACTTAATTTATCAGAAATAAATGTAATTCACAGGCAGATAGATGAAGATCTGAAAATATACCCATCACACTGGCATAAAACGCAACCTTCATTTCTGTTGTGATAAAATGACTACTTCCACCATGAATTGCTTCAGCCATCTGCCCTGATCATAAATACCGCCTTTTGAATCTGACATATCAACACCTTCGAGTTACGCTGTCAGCGGTTGTCAGTGGAAGTTAGCTAAGACTAGTATGCACATTGATTTACGTGATATCCCTTTATCTAGACGATGCCTTCCTCATGATATTCCTTTATCTAGACAATGCCTTTCTCATGAAGCACAAATTTAGTTTGCATGGACTGAGCAGTCACTGCATATACCTGCCAGTGACTGCTTAAGGCAGGGAGAAATGTTTGTTTTGAAATAAGAAATTTTGCAGTAGGGAAATTAGAATGGCCAATGTGAACAGGTGAGCTTTAGGACAGGTTTGACTCTCTTATGTCAAAGCCTTTTTATCTTTAAGAAAAGATCATTTATAAGGAAACACAAACAGCTTCATTTGAAAAAGCTATTTTTTGACAGTTATTCTCAGCATAATTATAAAACTATTATTAATGCATGATTTACTGCTGCTATATTGCTTGTTACGGCCAACATGTGAAATAATATCCTCTTCCATACCTTGGGGTACATGCGTAGTACAGGAATTTCGATTGGCCCCGAGTGGCAAAGTGGTCTAAAGTGCTCAGCATTCCGGATCACTGTCATCTCACCTTTGTCTGCGTGGGTTCGAGTCCAAGGCTTGAGTACGTGGGAAAGCCTGCCAGTAGCTTCTCATGGGTTGGTGGTTCTTCCCTGGGTTTTCCAGGGTTATTCCTCCACCAGTTATACTGGCCACCATGTATAGCCTATCTTGTGCAGAAAAATGGCGTTAAACCCTACAACAACAACAGAAGTTTCGAAATTTGACTTTTTGTTGTCATTAAACATCTTTAAGGAAAGTCATATTTTGTTTGTTGACTACTGGTATTGATCTCGATCCTTGCTTTATTTGAGTCTGATCTATTCCTTTTGTTAACTTTGAAAGTTTTTTTTGTAAGTTGCTTATGAAGTAGTACATCACTTCACTATATTGTAATGCCTTCCAATACTAGGATAAGTATTGCCTACCTTATTTGTGTACCAGGTTTTTGTTGTTGTTTTTAGTGATTTTTCTCTATTTCACTGATCAATATAATGCATTATGTGGGTAAGTGTTGACAAGGGAAGGCCCAGGGGGATGCAGTGCTTGAAGGATATTTTTTCAGACATCCCAGGGCAAGGGACTTTAAAAAATCACTCACCCTGACTTGAAATCCACAATCCTGACAAGGTTATATTGTTTATTATTATTTTTATATAGGTACACCTAGTCTCTCCAGAAAAATTAGATGGAGGCTCACTTATACATCAGATATTGTTCATGAGACAGACTCCTCATTCACATCCTACTGAAGAAAGGATTAGAAGTTATGAGATTTCCAAATTCAGAATAATTGTGACATACCTCTGCTCTTGCAATCTCCAACTGTATTCCTTCTACTTTTTGTTCATATTGATATACAGTCTGCTTCATTGCAATCTGTATCAGCAATTATTCATTGACTTTGGAGTAGTTTCATTTTCTGCGTAGGTATCTCCATGTTTCTTGATCAAAGTGGACAACAGACAAGAAGTTGGGGAGGCATTGTCATAAATATCAATCCTTAAATAGCTCAAAGTTTTGTGATTATTTTATATGACAGTAATGTGGATGTGTCACAAGCATGGAATATATAATGGATTTATCCAACTTCCTTTATGGTGAAAGATGTGTTGAGGCCATTTTATAAGTCATTAATCTTCTCACTTTCTTTAATTGTCAAACAGTATCACAGATACTGTTTATTATTTTATGCTGTACAAGTGAACACTAATTATAGGTAATCATTTAGACATGGAGAACAGAAGTAGCACTATTCCTCATTAAGTGGTCAAGTGCTTTGCTTACAGTAAGTTCATAGCTTTTGATACAATGGACCAGACAATCCTAGGAATTCTTTAGCTTTAAAAATTTGTCCGATGTTTCTCCCTTGCTTTCCACAGCTTTTCTTTTGTCTTTTTTTAAGAATGTCTGGTGTTTTTGTAATTGTGTCCACAAGTTCAACATTGTTTGTGGCAAGGTCATAATCCAGCAATTCTTTTGAATGTAACCATGCAGTCTGCAGTGTAATGCACTGTTTGGCTGGGTTTTTTTTTTATCACTACATGTTGTGTCACTCACACAGTCACTTTCCTGATCCTGTCATGTTTCGCTGGAATTTCTAACACTGGATAACATTAAGGACTTCCAGTCTCTGTGTTCTCTGTATTGTCACATGGCACATAATCCTTGATGGTTGTTCCAGGTGGTATAAGGGGAAGTTAGTCCTCTTCATCCCAATGTTCCTCCTCTGCCTCAGGTACATCCGATACCTCTTGGAAAAACCAACATTTCCAAAAGCACTTTTGAATTGTCTCAGCTGTCACAACATCCCAGGCTGATGTCAGCCATTGGATTGTAACCAGCCAACTCACCTGTGGTGCTACAGTGTGTGTATCTCTGATGCAGCTAATATATCATCCATCAAGAAGATAACATGTCTCAGCCGTTTTTTCCTGTAGATGACTTTGACTTTGTGTGGATTATCCCTGCATTCAGGAGCTGAAGTTTTGAAGTTGTATTCAAGGGAAAGTATTAAAGCTTTACCTTTGACAAATCCAGTTTTGGGTGTGCAGAACAGTTGTCCAGGAAAAGCAGGATCTTTCTGTTCTGCACTTTCATCTGCTGATTTTGATTTTTCAATCCATGACTCAAACATCTGTCATGTCATCCATATTATTCTGTTTGTCTCGTATGTAACTCTCAAATTTCACTGGTTATATCCCTTAAAGCACCTTGGGTGATTTTTATGATTTTCCAGTGGCCTCAGCTTTGCACCTGGCACATAGCAAAACTATACATCCCTCATTTGCTTTTTCCCCACCTTTGCATTTATCTTCTTTTTTTACCAGCAACTTTGTTGGTAACATTCTAAATAACAACCCATTCTCATCGCAATTAAAAATATCCTTGCTGTCATATCCTTTGCATATATCATTTGGTCTTTTGCTACAATCCTCGACAACTAAATTATCGACTTAAGCTGATTCTCCACTAAGGACAGAACACTTAATATTGTGTCAAACATGAAATCTATGCAGACATCCATTACCTGCAATAAAGTCATATATCCCATTTCAGCTGACAAAATTTTTGCCTTTTCTTGGATCATCCGACCAGTGAGTAGAATGTTCTTAGCACATGCAACCAGTCAAAAATGTTGTCATTCAATGGTTCTTTCTCTGTCCATTGTTTCCCTGTCTTTCAGAGTACAGTAGTCCCTCTCTTATAAGGCCACCCCTAATGCAGCAGGGAAGTGGCCTTATAATGAGGGTGGCCTTTCTAGAAGGGGATGACAAATGTGAATAGTAAATACATATGAAGAAAGTCACAAATACATTTAATTCTAAAACATTTAATATTTTCATTAAAAAATCACATGCATGTTGTGAAATAAATGTAAAACAGTGTCACCATTTTCAAAAGAATGCTATGAATAACCATTGATATAGTTTTAAAACTGTCTTTATAATTATGTTACAGATCACATCATCTGTCACTTTGTTGGTAACAGTCTAAAACACAAACCAGTCTTGTCACAATTATCCCCTGCATATATCGTTTAGTCTTTTGTTCCAATCTTCGACAACTTTATTATTAACATCAGCTGATTCTCCACTAATAGGATACAAATGTCTCCTGGCTCAGACAATCTTCCTTTCTCTGTCCATTTCATCTTCCCACTTCTGCAGAATTGTTTCATTATCTTTCACCATATTGTTCATCTGAGTCTTTCCCACATCAGTTTTCTGCAAGGATCGTCGACCCGCCCCCCCCCCCCCCATTCAGTCAGGTGAATTAATTTCACTTTCTCTTCTAAACTGAGAATTTTTCTTTTCCTCGATGACATGTTGATCTTTTTGCAGTAAGTTATTCATGTTGCCAACTACAATACTGATAAAACAATTTTGTATGCATCTAAACAAATTGCCGTGTGTTTTTAAAGGAAGTGATCTCGTTAGTCACAGTCTGGTACCCTATTGTTTTTGTACATTTCTTTACACTAAGTGAGAGAAGCCAAAACGGCTTCAATATGTACCATTAACATCACACAGATTTGACCTCGCGACCGTTAGGATTCATAATTTTGACAATTATTGTTAGTAGTAATAGCCACTAATTATCAAAGTGAACAAGCTCAACATCTTGCTAAGGGAAACCATAAAGGCTATCAAACCATTTTCCTGCTGTCTTGGATATTGTACATTGATACTGACACTTCTCAGCTTTACTACTGTTCAATAGTTGTAATCTTAACAATTATCAGAGTGACTAAACCGGACATCTTATGATAACACAGCAGTGAGGCTAATTGGATTACATGTACTTACCCTTTTGTATGGATTAAAATTCGAGTCTCTTGGTTTTTATGGAATAAATGTGGCTTCTTGTGAGGCGTAAATGATATAATATTAACCTTAGTGGTACATGTACTTTACTCGACACTTCTTTCAGTAACGAAAACCTGACATCGGGGAAACAAATCAGATTACTGAACACACGTTATGAATAAAATATTGGTTCTGGATACATATTAAAATAAAATGCGGCCGCTTGTGAGGGGTAAATTTTATATTATTGCACTAATATGATGGCCGCTGGTCGCGTTAGCTGGGTGGCCTTTCGCGAGGGGTACTTTGAACACAAACTCGTCTGTGCCAACGGATTCTGGCTGTAAGGAGCGGGTGGCCGCTGGTCAGGGGGGCCGTTCAAGAGGGGGACCACTGTATTGTTTATTTGATTCTTTCCAACATCAGATTTTTCTGCAAGGATCCTCAAAGTCTCCCTCTTTTGGTTCAGCTGAATTACCGGTACTTTCACTTGATCATCAAAACTAAGATTTTTTTCTTTTCCACAACATGTTGATCTTTTCACAGTAACTTAGTCTTATGTTGTGAACTGCACAACTGATAAAACAATTCTCGCATTTAAACAAAATGCCATGTGTCTTTAAAGGAACTGATCTTGTCATCTGATTCATTGAATGCAGTCAGGTACCCTACCATCTTTAAATTTCTTTACACTGAGAGGAGCCAAAATAGCTCCTCACAGCTGTTACGTTTTATAAACTTGACAATTATTGTCAGTAATAATAGCCACTACTTATCCAAGTGAACAAGCTCTACACCTAAGTAAGGGAAGCCATAAATGCCATCAAACCATTCTCCCACTGACTTGTGTACATCAATACTGCACTTCTCAGCTGTTGCTATTGTTAGGGGCCATCCATTTAGTATGTACGCATGGAGGGTGTAACCCAAATGCATATGCATGCATGGTGGTGGGGCAGTTGATAATGTATGTTCGCATGGGAAAGGGGGGTATGAAACCTCCCTAATAATTTGAATTTTAGTCGACACTAGACAAACTTTTTAAAGTTACACAGCATATTTCTTTGATGTAGGCAGACATTCAACGTCAGTGGACTGTTTTAATAAACATGTTAATATTATTAAACCTTGATTGTTTTTGCGTGGATTAAATATCTGCTGTTCTCTAGAATTTGGGGGGTGGGGTGTGATAAGCACACATACACAGGTGGGGTGTGTGTAAAAAAAAAGTATGCATGTGTACAGGTGGGTCAAGCTTTCCCAGATTTTTGCATATGTACTAAATGGATGGCCCCCTACAATAATTGTAATCTTGACAGTTATTGCCAGCAGTTATCTGAGTGACTAAATCAGACATCTCATGATCACACATCAGTAAGGCTAATTGAATTACTTACCTTTTTGGATTAAAGGTTGAGACTTCTGGAATAAATGTGGCCTTTCATGACCAGTAAATATTGCATTTTTGCACTAATATGCTAGCCTCTGGTCACATGAGAGGAGAGGTCTTTCTTGAGGGGTAGTTTTGAACACACTCATCCATGCCAAGGTATTCTGGCCAGAAGAAGCAAGTGCCAGCTGGTCAGGGGCAGGGCTGTTCAGGATTGGGGACCACTGTATCTTGGTGGGCTATGTGATCCTCATGCAGTGGACAATACACCAGTTCATGCCAGACTCACTTTTACAATTGTAGGCTAGTCCCTTAGTCAGTTTATTCACCATGAAACTGAATAACATGCTCCCTCTTACATCCCTCATACCAGATCATAGGATCTGTGTGGTGGATGCCTTCAGTCCAAACAGTTATCATCTGTACATATATGCCACCCCACCTTTCAAAATAATTCTGCCAGTGCTTGACCAAATCATGATCTTCAGTGCTTGGTTCATCCTAGTACTGCTTGTCCATATGGTTGTGGTTCAGCTTGATTTCTTGCTAGGAGATTACCACAGAGAGGGAACTGCAGTCACAGCGCTGGGTTTCTCCTTCAAACAACTCGCCGATTCTCCAGCTTCATGCCTGGCACATGTCAAGTGATGTATCTGCCACGACTGTTTTTAGAGCAAGGTTTTAAACTACATCATCCATGCTAGGAGACAGTCTACTTAGGATTTATGGTGCAAAGTGGAGAATCTTCTACAGACTAGATAATGCATTGAACTAAATGCAGTTGCAGACTTTCTTCTCAGTTCCAAGGAAAGAGACTATTTAGGGCTTTCTTGCCTTTGTCAAGTTACCATGTTGGACACTCATCTTTTATGTAATCTTTGGGCATTGTCAAAACCCTCTTATGAACCTTTATAAGGAGCTTGCTTAGAGAATCTTACCCTAAAGACTGTGTTCATGCTTTCCCAACATCAGAGAGGAGAAGGAGCAAAGCTTCATGTCTCATTAGTGAAAAAAGGTTGTTTGTCGTTTAGTGATTTTTCTTATTTCTGTTATTTGATTTCTCTTCTTTACAGTACTGGTTTTCTTGCTAAAAATCAGCTGCTGTCAGGCACTCCACTTCATATTTAGATCCCCAGTGTCAAGCATTTCTGTGATGCAGATGATTAAGTAATGCTTATTTGCCCAGTTTGTATGGTTTTTTATTTGGCTTCCTATAAATGGACAAGGAAAGATCAGATTCATCTCTTTTTACTTCTCAGTGGCACCTCTGATAATTTGGTGGCCACCATCTCCAGGTTGATTGTCCTCACTTCCATTTTTATGGGGTTTTTTTTGGGCACGCCGATTTGAAATCATTTTTTAATTAGGTTCTATAGTGACGGCACAGCATGTGGCCAACCTTTCAGCTCAGAGTAGTGAATGCTTCTACTGTAAGGTTAAATGCAGTAGTTGTTCTAACTTGTACATTCAGCAGTGTAGTAGTAGCAGGTAATGTAGTACTGTTAAAATTGGTACTGTAATACTATTGTAGTTTCTTACAGGGTAAAACTAATTTTACTTTGTAATACTTGCCTGCTACTGTTGCAGTGATACTCGCTGTCATGCCCTGTTGTCTCGGTCCTTGTCAAAAGAGAAAGATATTCGTTATGTTGCCTGTGACAATGCACTAAGATTGCAATCCTGTTAATTTCCTTTTTGACCCACCAATGCTAATTGAAGGAAGGAATATTTAGCTTGGATTAAAAATAAATAGCCTGGGAAAAGCAAAGCAGTGAAATTGTAGCAGGTATTACATGAGATACAAGTAATTCATTTTTTTTTTTTTACACCAAAACCCCATATATTCAACCATTTAACGCACAGACCTTTTACTCTTCTCAGTGTTGATCTTTATTCTTTTCTTAAATTTTCAGCAGGAAAATGCATTGTTGCTTATGCTGTGGTCTCTTATTTTTTCTATCATATTGTGTACAAGTTACTAAAGGATATGTGTATTTGCATATACACCACTTCCTCGATAACTCGCGAACCCGCTTATAACAGTGTCAGGTGTGGATCCCATTTTTTAAACCTGAAAATACCCCCAAAATTTATCCCTATTTGTTGACCTTGAAGAAAATCACGATCAAAATTGGTAACGGAAACTTTGATGATAAAGCTCGTTTTATAGTTGAAAACAGTACATAGGACCTGGAAATTTTAATCAACACTATGAAATATCAAATTTTAAAATAACTGGTACAATTTTTTACATTTTCTTTCCAAACGACATTCCTAGTACACCGCAATTAACGATTTGTAAGGAAATTTCGATCAATGAAGATGTCACTTACACCGAGTGGAGGCAGTACTTTAATAAATAAATACAAATTAAATAAATTTTTTATCAATTGAAATTTATGTTCTGGTTCCATCTTTTAGTTCCTTTTAAGTGTAATCATCATAAGTGCAATGTGCCCTCTTGTAATTAAACATAAAATATGTCAATCTACCGTAACAGCTATGTCCGCGAGCGTTTCTCTGAGAACCTAATTAAGTGCCGACCATGTTTTGATAACTGACTTGCGGAAGTATTTGTTGTATTGTTGCACTGAATTAAAAGCTGGCCTCCTTTATATTATCACGTTAATTATGTCTTTTGAATAATAAAAAAAGGAGGTGGAATAAAAGAAAAGTTAAAAGGCACAAAAATTGGACTAACTTAAAATCTAGCGGCCTTGGTCGTATGTCAGGTGAACTCACTTCATTTGAGCAATCGAACACTGTAATAAACGTTATTGTGTATGTAACAGATACTACCTTAAATTAAACGACTCTTTCATAACTGTGATCAAAGATAACGAGGCAGCAAAGCGAAAAGAATACTTTGTAAAATAAAGTGGTTCATTTCACATATACAGACCATTGTGGGCAAGTGAGTTTCAGAGAATTATTGAGCTGGCATTTAGAGATATCCTCAGGGATGATAAGAAATTTCATTATTACTTCAAATGAAATCACGACATTAACATTGTACTAACTGAACAATAAATAATTGAGTTTCAACTTAGACGTGTCACGAAATAAATGTCGGGTATTTTTTTAATAAAAAAGGATTCTTGTTTGGTGGTGTATCAACAGGTAGTCTAGTTCCCAAATTGAGGACTACCGATTTGGCAAGGTACTATTAAATACCACTTCGGGAACCAGACTCGTCAAGAAAACAAAATGCAATGATGTAATACACAGATTTTTCACGTACACGTGATGGTTGTTCAAACCAGTTGGAATGATCTTTCATATGTTGGATATTTTGAGAGAAAAAAAATGTTATTTAAACAGAATAACAAACAACTTCATTAGAAAAAGCGCATTGTTAAAAATCATTATTGACGTGATTGTAAAATGAGGAATCCGTCATTAAACAGCCCAGTTCCCTGCCACCACCACCCGACCCTGCCCCCGGTTTTCTAAATGTCAAAGCGATTTTTTCCAATTTTTGGAGGTCCCTCGGTAACTCGCGTCACACTTATAGTGCAGTCTATGTTTGTGGACCCCGTTGTGCTCGAGTTATCGAGGGAGAGGTGTACATGTATTTGGGAAAAACTTTCCTACGTAATTCGTGCATCGCCTGAATGAGATTTGATATTCAAGCTTGCTTTTTCAGGCCGTAAAGTTGCAGTTGATGCATCAATGAGTATCTATCAATTTCTTATTGCTGTACGCCAAGATGGAAGCCAGCTGATGAATGAGGAAGGGGAGACAACCAGGCAAATATTATTTTTTTAAAACTGTAGATCAGTTTAATTACAAAGATAAATTTGAGAGTCATTTTTATAACGTATATGTCATACTTCTGATTTCCCAAATTTGTTCTTCTGCAAATAGGAGAATATCACACTCCAGTAGATTCATGTGACCATTTCTTAGCTCAAAGATTCAATTGTCTTGGCCTGTACAGAAAAGTAACTTTGCACAAAACTTCTGTTTTGTGCTTTACTGATCATATTCAAGGCAGCTTTATTCTAATACTTTCATGTGCAACTTGGGAAAGGTATTTTTTAATGAGTTTAATTTTCAGCTAAAATTCTTATTTACATATACACCCACAATAAGATAGTATGTTTAATGTTATGAAGTCTGTCTGTATATATGTACAACCATCCTGTATCCTACCTTTCTGTTTCCACATAATAACCGTCTAATTTTGCCAAATTCTGTTGATGGCTTGCACTTGGGGTAAGGAATGAACCGTGTAAGAAGAAACATTTTTCCACCACAAAGCTAATTTGAAGA
The DNA here is from genome assembly GCA_028554795.2 of Sinohyriopsis cumingii. Lineage (NCBI taxonomy): Eukaryota > Metazoa > Mollusca > Bivalvia > Unionida > Unionidae > Sinohyriopsis > Sinohyriopsis cumingii. Next base: position 3,294,544 of record CM068839.1, read on the forward strand.
ACTTGTCCCCAAAGAATATCAGATATGGTTTCAACACTGGGCAGTTTAAAGGAAGATATGGTCTTGGCTTGAATTCCGTTTGATTCTTGTCAGCTAAAAGTGTGTCAGTCATTTTGGGGGACTCGTTTTTAAAGGTAGACTCAAATGGGTGTCAACAATCTCTGTACAGTGAGGTACATAGAGTAGTATTGGAGTTGTGACATTTTCCTACTTTATTATTAATTTGAGCAATAAATTTAATTCAGTGAAGTCATCAATCAATTAAAAAGCTTGTGTTATTAATTGCTGGACTACAATTTGGTTGATTGCATACAATGATCTAAGTCATCTGGCTTCATGTAATATAGGTGACATTTATCCTAAGATAATGAAATTATCAATTATCCATTGTCCACTTATAAAACCGCAGCTATTAATTAATTGCTGGGCTACAACTATATGCTTCATGTCAAGTGGTTTCATGTAATATAAATGACACCTAAACACTCGTGTATTGAATCTACAAGAATTCCTTTGAAGTTATATTTTTATTGTCCAAAATCTATAATTGACATGGCGATGGTTGCACATTTGTTTATAGAAGAAAACAATAAGGAATTTTTCTCTTATATTTTGTGATTCTGGAAAGATTTTGACATGCAAGTCCATGCTAAACAAAAACATCAGCATATCTTTGCATTGAAAGTGAAAATAGATGTCAAAGGTATTCAACTGTACACCTAATGATGTAGATGTTTTCTTTCTTATGAAAAATTGAATCATAGTGGCTGCTTCTTTCTTTGTAGTCACTTGATGGGAATCTTTTACCGCACAATCAGAATGATTGAGAATGGAATCAAGCCTGTCTATGTGTTTGATGGCAAACCACCAGAAATGAAATCAGGAGAGGTAGTATAAGCTGTATGAAAAATATAATTAGTCCCTAGAGTTGTTCACCTGTCTTGCTTACTTGCAGTGGGCAACAATAATAGTTTTTATACAAATACCTTAAGGCAAAGCACATTACATTACTATGTTTTCAGTCAATCTTTCACTAAGTTGGTTTCCAAACCATACCTATAGTTGTTGACAATTTACACTTACCAAACTTTGTGGCTGACTTTCGCTTAGGTGACTGGCTTTCACTTGGGTGAGGAAGAACCCTATCGATTGGAGGATTGGGTTAAAAGGTCAAAAATCAGTGTGACTGATAGAACTAAAATGGATTTTACACAGTAACTCAGGTTTTTCAACATGTAAAGTTAACAGACTTTTTGAATAGCTGGCATTTGGGGAAGGAAGAGCCCTGTTGATTTGGTGCTCAAAGGTCAAGGTCATTGACTGAAAGAAGAAAAATGACTTTCCACCCAAGAAGTTGAGTTGTCTATCATCTATGGTTACAAAGCTTTGTGATGGCTTGCACTTGGGGTAATGAAGAAACCTATTGATTTTGTGGTCATGGTCACTGTGACTGGAGAAATAAAAAGTTTCGGCATCACATACATACATTGACGGGGCCCGAGTGGTCTAAAGCAATCTCTGTTCGGATCACTGCCATCTCACCTCTGTCTCCATGGGTTCAAGTCTAGGATTTGGCCAATGTGGGTATGTGAGAAAGCTTGCCAGTAGCTTCTCGTAGGTCGGTGGTTCTTCCCAGGGTTTTCCCGGGTTCTTCCTCCACCATGAATACTGTCCGCCATGCATAGCCTATCGTTTGCTGAAAAATGGCGTTAAACCCCACAACAACAACAACATACATTGACCATACTTTATGGATGTCTTACATATAGGATATGGAAGAAAAAGTACTTTCTGCACAATAACATTAATTCTGCATGTCAGACTGGACCCAACTTTGATGATGATTTGCACTTAAAATAAGGAATCAGCCTATTGATATTGAGGTGAAAAGATCAAAGATCTTGGTCAGCATGAAAGAAGATAGGTGGTTTCTGCTCCTAAATTTCAGTTTATCTGCATAGAAGACTATTAAATACATATAATGTTGATATCTTAAAGTATGGCAAAGAATATATGTGGAACATGGCCATTGAATTGAAATTCGTTTTTAATATAAAATTTGGGCTACTTGGCAAGAAATTTCACTTGCCCATCACTGATGTTTAGTTGCAGGAGCTTTTAAAGCTTGGGAATTGTTGTTTCCAGCATAGTGGACAAAGTTACAGTTCAAGTCACAGTTGTTTCAGACTGGTTAATTTTACTGAGAGAAATGATAACACTTGCCAGCCTTAGGAACAAGCTTGGAATTATTAGAGAAGCTATAGTGTAATAAATTACCACAAATTTTTACATGAATTGAGTGAAGGTATTGGAACTGACAGGATAAAATAAATAAAAATGTCCTCTGAATAGGATTGAACTAGAGTGTGAATTGCCATCCCTGCTATACTCAGTCTTTCTCAGGGGTACATGAGATTGCATACAAACTAATTTCAGTTGCCACTTTAGATCTTGTTATTCCTCATCCTTGTCAGGGATAATCTTAAGTATGAAATGATGTTGTTTTCAAAAAGCTTCATTGATGCCTTTTTTTTTTTTACACCTTATTGTCAGCTGATGAGGGTTTTGTCCATATATTCAAATAATGAAGTTTTGGCAAGTGATAAAAAAGAAACAGATTCCACTCTGTGAACATAGTAGGAAAATAAGATGTGTGCCAGAAACTTGATCATGTACCAATTCCTACCTAGTTTTCTCTCCAGCTGCTTATTTGTCATCAAACCTTACATGCTTAAAAATGTATTCCTGTTAAGGGAAAGCTTTCAAATTTTGTGACAACCTTGGATTAGATAGCAAGATTCCTGTGAATCAGGGAATGAAAAATTGACTCGTCCACTAGTATTTACCAGTGGGGACTAAGAGTACACAACTTTTTCAAGATGCATGCCTGTCTGGGTAAATAGTATTCTAAGCACATTCAGAATTATATACAGGGTAGAATGTTTAAAAATCATTGCAGGACAAGTAAAAGTCCCAAGCTATTTACCCTGCAGGACATAGCTTAAATGAATTTTTCCAAGTCTTTTGAATGTACGCAAAATTCAGTGAACTGCTTCCTGTGCATGTCACTTTATTTTGTGCCTGCAGTCAGTCTAATTGAAGTGCTGTTATTAATATAATGAGGTATAATATAATCAGGTACAGAGGTAACATGATAAGAGTCAGCAATTGCTTTTCAGTGTTAATTAGTGGTAAGTCATTGCGACTCCATGAAGGACAATAGTTACCTCAAAATAACTTGAGCCCTATACTTTAAAACCATTGTCAAACTTTGTTAATTTCTTGCAATTGAAACCAGAAAGACACTTTGTTTCTGAGGTAAGTAGAACAAAGGTCAAGGTCACATGCACTAAAAGAAGAAAAATGGTATGTTGTTTACATTTGAGACAAGGAATACACACTATTGATGGGGTGGAGTATATAATTTAGCATTTTAGTACCCAAGTATCAGAGAAACAAAACAGTTTTATATAATGCCATTTATGTATCACATTTTTGGTGTCAGATATTCTGTTTGCAAATTCTGTTCTTCATTCTGTGTTTTAGCTGGAGAAGAGGAAGGAGAGAAGAGAGGAAGCACAGAAAGCCCTTGAGAAAGCAGAGGAAGCTGGTAGGATTGAATTGATTGTTATGCTTTTTCTCATACTTGAAGAACTTTATAATAGAGACATGAAAGCCTAGTACTTTTAATTATTATAGAGATTAGATAAATTGTGTTCTCATTATATGCTGGACTGCATAATTAATATACTGGATTACATAATTAATATACTGGATTACATAATTAATAAACTGGACTGCATAATTGATATACTGGAGTGCATAATTAATATACTGCATAACTTGCAAAATCTCTTTAAACTTGTTTGATTTTAAATCTATCATAAATGCTACCTCTTCTGCATAGTCATAAAATTTGAGAACCTCAGAAAAATCCACCTTTTATTTGCAGAAAAAAGAAATGCTTGCACTCTGGACTTGTAGTTTATTGATACTGTTTGATAAATGTTAAAATACAGCCCATGTGGAATTGTGAATTCCTACTTTACCACAAAATACTTTTTGCAGCTTTCTGCATTTGTGTTAATTTCAACAGTATCCACAACTTTGATGGCATTAACATTGTTACCTACTATTTTTGCATTGCTGAATGTCATACTGTGGCATTCTACGAACGTTCTGTTATGAGTTGGGGTGGGGTGCTCCCAATATTTATTTGAATTACTATGGAATTCCCACCCTGGTTCGTTTTTGTAGGAAGTGAAATTAGTGATAGAGAGAGATACAGCTCCCAGCCCCCAGTCAGCAATACCGACAATTAAATTATTAAGAACACAAAGGTGAAATTCAAAAGAATAACAATTTAATACAATTTAAACGATATTAATTTCTCAACCAATCTTCTTCTTCTTGACCATGTAACAACCTATTTCATCATGTGATTATAGTGTGAGATGGCTTTCCCCTGTACTTGGTTTCTACTCATCTGTGCTCTACTCTGCCAATTCCTTTCCTCCTTCCGGCGTTCTCCGTACTCCGATTCTTCCTATCCTCTTCCCTTTTTGTCTCCTTTTCTCCTCCTCCTTCTCTCTCTCTTTCTCCAGCAACTAGGCTTATTCTCTGCCTACTGCCTTGTTCTATCCTGTCTCTCTGAGACTCGGGCCTTGACTACCTGGTAGTTCTGTCCCCAAAAGCTTCCTGTGAGAAACTCAAGGACGTTAGCATGTTTCATTAGCCATCTCACCTCACACAAAATCGGCAATCAGTCATGAGATAAAGGCTATCTACATCTTTGGTCACGCATTCGTGCACATCGAAAACCACACACGTTCTTATGAAAAAAACAATGTTGCAATAAAGAGCGGTATTCTACTTATCATACAGACATCACTAAATTGCGTGACATCAATATATTCTCATTATTCTGAACAATATCACAACAATCAGATGCATTTCTGTACATTACACTCCCACAAGTGTACACAAATATTCAAATATCCATATTATTTAAATTTACACACTGCAACCATTTCCAAAGTTACAATTTAATTCAACAATTGCAAAATCTAGAAAATCACATAAATAAATACACAAGTTTACCACGAAGTAACCAGATAGCGAATTACAATATTAATTCTGACTACGAGCTAGCAATCTACATAATCATATCTCATTTCTCAAGTACACATGTAAAGTAAACAATACAAAGGTAATTCTATGTGCTAACAATTCTAGTAAGTAAATATACATACTGCACATAATTACAATTACAATGCCGTAACATTCTGCAACAGTCGAGCAAATAACTCGCTGACCTTTACGAAGCTTTCTGTCCTTGAATGTACCAAGGTTTCTTTTTCCGCCAATTCACGAGTGGCTTCCTCAGAGTTATAACTACAACTTGTCAGCACGATGCTTCACAATGACTAATTCGTTCCCAGCCCAAATGACTTAAATTCTGGTTCAAATTGATGGCCCCACCCTTCCTCAGTTCTGATTGGTTATCAATTCTACCCCAGTCGGTCCAGCTTAACAGGCAAGCCTCAGGCTATCTGTCAAAGCAGGGAGATTTACAACAGCATCGAGGGTCCTTTGTTCTAGAACAAAGCTTCCAACGTCTACATGTTAGTTTTGACACCTAACGATGTGGGCTCTTGTACAACACGAATCGCTATGATAGACACAGGGTCTACATACACATGGCGCTAACCCATTCCTTTGTTCCTGACTTACGTAATCATGGGCATGCAAACGTGACACATACCATTGCTAGTCCCGTCCAAGGCCATTAATCCCTCCAATTAGTATATCTCTTACCATTGCTAGTCCCCAGTCCAAGGCCATTATTCCCTCCAATTAGTTTTTGGAGGTCTTGAATCAAGAACAGAATACCATCTGCTTTCCCTTGGACTTTTTGTGTTTATAAGTCTCTTGGGCACACAGCACTTTGGCCATTAAGTCGTCTTTTTAGCATTTCTGCTGTCAATCATATGATTTTTTGGGTGTTGTGTGTGTTATTTCTCCCAAGTCCATATTTTATTTTCATGTATGTATTTCAGATTTCATTTATCTTGAGGTTTTTGTACATCACTAGTGAAATGATGTTTCTTGTGATTCACTCCTCTAATACTAACTGATGTCAGATTATTTCCTACCCTGTTAATATTTTGATTTAAAAAATCAGTGTTTAAAGTATTTAGTGGACAGCGATGAATATATCTCCTAATTGCACGCTAGTAGTATCCCTTATACAATATCCTAGAACATCTGCCTTCTGGGAATCCAGGGTGTTTTTAATGAATAAAGGCTGTTTATTTGTGGGCAGGCAGCCGTTTTTAAAAGAGCCAGAAAGTAAAACAACGCAACTGATTAATTATAAGCTGTTACTATAAACAGGGTTCTTGTTGCTCTCATGAAGTATGGCATGAAAAGGAGGAATATCCAGCTTGGCTTCAAAAAAGTGACAGAATCACTAACAAAGCATGCTGCTTTCCATGTAAGATGCTTGTATCCCCCGCTACCTTTTTGTATCCTTGTATATTTACATGCTCTTATACTGTTTTATTTTTTATGAGGTACCAGTGTTAGTTATATGCCATGTTAGTTTAGATTACAGAGCTTGTAATTTTTATGACTTCTTGTTCCACGGAATTAATGGCAAGTACAGTTTGCTTTTAAGTAATTATTTTGTCTTATTCTTTTTACTTCTCCTGTTTTAGAGTAAATTTAGCTTTTATCTTGATTCAGTGTTACTCCTTGAGAATCCGCATTCTGTCCTTGAATTTTCCTTAAAACTTTTTTTCCACATAAACCTTTGTGAACCCATATATATATATATATATATATATATATATATATATATATATATATATATATATATATATATATATATACATACATATACATATATATATATTTACACACACATACAGTTGCCTCATTTGTTGTATGTGGAAAGATGAAGTTTGTCACTTTGAGGAAAGTCATATGGCCAGTAAGAAGGATTCACTATTTCCCTCTTGTTGTCTGGAGCATTTGCAGCACTTTCAATGTTGGGAAGTCACCTGCTTCAGTGTAGTGCTCAAGAAAATCGGATAGTTTGATGCCCTGGGCCACTCTATTTTCAGATTGGGGGCCCATCCTGTATTCTGAGTGAAGTGCCCATCCATGAAAACAGTATCTAATTTGCCTGAAAAAACTTTTGATGTCAGAAAAGCAGTTCCTCTTCAGCTGATTCTTGTCTAAATCAGTTTATTACTCTTACTTCAGAGTGTTTTGTGACATAGTGCACAGCAACTTTGCTGTATTTAACAGTACTCAATGAAACCACAAGTGATGTGTGAAATATATATATATATATATATATATATATATATATATGATGGGTGGAAAGGATTTTTTCCAGCAAGCCTTTTGATATATAACCAGACTTTCTCCACATACACACATGCACTATATTATATATAATCTGTCATTTGAACAGTGTGTGTAAAGGGAGACTTTTTACAATAGCCTTAAGTGTATTCGGTTACAGCTGAACAACACACAAACGAGGCAAATAGTTGTATAATCTGTGCTTATTTTTAATGTATTTAGCACATCAAGCCATAAAACCCAATGAGCTTATTTTTAGTGTATTGCATCCATCAACAGTTGCTTGTTACCTTTCTGAAGTCCATATTACTGATATGATTTCAGTCATACTTGTAATATTGGTTTACATCATTCAAATCATGGATTCACTCAGTAATGAAAAAGACCCATGCATATGTATTAAGTGTTCTTGCATGTGTTTGACTAAGTTTATTACTACTCTGGAAGCCATAATTCAAATTTGATCTTGATCAGAATTTTAACATGAGCTAATATCATCAAGATCTTGAGCAATTTCAAAAGTAAGCAGGATCCATGCGTATTAATGAGATAATCTTGCATCTGATTGGCTGCCCTTGATCCTGCTCTGTAAGCCATGCGTTTTTATTGGTTGGGTTTATTATCATCTAAATCGTGGCTGACTTTGATTATGATGTTGTTGTTGTTGTGGGGTTTAACGCCATTTTTCAGCACACGATAGGCTATACATGGCGGCCAGTATTAATGGTGGAGGAAGAACCCGGAAAACTCCGGAAAGAACCACCGACCCACGAGAAGCTACTGGCAAGCTTTCTCACATGCCCACATTGGCTGAATCTTAGACTCGAACCGCCGCAGACAGAGGTGAGATGGCAGTGATCCGTAACGAAGAGCGCTTTAGACCACTCGGCCACTCGGGGCCCCGACTTTGATTATGAGAAACTGTACATATTAATTATACCTTTAACTTTAGAAGGAATATTTTTGGGGATTTAATATGGAAATCAAAGTTTGGGAGATAGTTTGCTGAATAATACAACACAATCCTGCTTAGTGAAATTTTTAATTGGTATGTTGTGCAAGCCTTTCAAGTGATATCATCCTACTCACTTAGGCCTCTTGTTTTCTGACACTGTACTATTGCAGTCAATTTACTGATAGAGCTATTTGCATCAGAGCTGACATAATTAAAATATGGTAGCTTAGCCCAGGATGCATTTATCACTGGCTTACAACCATGATACACGGGAATGGATTATTGCAGTGGTTTACCATAGTGGTAAGCTATAAAATAAGTTGCTCCAGTTGTTACTGTGTTTGCGTGAGCTGATTCACTCTTCCTCTCTTTATTAAGTAAAATAACTTTTTTTTTTTTACAGGCGATGTTGAAAACATGGATAAATTTAATAGGAGACTGGTGAAAGTAACCAAAGATCATAATGATGAATGCAAACAACTATTGAAATTGATGGGAGTCCCGTATGTAGCGGTAAGTACAAAGCACTCATTTCATAACATGGTTCCATATTGTAGATTAGTTTCCATTATACCTAGGTATTTTCAAGCAAAGCTTGGTTGTGAGAAGGTTATGTTGTTCATGAAACCTAAAAGCACAAGTTATGCTGTATCTGAAACCTTATAATAATTGACCTTAATAAGATACAACTAAAACATAGTTAAATAAATTTAGAAGTAGTGTTAGAACTAAATTTAAATTCTTTAATGGAATAAATGACTTACACAGATGAGCTTCATAGTAACTGTTGTACTAATAATAAAGAAAATTTACAGACTTGATGAATCAAGTACAGTAGTCCCCCTCTTATAAGGCCACCCCTATTACAGCAGGGAAGTGGCCTTATAATGAGGGTGGCCTTTCTAGAGGGGGATGACAAATGCGAATAGTAAATACATATGAAGAAAGTGACAAGTACATTTAAGTCTAAAACATTTAATATTTTCATTAAAAAAAATCACATGCATGTCGTGAAATAAATGCGAAACAAACTGTTTCATCATTTTCAAAAGAATGTTATGAATAACCATTGATAGTAAATACATGAAGAAAGTCACAAGTACATTTAATTCTAAAACATTTAATATTTTCATTTAAAAAAATCACATGCGTATTGTGAAATAATGTAGAAAAAACTTTCATCATTTTCAAAAGAATGTTATGAATAACTATTGATAATAGTTTTAAAACTGTCTTTATAATTATGTTACAGATCACATCATCTGTCACTTTGTTGATAACAGTCTAAGAAACAAACTAGTCTTGTCACAATTAAAAATATCCTTGCTGTCGTATCCCCTGCATATATCGTTTAGTCTTTTGTTCCAGCCTTCGACAACTTCATTATTAACATCAGCTGATTCTCCACTAAGGACACTTAATATTGTGTCGCACTTGAAATCTGTGCAACCATCCATTACTTGCATTAAAGTCGTCATATCCCAATTCAGTTGACAGAATTGTTGCTTTTTCTTGTCATTCAAATCAGGATGTAAACATCTCCTGGCTCAAATAATCTTCCTTTCTGTGTCCATTTCACCCTCCCACTTAAGCAAAATTGTTTCCTTATCTTTCACGATATTGTTTATTAGTCTTTTCCGACATTAGTTTTCCGCAAGGATCCATGACCCCCTCCTCGGTCAGTTGAATTATTTTCACTTTCTCTTCTAAACTGAAAATTTCTTTCCTCGCTGACATGTTGATCTTTTTGCAGTAAGTTATGTTGCCAACTCCAATACAGATAAAACAATTTTTTATGCATCTAAACAAATTGCCCTGTGTTTTTAAAGGAAATGATCTTGTCATGTGATTCGTTAGACGCAGTCTGATACCCTATTGTTTTTATGCATTTCTTTACACTAAGTGAGAGAAGCCAAAACGGCTTCGATATGTACCATCATGCAGATTTGACCTTGCGGCCGTTAGGATTTGTAATTTTGACAATTATTGTCAGTAGTAATAACCACTAATTATCAAAGTGAACAAACTCAATATCTTACTAAGGGAAGCCATAAAGACTATCAAACCATTTTCCTGCTGACTTGGATATTGTACATCGATACTGCCACTTCTCAGCTGTTATTATTGTTCAATAATTGTAATCTTAACAATTATCAGAGTGACTAAACTGGACATCTTATGATAACACAGCAGTAAGGCTAATTGGATTACATGTACTTACCCTTTTGTATGGATTAAAATTTGAGTCTTCTCGCCTTTATGGAATAAATGTGGCTTCTCGTGAGGTGTAAAATTAACCTTAGTGGTACATGTACTTTAGTCAGCATTTCTTTCATTAATGAAAACCTGACATCGGGAAACAGAAATCGGAATACTTAACACACGTTATGAATAAAATATTGGTTCTGGATATATATTAAAATAAAATGCGGCCGCTTGTGATGGCAAAATTTTATATTATTGCACTAATATGCTGGTCACATTAGCCGGGTGGCCTTTCGTGAGGGGTATTTTAGAACACAAACTCATCGGTGCCAATGGATTCTGGCTGTAAGGAGCAGGTGGCCGCTGGTCAGGGGGGCCGTTCAAGAGGGGGACTACTGTATGTTTCATTTGAGGTTTTTTCTTTCCTTGCATTTACTTTATTTTTGGATGAATTCTGTTCATGTATCATTATAAGGCAAAAACTGATAAAAATTTCCACTATGTAGGTTGGTATTTATAGGAAAATCTAATCCAACAGGATTAGATTTCCGAATGGGTGATTTCCATATCTCATCCATACGGGAGGGGGGTATTCTTTTACCTATGCATCTCGTGTTATTTTTTCACAAAACCGTTGTAGAGTGACATTATTGTGTACAGTTGCATGTGGTAAGGACCATGGTGACTCATTGCCAACCCTTACAATTTGACCATAAGTCTAACAGAAATGACAGTTAAAATATGGACTTAAGGAATAATAGCAAAAATTACAGAACTTGATTGTTGCAGTTGAATTTTGGATACTTGCTTGTCCATGTTTGGTTTAGATCTGGGTTTCATGTTATAATCAACAGAGTTGGTCAGGGAACTAATAATTTTACAGGAGTACCTAAGACACTTTAAATTGTACATATTTTGTCATGCAAAACATCAGCATGGTAAAACTTGCTTACAGAATTTTCTCAAAATGGTGTCGTGTTCAAAATGAAAGGGACAGTAAACCTCTTAAATCTTGAATCTGTTATCACAGAAGAAAAAGGAATATTCAGAATTCTTGGGAAAAAGCAGACAGGGCAAAAATTGCATTTTTTGGACATCTTTTGTGGATTCGAGTATGTTTTATGGCAGGAGGGGTGATTACAGTTGCCACTTGAAATTGAGAAGATTTAAAAAAGCCAAGAATTACATCAGGTTAAGAGATGGGAAAACTATCGGAGGTAATTAAAGTCTAAGTGTACTTTATAAACTTTTTGGTTCAATGTTTACTATCACTGTATCAGTCTCAGCTCACACTTCTTAACTGTATGTTTTCCTGCTTAACAATAACAGGACAAGATATTTTATTACACGTTACTGAAAATTGGTATGAGTTACAGAAAAATATTAAATGCCTTAAATGAGAAGGTCTTGTTAGGGTTGGCAGATCTGTCACTGGTTAGCATGCTGCACCTGTTTTTGATTCAATTGAGCCACCTGATCAGCCCTGGTTAGCTATTCATGAGGGTACAGATTGAATCCAACCTTCTCATCATCGCTGGTTAGCCACTATTGTAAGTCGCTGAACAATGCATTCTTGTTCCCACAGTATGATATAATCTGCATGTGTTATGTACATTAAAATATTGCCTCCATGAAATGATCTGCATGTTGCAAGATATGCACCAGTGACATAAACAATTTCACAAAGGTAGCACATAAATATTTTGTATAAGATTATTTATCTTAGGAAGAGATAAGGATAATTCTGTTCTTTGGGCAAGAAAATGTATTCTATAACCAGACATAATATTTCTTCATTTGAAAGTGGAATTCTGCTTTTCTACTAACTTTAATCTGATTTTTCTCAATATAGTCCATTTTTTTATATCATCTCCAATCAGGTTTATTGAAAATGGTCTGTCCAGTCCCATTCCGCAACAACCCTTGCAAATTATACGTTCTTTGTGTAATAGAAACTGATGGCAATGGAAAAAAGAAACATGCTTGCAAAACATGGTGTCCTGAGTTGTTGAGAGAGCATGACACAAAAAGTTTAGATAAAGGTTCAAAAGATGTATGGCAAGGGGAATGGTGGAGTGAAAAGTTGACGGAAATTTAGTTGGTCAGTTTATAAGAAAACTGAATGCTACAGGACTGGCATTTTGTGACCTCGGCAAGAAATATCTGAATTATATTAATTGCGGTTGGAAGAGCTTGGAACAGCACCTGCAGAAGAAGCTGCATACGGAAAAATTGAAGCTCAGAAGGTATATGGAAAAAATGCAGTTAGTTACTATAAGAAGAAAGATTTCTTGCATTAGAGAACAGATGTACCCCTCTGTCAGAATATGTGCACTGCATGCTGCCAATACAAGCACCAGCTTGAAAGGAAAAAGGCCATCATTGAGAAGGAAAAGAAATGATTGCACATTGAACCAAAAAAGTCAGTGGTGACAAAAAGGAAAGCTAAAGAAATCTTTGCCAAAGCTGCAGAAAGAGCTCAACGGGCATATCAACAGGTTTTGTACATTGGTGAAAAAGACAAGTGAACGTATGGGATTACTGTATATTGTTGATGTACTTTGGTGTTTATTTTACAGATTTTTTATGAAAAGAGAAGTATAATGTATTTGCTGCTAAATTGACAAATTATTGTGACTTATTACGACGTGAACACTTACATGCACATGAGAAAAGTTCATCATCAGTAGTATTGGAGAACAAGTTCATGTGACTAAATATGGTGAAATTATTGAAGTAAAGTTGAACATTTTTGGTAAGTTTGTTAGTTTTTCAAATGATTATTTTGGTTTATTTTATGTTCACAAGTTGCACCAAGAGCAGTTTTTTATGAGTGTAAAATGTGTTGTTGGTTGGGAACCTTTGGCCCCCTGGACTCCCAGATCAAGGGCACTGCCCCTTGAGACCACAATGAGGGAGGACCCCTAAACCCCTCTTTAAAAAATTTCAGCTTTTTTTTAATGGAAGACCAATATCATGTCTGTACAACAAACTTGCTCAACCCTTTGATCTGAGATGGAAGACTTGTTTCAGTTGAAAGTTTTGAATTGATGTTTACATGTATTTTCTTTTCCTCTTAAATTCTTTTCATACATAAGATGTCCAAATACAGAGTCAGTTTATTTTGTAACTTGGTAACATTAAGAAAACAATATTTACAGTAAAGCATTGAGAGTGAACTTAATATGAAATCAATACCCTTCATCATTTTAAAATTTGTATTGAGCTCACTTGTCCAAGAGAACATAAACTAATGACCTGTGTTAGTTGTGCATAATATCTTGTGGGTCACTGTCAATTTCAGCATCTTGGAAACTGCCAAAGCTAATTACGGCCAAACTTTGCATAAATGCCATACAAGTTTGTACAAGGGATGCTAAATATGGCCACCATTACTAAAAATAGATTCTCTTTAAGTAACTTTTCAAAAATTGCTCATCAGCACTGTGACCTTTAAATTATGTGCAATTCATGGTGATGTACAATCATATATGGATGATGATAATAAAAATAGAGAAAATTATTTTCATAATGTATGCATTCAGCAGCATTCTGCAGAAAGCATCCTATGAACCCAGATTTTTTTGGTCATCTTCTTTTGCATTCTTCTGTTTGTCACTCAGCTGAACTTTCTCAGGCCCACTTGAGTCTCCTTTTACAAATATTTCCAGGCCCCATGTGAGGCAGAGGCCCAGTGTGCAGCACTTGTGAAGGCAGGGAAGGTTTGGGCAACAGGAACAGAAGATATGGACTCCCTTACATTTGGATCACCTGTTGTTCTGAGACATCTCACATTTAGTGAAGCCAGGTAACTTGTCAATACAAACATCATTGGAAGAAAAAAATTCATAAGGATTAGACTTTTGCAAATCTAGCAGAATAATTAGCAAAAGGATCATGTGAAAGGCAACATTTTGACAAAATATGCATATTGCCATTTGACAGATCACCAAAATTCTCTAAAGTGAATAGGATGAGTTTACAAAATGTTTAAGAACTTATCAGGAAAAAGTTGGGAGAAATGATACATTTTTTTCCCGACTGTAAAAAGTCCATGAATTTTGCAAATATTGATGTAATTCGGGAAAACGGGGAATTTTCCACCTCCACTTGATGCTCAAAACAGTTACGTAATTGAGTCATAACTGAACTGATCGTGAGTTTAATTTATTGAATTCTGACCAGAATATTCAGAGGTTGCAGTATGTATCATTTGGGTTCTTCCAATAAACACATTTGTTGAGTCAGTCCAAATGCATAGTGGATTAGATTCATCTAGTATACTTTTTTTTTTCCCAGACAGCTCTATATCCATATATTTTCTTACATGGAAGATATAAAAACCAGTCTAGCATCACAAGAGGCCAACAAGGTGGCGGCAAAGCATAGCAACTTACCAGATGGCCTAGCAAACTTAACTGTTGTTAAATCTAGTCAAACCCAAATTAAATTGACCTGGTACTCACGATTTACATTGGTAGTCGTACGAGTACACAGATTTCACAACCCACATGTACATGACCTCATAGTAGTCACATGATATCAATAATATCCCATTTCAAATGTTGTAGAAGAAAATATTAAATGAAAGTCATATGCTGGTTGTAATAAAAATACAAAATCAAAAGAACCCAAAATTATATACATTTATTCCTAGAACTGCCTGGGATTTTGTTGTATCATGTGACTACCACATTTATTTGTGCTCTCTGCTTGATGAATCTGACTGGCGAGATTGCAGGGTGGCCTTTCGCGAGGGGTACTTTTGAACACAAACTCGTCGGTGCCAACGGATTCTGGCCATAAGGAGTGGGTGGCTGCTGGTCAGGGGGGCCGTTTAAGAGGGGGACTACTGTATGTATATATGTGTGTGTGTGTGTGTGTGTATATATATATATATATATATATATATATATATATATATATATATATAATGTGTGTGTGTATGAAAGGAACTTGAATAAGAGGGATCAGTTTAAATATGCTTTTAATTTTTTCTTTTAGAAAGATGCCCATAAAGGAGTACCACCATTCCAAAATTTTGGAAGAGCTGAACTTGACACAAGATGAGGTAGATTAAAAATTCAAAAATGATTTTTTTGGGATGTTGCTTTGTTACACAGTCAAGTCTGTCAATAGCAGCTGCCCCTATTGTACACAGGTGACCACAGTACACATGTTCACCTTTTTAAATTTTGTTTTGAACAAACACTATACACCGTATATCATCCTTATTATTGTTTTTCTTTGTATTATTATTATTATTATTATTATTATTAATATTTGGATTGATTTATTAGCACTGTTCATCAGAATCATAAATTATACATAGATGTTTATTTGTCCCAAATTTATGTTCCACACTAGATTACTGTACTTTGCTCACTTGAATCCATCCTATAAATTAACTCATCACCAGCTTAAAATAATAATCAAATAGTTTGTTTTGTGCACCAAGAAACAGTTATAATTTCACTGCTGATTGACAACTTACATTGAATGAAACTAACCACTGACTCTTTTTTTATGTGTGGCCAGCTTGTATAAGTTAGGCTTCAAACAGCCATTTATGTTTATAAATAATATTTGTCTTAGTTCAACTTTCTCAGATCAAAAGATAGCTTATTTGAGAAATATCACCATCATCAGGTAATTATCCACTTACTTAGTGAAATTAAAACTGTCTCCACATTCAGTGTCTACTAGCAGGTTATCAGCAAGTTCCCATGATGGACTTGACACAGAGCCAGGTAATGGCTGGTTGGTTGTGTGTGATCTATTGAGCAGGGTCGATAAGACACCAAAATCCAATTTAAATCTTCTATATCTTGATTTACAAGATGATAAATTTCAACCCAAGTCGATTGATGGGTTGTGTGTTTGTATGTGTTTGGTCCATTAGTTAAAAATTAGAATGGGTCATATGACATATTTGTGTAATTTTAATTGGGTCCTAAATGAAAATGATGCTTTTTTTACATCCATTATAGAGGCTATTTTGAAAATCTTGCCATCATGAAAACTGTATCACTACTTCTCTTGAATTTATGGTCTTACCAACATTGGGATATCACTGAATATGTCTTAGGTGTCTAGTTGGTCCTGAATGAAAATGGTACCAATCTGACCTTCAGTATGGCCACTACAGTGGCATTCTTAAAAATGTTGTTATTGCTGCTTTTCCTAGATGGCTGGTCATGGTGAGATTGTGGTTTACCAAAAGATTTCTTACGATGTATGTACTTGCGGAATGGTGCCTATCCGACATCCAGTATGGCCACCTTGACAGCCATCTTCATAATCATGTTGTTACTACTCCTCCATAAAGGAAACATAGAATGTGATATCACCAGAAGACCTCGGGTCTTTTTGGTCTGAAATTAAAATGGTATCCATCTGATGGCTGGTATGGCCATTTCCTCTTAAATGGAAAGTTATTTTGACGTTGGATTTCACCAGAAGAGTTCTGATGGTATTTAGTTGGTCCTAAAAAAAATGAAGCAAATTAAAAAACCATCATTTGGCCAAGAATGCCATCTTGAAAATATTGTTTTTTATACTCCTCCCAAATGGATATCCATATCATCATGGGGTTTTCATCAAAGACTTATGATACCTAGTTGGTCCTAAATGACAGAATGGTGCCAATCTTAGGATGGCCATGAGAATTATCTTGAAATCTTGTCACTAAAGTTGTCAAAGTTTAGAAAATTTCTCCAGGTACCCATCAGTCCTAATGATCAGGTACCCATATGATATGGAAATCAAATTAAATGCTTACAAACCACAAAGTAAGTCCACATTTTTTTAAATTCATAGTATCTGATAAATATAACCACCTAATGTCATATGCTACAATGTCCAAGAATTTATCCTTTTCATCCAGTAAAGTTCTGAAATCCTCCATTGCCATCTAGAAAAAGTGTCCTGGTTTAGTCATCGTAAATATCGTCTGGCTTCTTTTTCCTTGGCCTCACTGTAATATGGTGATACTTGTTTAGATACTGAACTTGTAAATAATAGTTTGATCATACACTTTGTGAAATCAATCAAATGTCATTTGTGTGGCAAAATCAAACAACCACCCTCTGTTACTTGCCACTTGTGGCACAGAAATGAAACAAAAATGGATTCATTGCCTAGTCAAAAGGATTGTCAACTTGAAAACAATGTGAGTGCTGCCCTAACAAGCACTGGCTGAAAACTTGTGTACAGTAAAATGGGACCCTATGGCTGATTTTATTTCCCCAGTTATTATCAAAGGGTGGGTACCTGTGTACCTGCTGGCATCATTACTTGTCACTACTGCCCCTGAATGGATGGTCATAATTGACATTCAACAAAAAACTTGTGATGATATCTACAAGCTCTTAAATTAAAATGGTGCCATTGCAAGATCCAATATGCCCATGGCAGATCTTGTACTGTAATAAACCTTTTCCATAAAAATTAAATGCATAAAATGATATCATTGACAAAACAATGCTGACTCCCATGTCAGACCATGATGAGTAAAAGCAAGGCACAAGAACATTTACCTTTTTTATTTCAGTTTATTGATTTGTGTATTTTATTGGGATGTGACTACTGTGATTCCATTCGAGGTATTGGACCAAAGAGGGCCATTGAATTGATCAAGCAACACAAGTCCATTGAAGAAATACTGAAGCACATCGACACAAAGGTAAGATAGTTGATTAGCCTAGGGCACCTGACTAGCTATGGTTTTCATCTCAGTGTTATAGATAGTCAAGCCATGGCCTGTGCAAAACAAAGTGAAACAAAAATGAGTTACCCCAAGTTTTGAGGCACTATATGTTGCAAGTAAATATAATGAAAATAAAACATTATAATTCACACCTTTATAGTAAAGAAAAGTAAAACAAATTATCAGTATTCCTTACTGATGGCATGTTGAAATAATAATCAAATTAGTTTGTTTTGTGCACCAAGAAACAGTTATAATTTCACTGCTGATTTGACAACTTACATTGAATGAAACTGACCACTGACTCTTTTTTTGTGTGTGGCCAGCTTGTATAAGTTGGGCTTCAAACAGCCATTTATGTTTGTAAACAATATTTGTGTTAGTGCAACTTTCTCAGATCAAAAGATAGCTTATTTGAGAAATATCACCATCATCAGGCAGCCATGTTGAAAATCCTGTTATCAGTACTCCTTATTGTAAGAACAATTTAGTTTTATTTGTGTCCTTTTCATGTCATGTACATTATATCATAATCATGAGGATGATGTCAACATTTTCTCGAGGAATGAGATGAAATCAGAGCCACCTGATGTAAACAAAATCGCAAGGGAGTATAGTTTTTGCTATTTTTACCCCAGTATTGTATCTGCTATTTCTCTATGGCCATAATCTGGGCAGACCTAGACTGAGACCTGGTATGAAGTCAGATTACCTTATCATCATTCTCCAACATGGATAGTCATATCAACATGGGATTTTCATTGAAAGACTTATGATGTCTAGCTGGTCTTAAATAAAGATGTTGCTGATCTGACATCCAGTATGGCCACCATGGCAGCCATCTTAAAAGTCTTGTCACAACTCTACCTGAACACAAAGTCATATTGTCGGATTTTCACAAACAACTTAATATGATGTCTATTTGCTCTTGAGTGAAATGGTGCTGGTCTGACATCCAATATGGCCACCATGGTAGCCGTGTTGAAAATCATGTTATTAGTACTCCTAAATGGAAGGTTTTCTTTTGAAAATATTACGTCTTCTCCTTCCAAATGGATGGCTATATCAACAGTTTTAAGCAGTTGTATTATGGTACCTGCTTTGACCTAAATGAAAATGGTGAATTTTACATAAGATTTGGGTGCGATGACAACTGTCGTAATAATCTTATGTCGCTACTCCCCAAGAATGGATCATTATTATGATACGGTGTTTTGACTAAGTACAAATTAATGTGGTGCCAGTTGTACATCCGGTATGGCTGCCTTAAAAATCTTGGCACTGCTCCTTGATTAGATGATCATTATAACATGGGATTGTCACCAAGAGACTTGACATGATATCTGCTTTGTCCTAAATATAAATGGTGCCAAACTGACATTCAGTATGTGTACCACAGGAGCAAATATAAACACATTTTATCGCTAAAGAATATCAGAGATGGTTTCAACACTTGACAGTGTACAGGAAAAAATGGTTTTGTCTTGAATTGCTAAAAATTATTTTCACCCAGTTGAGTATAAGCCATTTGAGAGACTCTTGTTTATTAATGTACATAAAAGCAAAGCCCTGTGTGACACTAGGACAAGAGTACAGTTTTGTTTTATGATGTTTGTTTTGGAATCCTTTAATAAAATGAAAAATAATAAAATATTTGCCTGTCTGTGCTTCCAAAGGGTGTGTTGACAATAGCAAATAAAAACAACTCCAGATTTTAAAGTATAAGAAATCCTTTTTTTAAAATGTGTACAATATTGATGGATAATTGCATTTTACTCAGTAGATTTCAGAATAAGCACTGTTATTCTTTGGATAAAAAAAATTAGCTTAGTTGTCATATCAATATGGCCTGGCAAAATTTGCTTTGGAGAAATAAAGTAAACTTTTGTTTTGGCATTGAGTTAATCAATTCATTTTTTTTCTTCTTTTTTTTTTTAGTCTGTAAAATATAAAGAATTTAATATTTTCTTTACAGAAATACACTGTACCAGAAAATTGGATGTACAAGGTATGTATCTTTTCAAAACGTTTTTGTCTTACTAACAACAATTGTCACAAAAGGTTGAACATGGTAATTACACTGACTGAGGGAGATCAAAGGTCAAGGTCACAGATCATATTTTAGGTGGGTCATCGGTGGTTAAAAGGTTTTGGATACAGCATAATTATCTACTGTTGTCATGAATGAATTACGCTTAAACATAGTTAAGATGCTTACTGTGGGGCATAAAATATTGTTACTAATGTGGAGGTAAAAAAAAAGTCATAGGCCAGGATCCCTGGTTGGTTTATTAAACACTGCTTGACAAAATGACTTATATCAGGTGACATAAATTGAGGATACTTACCAGTAAGTAGTATATAAATTGTGGATACTTGCAAGTAACTAGTACTTGCCAACAAGTGGTGTGTTAACTGGGGGTATGTGCGAGTAAGTAGTACGTAATTTTGGGTACTTGCCAATAAGTAATATATAAATTGTGGTTACCTGCCAATAAGTAATACATAAATTGTGGTTACTTGCTAGTAAGTAGAATATAAATTGTGGGTACTTGTGACTAAGTTGTATATAAATTGACAATGCTGCAGAATAGTTCTTTCAGTATGAGTTGTTCCATATATAGGGGGACAAGATTGGGTGGGTTGGTGTAATCTCAAAACGACTAGTGTAAATTTGTTGTGTTTTGGATATCATAGAGATTACTTACAGGATTCCCACGCTACTGAGAAATCGGGAAAAACTTGGGAGAAATAATTTTTTTCCTGACCGTGAAAGGTCCTTGAATTTCACAAGTGTTGATGAAGTCGGGGAAAAAACCGGGAATTTTCTCTCAGCACTTAATGCCCAAAACAATCACGTAATTGAGTTGTAATTAAACTGATTGTGAGTTAAACTTATCGGGTTCTAACCAGAATATTCGGAGGGTGCAGTATGGATCATTTGGGTGCTTGCAATAAACATATATGCTGAGTAAATCCAAACGCTCAGTGGATTAGATTTGTCTAGTAGACTTTTATTTTCAAAGTCAGCTCAATATCTGTATCTTTCCTTACATGGAAGGCGTGAAAACTAGTCTAGCACCACAAGAGGCAAACATGGTGGTGGCAAAGCGTAGCCACTTGCCGGATGGCCTAGCAAACTTTAAACGTTGTTAGATAAAGTGAAATATACATGAAATCGATATGAAAATTACCTATTTTCTCATAAATTGTGACTTATAATCGTTATGTCTTTAAACTGATGAAGGACAATATAAAACTACGACATTGATGAAAAGTGACCTGTAACTCGCACTTTGCATTGCTAGTCGCATGAGTACACAAATCTAACAACCCACATTTTCAAATGTTGTATAGAAAAAAAAAAAAAAAAGTATTAAATGAAAGTTGTATACTGGTTGTAATAAAAGGACAAAAATGAAAGAACACAAAATATTCCATATTTATATATTCCGAGAACACCTTCTGGAATTTTGTTGTATCACGTGACTACTACATTGACATGTGCTCTCTGCTTGATAAATCAGACTGGCCAGATTGCTGGTTTTTACAAAAAGTATCAGACATTCGTATAATATAATTGAATTTCTGTAGAACAACATTAAAAAGGAGTTTGTTGTTGATATCACATGACTATTGGACTTCTGATGTCGTTTGAGATTTGTGAAGTCATGTGACTAGTAATGCAAATGGCGAGTACAGGGTCAGGTTTCATCTATGCCATAGTTTCGTCTAGTCTGTCAGCAGATTAAAGACATAACAATTATAATACTTGCCATTTCTGAGGGGAAAAAAAATCATTTTCCTATCGATTTCATACAGGTATAAGTCAATATAACATCCATTTAAATTTTCTAGGCCTACTGGTAAGTGACTACCATATGTTGCTACCACACTGTGGCAGCAAAGTCCAAATTTTCGATATGCAGTTGCAATGACCTCACACCTAAATGTCCAAATATGAAAAATGGGGTGCGAATATTCGGAGGAAACCTGGATTAGAAAATGGACTGCTATTCATTTTAAACCAAATTTGTTGCCCAAATTGTTGAATCTTAGAGCTGAAATGAGAAATTGTTGTCCCTTGAATTATATATTAGCCTCTGTATCAATACAGGTTTGGGGACTGGTTTAACGAATTACAAGAAGACAAGTTGATTTTATAACAGCACATAATTTTGAAGGTCTTTTGTCAAAATTTAAATCAACCCTTTTGAAAATGTTTTTTAAATGATGGAATTTTAACCAGATTGTCTTAAGGAGATTAGGCTGTTTAAAAAATCTTGTTTGGGATTTTATTGGCACTGATAAATTCAGGGTTAAACTGTTACAAGACAAGATTCTAATTATTTGCGTTTATTGGTGTTTTTTTTTTATTACTGTAATAGGAAATGTTTACTTTATATAAGGTGTGTGTGTGTGTGTGTATATATATATATATATATTGCTATAGAATTATTTAGAATTACAGGTTTGAAAGGAAACAAAACTAATTTATGTTCATTATGTTGTTCCCAATTAGCAACATATTGCAGGTCAGCAAAAGTTAGAATTTTTATTCTGTACATTTAAATGACTTTACATGCCAATTTATAGGAATACAGTAGGCCTCCTCTTGAATGGCCCCCCTGACCAGCGGCTACCCGCTTTTTATGGCCAGAATCCGTTGGCACCGACGAGGTTGTGTTCTAAAGTACCCCTCCCGAAAGGCCACCTAGCTAACGCGACCAGTGGCCAGCATATTAATGCAATAATATAAAATTTACCCCTCACAAGCAGCTGCATTTTATTTTAATATGTATCCAGAACCAGTATTTTATTCATAACGTGGGTTAAGTATTCCGACGTCTGTTTCCCGATGCCAGGTTTTCGTTACTGAAAGATGTGTTGACTAAAGTACATGTACCACTAAGGTTAATATTATATCATTTATGCCTCACAAGAAGCCACATTTATTCCATAATGGCGAGAAGACTCAAATTTTAATCCATACAAAAGGGTAAGTACATGTAATCCAATTAGCCTTACTGCTGTGTTATCATAAGATGTCCGGTTTAGTCACTCTGATAATTGTTAAGATCACAATTATTGAACAGTAGTAACAGCTGAGAAGTGGCAACATCGATGTACAATACACAAGCCAGCAGGAAAATGGTTTGATAACCTTTATGGCTTCCCTAAGTAAGATGTTGAGCTTGTTCACTTTGATAATTAGTGGCTATTACTACTAACAGTAATTGTCAAAATTACAAATTCTAATGGCCGCGAGGTCAAATCTGCGTGATGTTAATGGTACATATCGAAGCCGTTTTGGCTTCTCTCACTTAGTGTAAAGAAATGTACAAAAACAATAGGGTAGCAGACTACGACTAACGAATCACGTGACAAGATCACTTCCTTTAAAAACACATGGCAATTTGTTTAGATGCATACAAATTTGTTTTATCAGTATTGTAGTTGGCAACATGAATAACTTACTGTAAAAAGATCAACATGTCATCGAGGAAAAGAATAATTCTCAGTTTAAAAGAGGAAGTGAAAGTAATTCAACTGACTGAGAGGTGGGGTGACCGAGGATCCTTGCAGAAAGCTAATGTCAGAAAGACTCAGATAAACAATATCGTAAAAGATAAGGAAACAATTCTGCAGAAGTGGGAAGGTGAAATGGATGGAGAAATGAAGATTGTTTGAGCCAGGACATGTTTGTATCCTGATTTGAATGACAAGAAAAAGCAACAATTTTGTCAGTTGAATTGGGATATGACGACTTTACCGCAAGTAACGGATTGTTGTAGATTTCAAGTGCAACACAATATTAAGTGTTCTGTCCTTAGTGGAGAATCAGCTTATGTTAATAATGAAGTTGTCGAAGATTGTAACAAAAGACTATAAACGATATATGCAGAGGATATGACAGCAAGGATATTTTTAATTGTGACGATACTGGTTTGTTTTTTAGACTGTTACCAATAAAGTGACAGATGATGTGATCTGTAACTTAATTATAAAGACAGTTATTAACATTCTTTTGAAAATGATGAAACAGTTTGTTTTACATTTATTTCAGAACATG
Source organism: Sinohyriopsis cumingii (assembly GCA_028554795.2). Classification (NCBI taxonomy): domain Eukaryota; kingdom Metazoa; phylum Mollusca; class Bivalvia; order Unionida; family Unionidae; genus Sinohyriopsis; species Sinohyriopsis cumingii. Next base: position 3,318,859 of record CM068839.1, read on the forward strand.
CATGTGATTTTTTAATGAAAATATTAAATGTTTTAGACTTAAATGTACTTGTGACTTTCTTCATATGTATTTACTGTTCGCATTTGTCATCCCACTCTAGAAAGGCCACCCTCATTATAAGGACACTTCCCAGCTGCAATAGGGGTGGCCTTATAAGAGGGGGACTACTGTATAATCAAACTTGTTTCATGTGATACATTTTGTGGTTTTGTACATGATCTGACTTAGATGTTTTGGAGAGTCCTGAAGGAGAAACTTCTTTAGATTAAAAAATGCATATTTTATAATCTAAAATGTTCTTTAATTCCATTCAGTAATGGTCATATGTGAACCTTGAAAAATTAATTTCATCCTGGAAAAACCCTGGAAATTTATCTTTAGAAAAGCGTGGGAACCATGTACATAGATTTTTCAGTAAGTGTCCCATTAATTTCTTTTCACTGGATATTTTAAGAATGGGTTGATTAAATTGAATTTAGTATGGTTTGGTTTTGTGAGACTGAACACCTTTTTTCAGCACATGATACACTGCAGACCGTATATTTGGTGGAGGAAGAACCAACCCACTAGAAGCTTCTGATAAGCTTTCTCATATACCTATGTTGGTCAGGCTGAGACTGAAAGTCACATGGACACGAGTGAGATGTGTAAATGTTCTGTAATGGTGAGCACCTTCAGCCGTTCTGCAACCCAGGGCTCTATGAAATTTAGAACTTGGATTTATATGATTGCTGTTCAGATTGAATTCTGCATTTAACAGTTCTGTGTCAAAATTTTAATGTATCTTCAGGCCCCTGATTGACTGAGACTTGGGATTTATAAGTTTACTAATCTTTAGCTTTGGCAGTGGCACCTGGCACTTTATTAATTGTCTAGTTGTTGTTAGGTTGTCAAGGAGCTGTCTAGTTGTTGTCAGGTTGTTACAGAGCTTGCTATTCACATTTAAAACATTTACATTTTCAGGAGGCAAGAAGGCTTTTTAAGGAACCTGAAGTCGCAGATCCTGCAACAATCGAAGTAAGTCTGCAAATCAACTTATATATGACAAGGTACTTCTAACTTCCTTGCTACTGGTTTCTCAGAAAATTTGTTTCAAATTTTATTTCACTTTAAGTCAAGGAGAATAGGGCAGCACTTTCTAACATACAAGTTCTCCATTGGTTCTGCCGTTGGGTCTGACCCTCATTTTTCTGATATAGTCAGTATTTTGAGCTTTGGCAGCCAGTGTCATTAAAGTCTAGATGGAAAGTTTTACATGTTTTAGTGGTGTTTTCAAAAGCCCCCTTACAAACCCTTTAGTGATGCTTCTTTCAAGAACCTTACCCTTAAAACAGTCTTGTTCATCTCCTCAACGTCAACAAGAAGTAATGAGCATCTTGCTTTGCCAGTGGAAGAGAGTTGTTTACAGTTTTATTTTAACTATGATTTGGTTTCTCTTTGCAAACTTGGGTTTCTGGATAAGAATCAGCTACTTTGAGTAGCTCCAGTTCCTGTGCCATTCCCACTCTTAGTTGTATTTGTGCTGGGGATGATCAAGATAGGATCCTTTGCTTAGTTAGAGCCATAATGGTTTTTTTTTTTGGCTTCCTCTAAATAGAGACAGAGGGTCAGAAATTGTCTTTCTTCCTCTCAAGGCTTATTTGATATTTTGGTAGTCATCAATCCAAGTTGATAGTTATCCCTATCAGGAGAGCTTAACAGCCCATCACCAAGGGTGTCCTTTCTTTCATGAGAATTAAAGCTTACGAGGTTAGGCCTATTGCAATTTCTTGGGTTTGCTGGACTCGCTCCACTTTTTTCTTTTTAATTTGAGGCCATGACTTTCCTCTTGACTGGTAAATTGAGAAATGCAGGTAATGTATCACTGCTATTAAAATGGACTTGGAAGAGGCAGTGGATAAAACTAATTTGAATTATGTAATACTTACTACTTTTGTAAAGATTCCCTTCTACAACTGCACTCTGATGTCTGGTAGCATTGGTAATAAGTCAGAAGAGGAAGGTATTTCATATGTTAGTTATGATTAACAAATCAGAGCATGTTCTTTTGAATTCTGGGCTACCAATTGCTAATTGGACGAGGGAGTATTTAACTTGGACTGGGGACTTGGCCTCCAGGGGGAGATAAGCAGTGCAGTAGTTACAGGCAAGTATTACAAAATTACATCCCATTACATATTGCTAACTGCAACCAACAGTATAATGTACTAGCAGATCAAAGTCTATGTTATTTGTTCTGCTGAATACTGCTAACAAACTGCATCAATCCAGGTATCCTGGCACATTATGCAATGGCAGATATGGGTCTGTGTAGTTTATAGTTGGACTCAGCTTATAAGCAAGTATATATGGTATTTCATGCTCTTTCTGGTGTGAGTGATAGTTCATGGAAAGTGTATACATGTATATGTTCCCTGGCAAAAATCATGCAGATTGGTATTCATTTGTGCTTGTCTTACTTATGGTTTATTTTCCTCCCTGTTTATGTCTTATTTCAAACAAAAGTTTCAAATCAATACTGTCTCTGTAAATATTAGTATTTGTGGTTTTGGTAACTTCTAAAATGTGAACATGTCAGCATTAGTTACTGTTTACTCTCAGGTCAGGTGCACATTACTCTTAAGTCAGGTACACATTATACTCAAGTGTACATTAGAGTCAGGTCAGGTGTGCATTATACTCAGGTCAGGTGTACATTATACTCGGGTCATGTGTACATTAGAGTCAGGTCAGGTGTACATTATACTCAAGTCAGGTGTACATTATACTCACATCAAGTGTACATTTTAGTCAGGTCTGGTCAGGTGTACATTATACTCAAGTCAGATGTGCATTATACTCAGGTCAAGTGTACATTTTGACAATGATTTATATTTCAGATCAAGTGGGATGAACCAGATGAAGAGGGGATTGTTGAATTCATGGTTAAACAGAAAAGCTTCAAGTAAATATGAATGTTTTATTAATTTTTACACAGGGGCTCTTGTGCAAGTTTTCAATACCTATTTATGAAATGATTTCAGTTATATCATTTGTCATAAACTATTTGCAATGATTGGTTAAAAATACTATTCAATTATTTTAAACTTTTTATAGGGGAATAATCATGAAGTTCTATTTAAGACTTTGCCTATTAAACATACTTATGACCTGGGAATTTGAAATTTTTCTTTTTCATATTAACCTCTGTGTGACAACCACTCAGTGGACTGTTGTAAAGTGGCCTTGAGTTTTCTGTATTCTTTATATGCTGATATAACGGGGCTAAATAACATCATTTCCAACACCGAACTGTCCATATTACTCTCATACTTGCATGTGAGTAGTTCGTGTGGACATCTATAGCTATATAATGCATATTCAGTTGAATTTTTAAAAATGAAGTTAGAAAGCCATGATTCATACTTTTTCATTCCATCAGGATAACAGAAATCTTTTTTTGTAACAGCAGCAACTTGGAGAAAGATTCATAAAGAACAGAGCATGTGTCGATGATCGTTTTGTTGTGTCACACGACTACAATGTTGACATATGCTCTCTGCTGGGTGAATCTGGCTTTGTCAAGGTTGCCGCAGCAGCAGCTGGTTTGTGGTTACTTTCTAGGAACCATTGTGTTGAGAATTATGTGTCCTTTTGTTCTTTTACGGTTTGTGACTTTTATTTAATATTTCGAATATTTGTATAAGAACATTGGAAAGGCAGTTTATTGTTGCTATCGTGTCTATTGGATATCTGATGTCATGGATATATATGTTGTGAGATTTGTATAGTCATGTGACTAGCAGTGCAAATGGAAAGTACCAAGTCAGATGTCATCATCGCTGTAGTTTTATTGCATCTGTCAGTGGATTAAAGACATAATGAATTGAATACTCACAATTTCTCAGAAAATAAATACATTTCCTAACGATTTCATGCAGGTATGATTCAGAATAACCATGTTTAAGTTTGCTAGGCAGTTACCTACCAACTTTTCGATAGATAATTCACTCTGACCCTTTACCCCAATAACAAATTTCTCAATATAAAAAAAATGGGGTGGTAAAGGTCAGAGGAAACTCTGATTGAATAAAACCATGACTACTGATGTACCATTAAACTACATACGTATTTGCATACATAAATACTTAGAATGATGTGATGTAATTTGCCCAATTTTGACACAAAGCATCCTGGCAAAGAGGGAAAAACTGTAAACATCTTGACCTGAAGGACTTATCAAATTATGACGTGCCATCAAATAGAGCCACAGTTTCTAAGAGAAGAAAAAAAACCCACCTTCAAATGACTTAACAGGATTAAAGACATAATGAATTGAATACTCATAATTTCTCAGAAAATAAATACATTTCCTAACGATTTCATGCAGGTATGATTCAGTGTAACCATGTTTAAGTTTGCTAGGCAGTTACCCTACCAACTTTTCGATAGGTAATTGACTCTGACCGTTCACCCCAATAAAACATTTCTCAGTATAAAAAATGCGGTGGTAAAGGTTAGATGAAACTCTGGCTGAATAAAACCATGACTACTGATGTACCATTAAACTACATACGTATTTGCATGCATAAATACTTAGAATGATGTGATGTAATTTGCCCAATTATGACACAAAGCATCCTGGCAAAGAGGGAAAAACTGCAAACATGTAAGAAAATACTGCTGAATAGAATTTGACGATTGACATCTTGACCTAAAGGACTTATAAAATTATGACGTGCCATCAAATATAGCCACAATTTCTAAGAGAAGGAAAAAACCCCACCTTCAAATGACTTTTCAGAAAATACTCCGCAGATAGGGACCAAATTTGACAATGTATTCTGGTATTTAGGGCTTTCAAGTTGACACAATGTATTTCTGGTATTTAGGGCTTTCAAGTTGAAACAATGTATTCTGGTATTTAGGGGTTTCAAGTTGGCACAAATGATGCAGGTCAGTCTTCAGATATGACCATTATTAAAACTAGAAAATCTTTTTAATAACTTCTCAAAAACCAAATAACGGAAATTTGACCACATTTAAAAGAATTCCTCCCAAGTTGAAGGGTTTTTAATTTTATACAAATGATGCCAATCTGCCATCAAATATGGATGCTGTTACTACAAATTTAAAAACCTGTAATAATTCATTTTTTTTATATAAAAAACTGTTAACAGAAACTTCTTTAAACAATCCATATTCAGAATCTGACTGAATCTAAAAATGTGTCCTTGAAAGATTTATTCAAGTGATGTCAGTCTGTAAACAGATATGAATGCCACTACTAAAAATAGAAATACATTCACACAACTTAATTTCCAAAAGCCTTTCAACAGATATTGATAAAATACAACCACAAAAACCTTGGAAACATTTGTTTTCACAATGACCGAGATTTCTTGGCCAATCGCTTTTGCATGTGATCATTAGGTAGTCCACTTGGTCCTTTTGCTACCTTTCCTGGCTTGTGAGAAACACAACATAAATAAAAATGAATGGATTTTGTCATATTATGAAGAATACCTTGAATGGTGCCAGTTAAATAACTTTTTTAAATTTCTGAGAGCAAGGGCTGAAATGGTTCATTGATATATTGATAGAATACATTGGCTGCACTAATGCACATATTGAAACAAGAAATGCAGGATCAATTAAACACAATACTAACCATATGCAGGGCCCCGAGTGGTCTAAAGCGCTTTCCGTTATGGACCACTGCCATCTCACTTCTGACTGCATCGGTTCGAGTCTCGAATTCAGCCAACGTGTGTATGTGAGAAAGCTTACCAGTAGCTTCTTGTGGGACGGTGGTTCTTTCCAGGGTTTTCCCGGGTTCTTCCTCCAACATTAATAATGGCCGCCATGTATTTCCTATCGTGTGCTGAAAAATGGCATTAAACCCCACAACAACAACAACTAACCATATGCAAGTTATTTTTGTCTTCAGCAGTCATTAATAATTATTTTGTGCCTTGTTTTTTTTTTTTTTTTAAATTGAGAGTTCATCTGAGACAGCTATTATAGGCACTCAGTTTTGTTAGTAAAAATGAAAAAGACTTGAGAACACTCACTTCTACAAAGTAACACAAAATGACGTGGTTCGTAATCTGTTCCCCCGCTCCTCATGCTAATTCCATGATAATTATTTTATCCTAACAGCATAAAGTAGACATTCCAAATATTTTCAACATGTGTAATAAAGTACTTGACTCATCATTTAATAACCACTTTTATGTGAAGTTTCTCTTGTTTTGTGTATATAGTTCTGTCGAATTTAAGAGCTACACTATGGGTGTATCCCAAAGTGAAATATACTACTTTGAATTCTCGTTGGTTTTAAGTTTTGTTCCTGTCCTGGGTAAACAATAACCATCAACCAGATCTTAATATAGCTTATTACCTGCATGAAAACCAGGAAGTATTTGCAAAGCAACAGAAAAACGCCATGCAAAAATGATCATTAAAGTTCTTAAACAGATATGCTCACAGGGTGCACAAATATGTACAAATTCACACACTTGGAGAGATGACGATTTCATTCAGCGAATACTGGCTGATGATAGTGATGATGACAACATTTTTTATAGTTGTGAAGTATATCAGATTATGAGGGTTGGGAAAGTGTTAAAGGAGATACAAGTGAGTGATTTTGAGCCCGAAAATGGTGTTAAACACAAGTCCAGTGTGTTACAGTACTAAATATCCCTATCAGGGTTAAGATAAATTGAATAAATTAACTTGAAATTAGCAAGTAAATACATTTATTTGATGAACTAGCAAACTATGGCATTGATGAACTTGAAATCCAAATATGGCATTTTGGAACAGATAAGAAATCAGGCATATGGTGACTGTTCTGAAAACCAAAAATTGTATGCCCGTGAAAAGAAATTAATTCATATTTAATGAATCATTTTAGACACAGAAACAGTTTTAGCTGGATCTACCAATTTTGTTAACTCGAATGCACCTATATTAAATTTTAACCATTCTTGAAAATAGACTTAACAATAACTGCTATTTAGTTATATAACCATAGCTTACCGTATATATTTGTAAGAGGAGTCCAGCTGCAATCTTTACAGACCCAGCTTCGCATTCACATAATGTGCCGGTAGATCTGGGTCTGTACAGTTTGTTAGGAGTAATCAGTAGAATAGACAACATAGTACTTGAACTACATGTGCATTATGCTACAGCAGATCAGGATCTTTACTGTTTGCAGTTTAACTCCGCTTATAAGTGAGCATATACGGTATATTTTTTTGACATTTGTTCATGCTAGGGGTGAAATGATTCACGGAGATCAATGCACCCGTAATGTGCCATGTTGATACACATATCAATACTAAAGGTGGAAAATCAATTAATTCAAAATGATATATTTATATTCTAGAACAGGGTGGCCCAACATCTTCAACACCATGGGCCATATTGACCAAAACTGTAAGAGTGTGGACCACAAATAAAAATGACCCATGGGCCTGCAGTTGGGCCACTCACTTCTAGAAGATACTTGTAGTCATTATCAATCATGAATAATTTGTCACTTACCTGTGTCAGTATGTATTGTAGTTTGTGTATCATGATACTCTAACATCAGTATGTCGCATAGGTGTCTTGTTTCAAACTGTGTCATTTAAAGGTTTTGCTATAGGATTTCTTATTGTGTGTCATTGAAGTCTCTTGAGCTTTTTTTTTTTTTTTTAAGTACCCTAAATTGGTCACTCAAAATTGGAAATGGTTGGAATGTGCAATTTTGGAATGAAATATGTTTCAAATCCAGAGTGCAAAGTTTCTTAACAGGAAGGATTTGTTTTATTAACAGTGAAGAAAGGATAAGAAATGGAGTTAAGAAACTGCAGAAAGCCAGGTCAGGGACAACGCAGGGTCGTCTGGATTCCTTCTTCACTGTTACATCAGCTTCTTCAACCAAAAGAAAGGTGAATATGTATTAAATTGACATACTCCAGTAACAACATGTTGTGCCTGGGCGATGTTTTTTTTGTTGATTATTATTATTATTATTATTCAACCTCCTCTTGGAGTTTGTCGATTTATTCATACTTCTTGTAACAACCATAGCTGTACAACTTTAACACATAATTGGTGCAAGTTGTTAGGTGAATTGCCTAATGCAGCTAGATGTGCCTTTTGAAGGTTTTGTCTCTTCAATTAAAACTTTTATGGAGTTATGACCCTTTTATATTCTGTCGCTCCGATGACAGAACTCAATAACCAAAACAGCTTAGGAACCTTTCACCATATTCTGATGCAACTTGTGTGTGCATCATTTCATAGACATAAATGTACCTTTTATGGGTTAAGTCTTGTCAACTTCAGTTTTGCATAGTTATGACCAGTGAGAATGAATTTCATATCCTAACATGCATTGTTACTTGTAACTGGGACAAAAGAAAAATCATTAAAGAGTTTGGTATGAACTTTTCTTCATCGACCTAGATATTCCTATTATGATTTCGTCTTGCATCGCCATTATGGAAAGAGTTCCTCATCAAGTACATTTGTACCTTTTCATGAAAGCTTGAAATATTGCTTGCAATCGGCATAGGTCAAGAACCAGTCAGCCGATTCTGATCAAATTTGGATTTTAAAAAAAGAAACAAAACCTGGTTTCTTAGACCTTGATGTGCATTTATAGGCTTTGTCTCGTATGCACCATTTTGAACTGAATCATGGCCTTTGTCATTCAGCTTTTTATCTTCTCATATGATGTTGCATGTAATCAGCAGTGCTCGGGAATAATTTAACACCTGTAAGTGTTGTTTTAGAGCTGTGTGTCTTTTTTACTCCATTCGGACTGAGTTATGGCCCTTGTCAGTAAGCTTCATATCTTTATCATTACAAAGATGCTGCATGAGTTGATGTTACTATGACAACCTTATCATGTAGAGGATTCATGGCAACTGAATGCTGCTCATCAAACTTGGGTTTCCCAACACAGGTTTTTTGTTAGGGTCCCTTTTTGATGCACAAATCACCAACAGATCAACTGTCTTTAACTAGTGCAACCATTTATGAAATTAAAATGATAAGTCTTTGAAATTATCTGTATTCTATTTTTAGTTATATTGTTTAGCAGTTGTTTGTTATTGCTTTTGGTCTTTACTGCTTGGAAGATAATTATGAAACTTCGTATACAAACAGTTCATACCATGGTCTTGCTGGTCCTAAATGAAAATGGTGCCTATTGTGCAGACAACATGACCATTTTGAAAATCTTGTTATTGTTTTTCCCAAATAAATGGTCATTTCAGCATGGGGTTTCACTAAAAGAATTCGTTCTGCATGTAGATAGTCCTAAATAATAATGGTGCAAATCTGACAGCTATCATGGTAACCATCTTGAAATTGTTTTGTCTCTTTTTTTGGAATGGATGGTCATTATTAACCTGGAATTTTCACTGAAATACACCTGTGACAAGTAAATAATCCTAAAAGAAAATCGTACAGATCTGATGCCACTCCCAACATGGCCACCACTGTGATCATCTTGGAAATCTTGTCACTACTTCTGAAAGGTTATTTTGACATTGTGTATTCACTGAAAGACTTCTGTTAGATGTTATTGATGCTGAATGGAAATAATATGGATTTGACCTCTCAGTATGACTTCTATGGTGCTTATCAGGAAAATATTTTTATAGCAACTTGTATGGAAATAGGATTTTCACATTAAAAAACCCAATTTCTTAAATATCAAATTGATACTAATCTAACCTCCACATAGATGGCTTGTTGGCAATCTTGAAGATCTTATGAGATGGCTCCTTCTGAAAAGAGGTTGTATTAAAGCGGGATTTTCACTAGAACTCTCTAATCATATTGGCATGTCCTGAAATAAAATGGTCCTCGTACAACCTCCATCATGTCAGACATAATGGCCATCTCAAAGTCCTGTTGTCATTATTCATCATGCTGTATGCATAGCTGCCAACCCTCACGAATTTGGTGTGAATTTCACAACTTTTTCAGCGATTCACGGATTCATGCCGCAAGCAAAAAATTCACGAATTCTCCAATCCTCAATTAATTTAAATCTTTAATGAAATAACCGATTTCCCGTTAAGCGCTAGTCGTGATATTCGCAGTTGCCGAAACGGTCCGGTACTGCTGGTCACAATATTAGTAGATCTACAGCCGATTAGTACAGTTGGCCCAGTAGCAAGCATTTTAGTCTGTTTTAATCTATATGTATAAGAGTAGTTTTACAAATGCTTTTGAGAGAAACTGGGGCCTAACTGGAATTTTGCTCTGCGCATGCGTCACCAACACTGATTTGAGTTACTGTTCAGCATCGCATGTAAGATCTTGAAAATATCTTCACCACCAAGGAAAAAGAAATGTATTACTCAAAAAGTGAAGTTTAATTTGGAATATATCAAAAATTGGCCGTGCATTCTGCCATTAAACATTGATATGCATCATGCTTTTCGCACTCAGTATGCCCATCGCAGAGATGATGTGAGGAAGCACGTCGGTTGCAAAAAACACGTAGAAGTTGGGAAAATTAAGAATTCGCAGATTTCAGCTCTGGAATATATTTTAAACCATTGGCGGAAGACCTGCAGGTTACCAGTGCTGAAGCATTATTTGTGAGTTTTCTTGTAGAACACAGTCTACCTTTATCAGCTGGAGACCATGCTAAACATTTGTTCTGACAAATGTTCCCGGACTCGAAAATCGCTTCCAAATTTTCCTGTGGAAGAACCAAAAATGCTGCAGCTCCTGTGCATTCCTCACAGCAACAGTGACAGCGAAAGAGTATTTTCTTTAGTGAGGAAAAATAAGACAGACTTTAGGGCCTCCTTAGCTGCAGAAAATTTGTCAGCAATTTTAGTCACCAAGATCAACCACCAGGCAAGAAGTCGGAACTGTTTAGAAAACAAATTTACAATCAAGCAGTTGAGGAAGTTCAAGTCTGCCACGGTATCATGTCTTGATAAATAAATATTTCTGCATATATGTAATGTTTTAGTTTTATTATTTTGCGAACTTGATATAGAGTAGTATTGACGGTCAGAGTGGATGGAGTTATTGTCATGGTATTTTTCATGAATTCATGTCCAAATTCACGACTTTTTATCCCTGTTTTCACAAATTGTGAGCCTGGAAGGTTGGCAGCTATGTGTATGGTCCTAAATGTGAATGTGTTTTAGTGGATGTTGGACAATTAAAAGGCATTTTATACGACTTTAAAGGAGCATTCTGCGCTGTGAGCTGTAGCTCAGCTGAGAAAATTCAACACAGTGACATCTATTTTTGCATAAGTATATTCTAATTGGGAAAAAAAAAACTTATTCCATACATGACAACTAATATGTCCAGTCCATGATGGACAACAGAAAAAACAGATTTCCACCCGTAGAAAATGCATTTTCTGTAATCCAAGATGAATGTAATGTCCATATATTTATCTGTTATTATTCTTAGAAGAATATTCACATTTCTAGGAGGTGGATTACAAACTTCCATGACCTATTATGAGTGAAAATATATTTGTTAATAAACTGTAAATTCTGCTTGTTTGTTGTCTCTTCTTTCCTTATATTGACCTGTGGACTGGCTGTACTATTCAGTCCTTTAACACCGATTTTTGGTGGTGTCTCACAACATTTCTGCATCATCAAGAGGATTTAAATCATTATATTTAACACCTAAAATAATGGAAGCCAAGAGACTCCAGAAGTCATATCTTTGCTTCTAAATATAGATAGTTCCTGAATGATGTCATCAGCCGCCATATTTGTGGTATGCTGGCAGATTTCACATTGAGTTTTTATGGTGTTTGGAAGTTTAAATACTCACGATACTGTTACAAAAGATACATACATAAACATAATGCAAATCGTGCTTCCTATTTATATTTATAATTTATAAGTTTGTTTTTCTTAAGTGTGCCTTGTTCAGATTGTCATTTTTGGTGGTTGTATATGGGAGAAACTACCAGGTTGCCCATCGTCCAGGTAAAATGGGCAGAATATTATCCACTAGTGACCTGTTGTTATAACCCTGGTGTAATATTACATAAAATACGTGAATGGGCCTTGTTATATGTATCCTAATATGTTATATTTTGTTATATCTCATTTTATTAGAAAAGGACCTTACTGTACTTAGGATTGCTTTGATTTTTTGGTATCATTATTATCCTTTTTTCCTTCCTCCTATTCCAATTTCTCATTATTATTATTATTATTATTATTATTATCATTATCATTATTATTATTATTATTATTATTATTAATATTTTTACTATTTCAGGCAGAGGAGCCTAAAGGAAATCAAAAGAAAAAAGCTGCTAAAGGTGGATTCAAGAAGCCAAAGTAGAGGAATAAGTCTTATACCAGTGGAACAAAGAAAATAACAAATGAAACATCATGTATTTTGAATGAATTTAATGTCTTCCAACAAGTTTTCAACTTGTATCTTGATTATGTAATTTGACATTAATTCTCACCTTTTTTAATGTTAATGGAAATCTAGAAAACTTGTATAACCTGAAATAACTATCATGTTTTCTTTCCTTCACTTAATACATGCGTATATTTTACTGGATGTAAGAAATGCTCTAATTGAATATACAGCACTCCATAGTCTCATACATGAAACCCCTCTTGTGATGGAGTTACGAAGAATTCCATTTTGGTGAGGATGGAAGACCTGTAAATAAGAAAGCAGTTTTAAGTTCTGCCATGTACAAAAGAAATAAAATTATCGGCTACTATATTTAGCTCAGATTGTGTGTAGCTATATATGCATACAGTATGTGGTAATATTTTATATATTCATTCAGAATTGGGCGATATATTGTTGTAAGGTCAGAGTAGATGAAAAACATTTTTGGTGACTGTCATATGTGCAACTACACAAAGGAAATGTTTTACTTCATGTTGTATGTGTTATCTATAATACTTTTTCTGTTTATAAGGTCAGAGCGGATTTAAAATAAATTTGAGGACTGTCATATGTGCAACCCACAGAAAGGAAATAAATGTTTTACTTCCATGTTTTATGTGTTATGTATAATACTGTTTCTGTTTATAAATTGCAGAATACAGTACAGTTAGGTTGTCAGACAAAACATCTTTCCATTCATTCCTCCTCGCTTACTTTGACCTTTTACTGTTAAACCTGTATTAAAAGACCACAATGATAGGCCACCAGTCTTGAAAAGATGATGTCTTTGTTGCAGAATGGCAAGTCTTTCAAGGCAGGTACCACTGTATTCTCACCAAATTATTCAAATCTTCCTGGTCAAAAGGCCGCTGGAGCTTATGACTCGATATGCAGTGGAAGATATTTCTATTATCATACGCATTAATTTGTCAGCAGTTTGTAATATATTGAAGATTCCTTTAAAGCTCAGTAAGGTTTGTTTAAGATAACTCCCACATTTGATGATGGCCGATCATACACAGACTTGGGGTGAAATTATCTAACAGTTACTTGCCATATTTGCCAAGAACGACCAGACATTTGAATGAGATTGTCACAGGTTATGAAACATGAGAATTCGACTCTAAAGAAAATAATTAAGTTTGGATAAGACATAACGAGCGGAGATCACAAATCACTTGACAAGAGTGTTTTATATGCATTATTTTTTTAAGCAAAAAATTGAAAATAATAATGGTCATCCTTGTATTTGTGCCTTACTCTGCTCGTGTCGGTGGACATTTTTATGCCTTCAGAGCATTGCCAATAGTTGTGGAACACTACTGAACCAACCATCTATATGCTGATACCCATGACACACTTCCTGAAACAGGACAGCATCCAAACTTTGCCAAATACCCCATATACCTCCAAGTGATTTTTGGCTGAATTCTGTTACAAAAGATTTAGGGCAGAAAGCTGTCATGCGGTTTGAATGCAGTTTTCCAGTGTGCGAACAACAGTTTTCCAGTGTGCGAACAACATCCAAAAAGTGAAAACAAAATGGCATTGAATAATCAAACTTGGAATGTCTGTAGAAGTGCACGGGAGTACTTGGAGTTTATGCACTGACATACTGCTAACTAGTAAAGACCTTTGTCCTGCAGTGAACTAATACAGTAGTCCCCCTCTTATAAGGCCACCCCTATTGCAGCAGGGAAGTGGCCTTATAATGAGGGTGGCCTTTCTAGAGGGGGATGACAAATGCGAATAGTAAATACATATGAAGAAAGTGACAAGTACATTTAAGTCTAAAACATTTAATATTTTCATTAAAAAAATCACATGCATGTCGTGAAATAAATGTGAAACAAACTGTTTCATCATTTTCAAAAGAATGTTATGAATAACCATTGATATAGTTTTAAAACTGTCTTTATAATTATGTTACAAATCACATCTGTCACTTTGTTGGCAATATCTAAAAGCCAAACCAGTCTCATCACAATTAAAAATATCCTTGCTGTCATATCCCATGCATATATCGTTTAGTCTTGTTCCAGTCTTCATTATTAACATCAGCTGAAACTCCACTAAAGACAGAACACTTAATATTGTGTCACACATGAAATCTCTGGAACCATCCGTTACTTGCAGTAAAGTCGTCATATCCCAATTCAACTGACAAAATTGTTGCTTTTTCTTGTCATTCAAATCAGGATACAAACATCTCCTGGGTCAAACAATCTTCTTTTCTCTGTCCATTTCACCTTCCCACTTCTGCAGAATTGTTTCCTTATCTTTCACGATATTGTTATGTGAGTCTTTCAAACATTAGTTTTGTGCATGGATCCTCAACCCCTATCCCTCTTTGTCAGTTGAATTAATTTCACTTTCTTTTCTAAACTGAGAATTTTTCTTTTCCTCGATGACATGTTGATCTTTTTGCAGTAGGTTATTCATGTTGCCAACTACAATACTGATAAAACAATTTTTTATGCATCTAAACAAATTGCCGTGTGTTTATAAAGAAAGTGATCTTGTCACGTGATTCGTTAGTCGCAGTCTGCTACCCTATTGTTTTTTTACATTTTTTTTTAACACCAAGTGAGAGAAGCCAAAACGGTTTCGATATGTACCATTAACATCACGCAGATTTGACCTCGCGACCGTTAGGTTTTGTAATTTTGACAGTTATTGTCAGTAATAGTAGCCACTAATTATCAAAGTCAACAAGTTCAACATCTTTCTAAGGGAAGCCATAAAGGCTATCAAACCATTTTCCTGCTGACTTGTGTATTGTACATCGATACTGCCTTTCTCAGCTGTTAAGATTGTTCAATAATTGTAATCTTAACAATTATCAGAGTGACTAAACCGGACATCTTATGATAACACAGCAGTAAGACTAATTGGATTACATGTACTTACCCTTTTGTATGGATTAAAATTTGAGTCCTTCTCGACTTTATGGAATAAATGTGGCTTCTCGTGAGGCGTAAATGATATAATATTAACCTTAGTGGTACATGTACTTTAGTCAACACTTCTTTCAATAACGAAAACCTGACATCGGGAAACATAAATCTGATTACTTAACACACGTTATGAATAAAATATTGGTTCTGGATACATATTAAAATAAAATGCAGCCACTTGTGAGGGGTAAATTTTATATTATTGCACTAATATGCTGGTTGCGTTAGCCGGGTGGCCTTTCGTGATTGTACTTTTGAACACAAACTTGAAGGTGCCAACGGATTCTGGCTGTAAGGAGCGGGTGGCTGCTGGTCAGGGGGCCGTTCAAAGGGGGGACTACTGTATTCATAATGTTGTAAATATGACTTTAATTCCTGCTTCAATATATTCTCTGAACTAATTTTCTTGCCCCCCAATATTAAATTAAAATAAAAAATTCTTTAAAAACCATTTTTGAAAAAAAATATAGTGGAACCTTATAAAGGAAGGAACCTTGGACAGCAAATACTTTTGAATGCTGTAAATAGCAGGGTTTTGAATGAGTTCAATAGCATGCAAACTATGAATATTAATGAGGAATCTGTACTAAGAGTGGGTGAGCTGGAAGCTCTTTTAAATAAACATTCTTTAATGAAACTATTATATGTTTATTGGTAGAGGCATACCCCTCAGATTTATTCTTGCTTTTATAAATCGTTTTGCCTTGAAAATTAGGAAGGAGAATTATTTTACTGCTGATATTTCCTGTGTGAATATACATAAAATGTAGCAGAACAGAAATGGCAAACCACTGACATTACATGCAATGCAGCAAAAAGTCATCTATTTTAATATATATATATATATATATATATATATATATATATATATATATATATATATATATATATATATTCCTTTGAATACATTACTCAATTACATTAATATTTGGAAAATGCTCCATTACCTGATGAATGCAGCAGTCGTGAAAGGACAAAATCTTTCCGGCCTGTTATCGATATAGACAAAAGGAAGAAACTCGACAATCCGAGGAGGACAATCCGCACAGTGAAGATTCTGCACGCCGGTCCTACCATGGAGCATACGGAATACAGCTTTAAAGCGACCGTCGAGGACGTTTTCAGTGTTGCCGAGTGCCCAGTCCCATCAACTATAAGCCAGGTCAATAAAAAGTCAAGGCTTTAGTGAATTAGGAAGAGAAAGAATATCCTTCTTCCATAGGCAGCAAAGGTAGAATAAATTTCAAACCGTCTGACTGATAAAATATGCGACCCGGACAATTCAAATGTTTGTATTGTGGAAAACCAGCTACCAGCGTCGTTTTTCCGACATTAAGCACTGAGCAGTCGTCCCTAGATTAAAACATTGCAGCGGTCATTACGACGTACCCTTTGCTTTACAAGGTGAGAAAAAAAAATCCAGATTGCCATCTCCAAATTCGTGAGAAACATTGTCGTTTCCTCTTCTATGCTACATTTGGCATCTTTAGTTGTTTTTCAACTGGCCGAATAAAGCCGGGAGCGATCACGCATGGGAAGCCAGAGCTATCATTTTTTAGATGTAACTAACAGAGCTACGTACAGCACCACTGGAGAACGCATGACGTTGAAGGCCTGCTTACCTGCGCTCTGCCGTCCTAAAACCACATGCCTTCAGCACGTTTTGGCACGCCATTGCTATTTAGCGATAATATTGAGGCAGTAATGTACGCATTGTGAGAACTGGAACACAGAGACTGTTGGCGGCAAAATGATCCAAATAACACTTAAAAGCAACGGTTTCGTTCTCAATCCAGTTTTAGGAGACAACGCATATCCTCAATTCCGTAAGCAGTTCGGAAAAAGCGGAAAAGAAAGGTTTCTCATTCCCCAAGCCTCCAAACAGCCGACGTTGACTTACGATCTCGCCCGCTCGCATATAGTCTTCCTGTGAGCGCCAGACTATTTCATTTTCGATCCAGGTGGATCGATCCGTTTCCCGATAGCGAACGGATGCTCATTGTTGTTTCGGTGGGTTTTTGGATTTCTATTATTTAACCCTCTGTACCTTTCGACTCATCCTTCCGTCACATATTTGCTGTCCGATATGTAATAAGCAAAACTATTACAAAAAGAGATCTGATCGCTATTTGACATACGGGCGGTAGAGGTAGTTCGCAGAATGAACTCACTGGGGCTTTACTCGAGAATCGTTTCTTTTACCGAAGGCCAACGGGTAACTCGGACCAGTCACTGATATCAAACGACTCAGTTCGTATATATCCTAGCCGATAGCCGAGGTTGAAGGTGGAGACGGCAAGGTCAGTCAGGATACCAAGGAACCATTTACCAATTTCGCGCTCTCCCGTTCCGCCTCGATATCAGCCCTTGGGCATTCACCAAGATCGCTAATTGTTTCGTCCCTCACTTTCGGTGGATCTCTTCAGCAGCGAGAGCAGGGTATCTCGACGACATACTTCCAAAACAATTGGCAAGTATGGCTCTTGTCAAGAACATAAATGAGCATTCCCTTTTGAGTCAGGGTTTCTGATACGTGTGAACAAATACCCGATAACATCAGAACATTTCGTTCACAGTTGGAGTATGCGTCAGCTGTTTGGGACTCATCTACCAAATCAAACGTTGCCAAACTTCATGCAGTACAACGAAGAGCGCCACGGTTTACTATTGGCGCCCACCACACTCCAACATTTGGAATGGGAATAACTAGTCCGAAGACAAGTAAAAACTCTTATGATGTACTGGATTGCACACCAACTAGTTGACATTCCATATCTCCACCAAACAGGAACTTACGCTAAAGAACATTCAACAAGATTTCTCATCACCTTCACCAGTCAGCACATACAAGGATTCGTTCTTCCCATCAGGAATCCGCTTGTGGAACTCCCTACCATCCAACCTAGTCAAAGCCAATTCTATCGATGCTTTCAGAGCAGGGGTTGTTTTTAACCTGTTTTTAGCTGCACTTGGACCTCCCACCACATGTACATAGTTCATATCATGTGCGAGCATGTTCCAGAAGAACTCAGCACGTTATCGGAAGTGAAAATTTCTGAAAGCTGGGACAAGTGGTGGTTGAACGATCTGTGATAGACGTTCCTAGGAAAGTAACCCCGAGAACCAAACTGCCACGATCACCGGTGCTTCGGCCATGCTCCGCCAGGTTACTCCTTTACGTATTGCTATTATAAAGAGAGACTCCCTAACAAAAGTTTCAGCCTTCTGTCTTAGAGAGAATCTCGCAAGCTAGAAGGCCACCCACTTTCAAGACGCACGACGGGAAATGGTGGGTCTTCAAGAACTTGTACAATAGCATCAGTGTTATACCTTTGAGTACCACAGCCCCAGAATTGGGTAACTGACACTTCGAAGGGGAAAATTTGGCTTCATTTTCGATTGATGACTACCGCTCTATCCTCAAAAACAGTGCGACATCATTAGTGGCTCAGTTATAGGTAGGAAAAAGGGCATTGCTTTTCTTTTTCTTACACGGGCACTGATGTCACCGATTTGGTTACCGCCAATGGTGATATTTTCTTATGAGAAGTGCTGTTTACCTTCATACACATACAGGGAAGACTCCTTATCCTCTCCAAGGTAAATACAGTAGATTTATGTTGCTTAGCATTGCCTGTTTCTATGTGCTATTCTCCTAACGTTAATATGATGGGAATGTATTTAAAGGGGGGGGGGGACAACAAAGAGAGGGAGGGGGCAACTATCTGCGTTTTGTTGTTGTTTGTTATTTTGTTTTCTAAATATATCTGCATGGTTTACTTTGTATGTCCTTATGAATCATGCAGGACTCGAGCTGAGGAAGCCCTGCATTTTCTAGCTATGTAGAATTCACGAGATTTCACAATATTGATTTCATTATTTAGGGGGCAAAGTATTTTTGTTGTTGCAATCACATGACTTAAACTTGATTTGGCAAAATATTTTTGTTGTTGCAATCACATGACTTAAACTTGATTGCAAATTAATGTTCTCAAGGAAGCATGAACATGTCGGTCAAATACAAATTGTCTGAATCGCTCACGGATTCAGTCTAATTTGTATTTTATCAAGTTCATGCATCGATGACAACAAGTAATTGACAATCGGTGCTTGTAATTATTTTATTTTATGTTACCTAATTTTTTAAAGCATATCGCTCTTAAATCAATTTTGTATAAACATGTCTTCAACCAATTTACGTGTTTCATAAAAAAAGGATGTGCTTGG
Organism: Sinohyriopsis cumingii; assembly: GCA_028554795.2. NCBI lineage: Eukaryota > Metazoa > Mollusca > Bivalvia > Unionida > Unionidae > Sinohyriopsis > Sinohyriopsis cumingii. Next base: position 3,338,445 of record CM068839.1, read on the forward strand.
AGACAAGTTTACAGAATGACGTCATATCGTAAACACCATTCAAATCTCCACATCCTTCACATGCATGCAAATTATTAGATGCAATTCTTCCTTTTAAATTATTTCAATTCTACATTTTTGCAGTAGTTTTCTCATAAACTACACGTAGAATATGATTTTTACGTCCATAATACAAATTCTTTCAATCGTCACTATTTTTCTTGTGCTGCGGATCAGCCAAGTGCACCATTGAACCACGTCACACTATTTAAAAATGAAACATTTAGTTTTGTTAATGTTGAAGGGTTTAAAGCCATTTTTAAGCACATGATAGGCTATACATGGCGACCAGTATAAATGGTGTAGGAGGAACCGGGAAAGAACCACCGACCCACGAGCTTTCTCACATACCCACATTGGCCGATTCCGAGATTCGAACGCACGCAGACATAGGTGAGATGGCAGTGATCCGTAACGGTGAGCGCTTTAGAGTTTAGACCAAAAATGCCTCATGTACCGTTATTTTTATACGCTTACCAATAGTTACAACATGTAACGGTATGACGTCCGTCCGTACGTTCGTTTACACACCGTCCTCTTGGTATCTTTTTTCGCTTCTGGATAAAATATTTTCTCTTACACTACCCCTCCTCGTATCGTTTTTCGTTTCTGAATAATAAGTTTTATTTTACACTATATACCTGTATCAAGCTTTGTGGACAACTTGTGGTCAGGAAGAAGCTGATTTTGAGGGTCATAAGGCCCCAGTGTTAAATTTATTTTTACTTTTTATTTTTGCATTACAGCTGAAAAAAATAAGAATGGCTTTCACTTGGGGTTTGTAAGAAGACTGCAGATTCGGATTTCAAAACTTTCAGTATCAAGCTCGCCGTATTTTAAAGAAGAAAAATGGTTCTGCACAACAACATTAGTACCACATCTCAGAACTGGATTTAACATCGTGAATGGCTTGAACTTGGAGCAAGGAAAACCGCCTATAAAGTTTGGTTAAATCCGCCAATCAGAATTATATGGGTTCCAAAAAGTAATCCACACCGCGAAATCGTACCGTAATTTCGCCTCCATTTTCAACAGAAATAATCTCCTTACTGCGCAAAAGAAAATTGAAATGATTATGATATTCCCTAGCAATCAATATTTAATCCGGGGATGTGTCTCTGTGTGTGTGTGTGTGTGTGTGTGTGTGTGTGAAAATTTCAAAAGAATTCATATTTTTTCGATCTCATGATTCCCCAAAAACTCAATGACCGTACTGAAACATATGCAGCTGCATCAAGTACAGTCCCCTCCCCCAGTCGCGTGTACATCGTACAGAATTGACCCAGCTAATAAATCTAGCCCATCACAACTAGAAAAGCTAAATTTAGTTGGATCGACAGAAAAACAAAATCTCTCCATCCATGCCAATTCACAATCTGACTCTAAAAATTTTCTTTTTATGTAGTCTAAATTGAGATTTATTTTTGAAACGAATGACTGAGCGCGCGATAATCTACTATTTTCAACGGTCGTTGAGCGTTACTATGTGCGTATTAATACTGCTGCTGTGTATTATTGAACCTACAGTTGTGTATTTACTTTGGAATCAAGCACAAATTCAGTTACTTTGTTTCTTTTTTGTGTGTTTTTTTTTGTTAGTCATTTTAGGTAGAAAGTCAAAATGAGCATATAGCATCGTGCATTATTGTTAATAAAAACCCATATTTCCCATACAAATGCAGTAACCTAATGATTAATAATTATGTTTATCAATCGGCATTAAATTTATTGACGTGTTCAAAGAAGCAACTAAAAAAGTTATTAGAACTATTCCAATACACATCGTAATTTACATTTCATCAAAGTCATTTGCTGATTTCCTGAATGTAGCCCTACGTAGTCCATATGCAGCTTTTTTTGTCTCGCCTGCATTGGCATAAACAAGACACGGGTATGAATCGTTCTACTGGTGGTGTAAGCTGCTTCAGAACTTATATTTGGACTGCAGAAGCTGAGGTCTTTCGAATCAGTGCACCCCTGTCCTAGATCTGACTCCTAGACAAGGCTACGGTCAGTTGAAAGTCTTAGTTAAGTTTTCAGTAAATGGATTTCTGTAGAGGCATGATTCCGAATCCCAAGGAAGGAAAACTTTCATACAAGGACAGTAGAATTGATAAGCGCTGCCCTATTATATCTACACACACCCATTCTTCGCTCTGACCTTCAGGCGAACCAAGATCATTTCGAAATTAAAATATATTGTCAAATAGTCGAACAGGAGAGGCTTGTAATTCCTTGGGATTCTCTTAGTTTTTGCTTCTTCTTCTTCTTCTTCTTCTTATTATTATTATTATTATTATTATTATTATTATTATTATTATTATTATTAATATTTTTAGTAGTAGTAGTAGTAGTATTTTATTTTTAAATACATATAAGGATTACATAGTGTACAATTTTGCTGGAAACGAATGGTAAATGTAAATAAAATAAAATTGCCATAACTGCAATTCTATTAGAAATAAATAGCAAGACGAAAACGTATTAAATTTGAAGTGAAAAAGCATTACTGTTGAGTGATCATATATTCTCGACTGAAACTCTTTGGTAGAGATGCATGTAATCGAATGCTTCAAATAATCAGTGCGAGAAAAGGGAGCGTTCGCAGCTAAGAAATTTACTCGGTGTAGCTTACGTCTGCAACGCGTAGTCGACGGGAACATAACAAGATTTTCTCTTTTCTCATCAAACGCATTTCTGGCAAATAGGCGACTAATTTTTTAAGTTGTGTACTATTTGCAGAAGCTAACTTTGTCGGCGGGAAACAAGAGCTTTACGTGCCTGTGCAATGCTAAGGTATAATTGCACTTGAATATCATTAATTCCATCGGCTATGATTTGCTTAAAGACTGCCATTCTTAGCGATAATGGGAATTTCTTCGGTATCAAGAAGCACTGGATAGCGTCACGTCCGATAATGATGTAAAACGTTTGGCTCGAAAAGCTGTAATCTATGTTTACAGTAGACAACATATAAAGGCTCGTATCGTGGCGTTCTGACGAAATGCATCAGAAATTTGGTGTCGTTCACATGTGAAAAGGGTAAGAAGGAGACCATGTCCGTCATCTTGCGTCTGTCTTTATACAGTTTGATCAAACTAAGAAAGTCACTTGACCGTATCCAAATTCGCTTTCTTTGAAGGTTACGCCTGCAGTACATTGTTTTCATTATTGGTTTTAATATAACTTTTACCACTTTATTGGTTATATTATCCCGAGCAAATGGGAGCTTGTTGACTTTCACAAGGATACTATTTTGTGCGTCGATCTAGCGTGTATCGAACCCACGACCTTATATTACGAGTTCGACGCTCTATCAACTATGCTTTCTCTATTCGTTCCCTCAATTTAAGCAATTACGAAGTTAGTTTGTGGCATATGATATAAATATTACATTTTTCATATGATTTTTGTGTATATCATTCTGAGACAATATATTTTCAACCGAGGCGAAACTGAGATTGACAATTACTTTTTGGATAAAAATTAGGTGCTACCATCTCTGAAATATTATAATATTGGGCGTCAGTCTCCTTACACTTAACAGGTAAAGATCAATCTCGAAATATATCGTAGCTTCCTTTTTCCCCATCATTTTGATGATCCGAAATGTGATTCCTACCGACCTTGAAGATAAAATTATTCAACTAATTCTCCTAATCTATATCTGCCATCTTGAAAATAACAACAACAATCAACATTTGGCTCGAGTCACACAAAAGTCATCATTTATCTGTAGCAGTTTTCATTTCGTTTCTGTTTCCACTATCAGTGTGCAAGAACAATTCATCTAAATGAGACTACTTTTCACAAACTTATGTCTAAATCCTGCATATGACATGGCTACGTGTGCTCTAAATCCATTTTAAATCGACAGAGGGAAATACCTCGGTTAGAAAGAATAAAGTTGTTTTTGTAATTATTTCCCTTCGAATGCATTAAAAATAAGTTTATGCCGTTTAACATGACTTAAATAATCCCATTTGTCTGTGTTTCTAATTGGTCACAAAAGAACCACTGTCAAGTACAGCACATAATGTCTTTTCATGAATCAATTGTCATAATTAGCATCAAACTGGAAAGACCGTGTTAAACAAAAGGCCATTAAAATTCCCTCACGATCTCTCAAGGTATGTCGTATATATTGAAACTATCGCACTGCTTCTCTGCCACGCCAACAGACATCTTCTACAGCAGCGACACTTCCCTCGACTTTCACGACTAAGATTTTTACTCGTGTACGTTGTGTTTCATCTATGATAAGAGCAGTAATAACTGTTTATTTGCCTGGCAATCACATTACATAACCCATCAGCATGGCTTCAGCTAATAATAGAACATTCTGCACCGGAGATATGGTCAGTATTAATTTAGGTATGTCGGAATTGCTCCCGTATGGAATGTTAATGGCTTTGAAGTTTATTCAGTGCTATATTTAGAGTTATACTAGCAAGAAGTTATTAATTTCCAAAGGTACAATTTTCCAGCGTTATAAAACCGGATAAACTGAAGTTTGATTCGAGATTTTGTTCTCATTTGATCCTCAAGCAACAAGTGAAATTTTGCAAATCATAATTTCCTTCTCGCCAGCTCCATTTTCTCCCCATTGTAAAGCGTTCGTTTTAAGGTAGGTAAGCTAAAAAGTACACGACTTCCTCGGAAAACGAAATCGATAATTATTTAAACGAAACCAAAGATTTATATTATTGTCTTACCAAGTTATTCGAAACAAGGTGTTTTTGGTTTGGCTTGGTTTGCCTTGGATTCGATTCGATTTGGCTTGATTTGTTTATTATGGCATTCATTTTTTTTATTGTTTAATTTGTTTGGTGTTTGTGAGGAGTTTTGACTGTCCACAAGAGATAGTCCCCATTTGGTGCTTATGAGTAGCTTTTACCTACACAGACTATTATCTTTAAAATCAAATCGAAGTGCTAATTAGATGACGAAAAACGGTAGTGCTTTTGTACGAGTAAGATTCCAACTAGTGGATGAAATCGACAACGTATGAATTTATGCACGATAGATTTCGCACTAACCCCTAGCGAGTCTCTTGGTTACTGAAATAGTAGTGCCATTACTGTGTGCTGTTGGGCTTTTCAAACGGAACGTCATTGGCATTTTCAATCGCATGCTAGAAATTAAGTAATTACGTGTAAATTTATTTCAGTAATATGTGCTCCCCTTTTCTACTCTTTAAGTATAAAAGAAATATTGTACTTGTTTCTTTTTTTTTTCAAGACTTGTCAAAAGTTGTTTTATTCTTGTGAAGGGATATTTTTTGTTTTCCTCATTTTTGCTTTGAACGTTGAAACATTTGCTTTTAACCTTGTAATTTTTACCTATATTTGACACAACAAGCTTTAACTAGATATGGAAAAACTTGCCACAAACAACAGCACAGCAATGGTGGTCGATGTCAAATGAAACTTTAAAGAAACTAAATGAAATCACTATTTTCAAAGTTAATAAAATGAGAATAAAATCCTTCACATCAATAAAACTAAATATTTGACAGCAATACGTTTTAAATAAGAAAAGTTATTAATCTTATACGGTGTGGCTCTGTACTTTGCATAGGGGTTTGATTTTTAAAAGCAAAAGACTTTTCCAGCTCGTCATCGCTGGTTATCTCCTTGTTTTTTAAAAAAAGGCTTTGTATATCGTAGGCATGATCTAAGAACTTTTACTTCCCATTAATTTGGTGTATATTTTATGGGTGAAGTTTTGGTGATAGATCATAACACTTGGTTTTACATCAGATGCGCATCTTTAAATAAAACTGTTAGCTCCTCTTGGTCATTTTCACTTCCTTTATTGCAAACCGCCTTAAACCGCCTCCCCCCCCCCCCCCAAATAAAAATAAACAGAAATAAACAAAGGAACAGCCGGGATAACTACTTTTTAAATTTTTTTTTATATACTTTGTAATTCATTTATTTCCCTTTCTGACTCTGGTAATGTCTACTCGGACAAAATTAATTTTCCTTATTTTAATAACTGCAATAATTAGCGTACTTTGGACTAGTTTAGGCTGATTTTTCGAACAAAGGCGAATAACCATTTTGATCAGCTGTGTACTTAGATCATGCACGATTAAAACAACCACAACATGTAAAGAAATTTCAACCACAGTACATGAACATAGCATGTTGTGATGCACACAAAAATTGAACTTCATCACACATCTGTCACTCTGTCGGAAGCACATAAAATCTGTGGAGCGCAAACTAACTAATAAAAGTAGACAGATAATAAATTATATCACTAAACGGCAAATCTTGCTGTAATAAGTTTATAAGGAAACTGATTATAAAAAGGGATATGGTGACTGAGCCGTACTAACCGGTCGTCCATGTACATTTTCCTGACTCTGCTAGTGTCACTGGACATTCCTATGTTCTTATGACATTGTGTCCTCGTGACGTTTTATCTAAGATGCGATAAACATCTTAATATCTGTACAAATTATGATGAGAACAAGATTACCATACACCTTTCTCTGTAACTGAATAATCATTGGGTTGCAAAGTTTCTTTGAAGGACAAGGGTATCCTTTAAAAGTTCCCTCCAAATGGAATGTACATCTACGAAAATTATGAGGTTAAAAAATGTGTCCGTATAAATTTCGATCCAAATGGAATAAATATTTTAATACATATACCAATTGCTAAGACAATGTGTCGTTATAAACCTCTTTCTAAAATGGAATAAAGATTTTAGTTTTAAAAAATCGTCTTTTCTAAAGTGGAATTTTATAACATTTTAAAGCACACATTATTACAAGCGCAAGGTGTCTATATAAAGTTTTGTCTAAAATGGATACAAAATCAAAAACATATAAAAGTTATTATTAGCAAACATTGTCTTCATGAAACTCTCGTAAAATGGCCTAAACACTTCAATTTTTTAATCGTTCTAAAATTGGATGAGTATTTTCATTTACAAATTATTGTGAGTACAATGTGTAATCATAAAGTTGTCTATACTATGGAACAACATTTTGATATATAAAAAAAGTTCTTTCTAAAATGGGATTTACATTTTAATGTACAAATTATTTTGAGGACAAGAAGTCTTTGTAAACTTATATCTAAATTGTAATCACAGTATAATACCTGTCTACATTATTATGATTAAAATGTGGCTTCATAAAGTTCTCTCTTACGTGGGATGAACATGTTATGATTTAATTTTCCGGAATTTTTATTAAACGCAATTATTATTTTTATAATTCAAATGTATATTATTTTAATAGAAGATTAGGGTTGCTGAGTAAGAGTCGCAATATCTTTTGAATCGCACAAGTGTATTATAATTTTTCTTGTTATATTCTAAGTTTGCGAATTCAGACATTCATAAAAAGTGCTGCTACAGGTTTTTTTCTGTGATGAGGTCTGCAAATCCGAAGAACAGATAAAATCGGAAAGGTTGTGAAATATGAAGTTTAACGGAAGCTAAAACTCCCAGGCAGGCGATCATATTTCGAAAATGAAGATATTATATTACGGTTCGTACATTTTCGTAAATCTCTTGAAAACAGGCCTTGTATATTTTTTTTAACGCTGGTGCATATGTTTAGTTCATCACTTTAGGTGATGACCTTTTGCTGAAGCGAGTTATGATTCTCCATTCTTCAATATAAATTTTAAGCAGCGCATAAGCCGTGCGGGAGTAGTTTTCCGCTGGATTTCATGATGATAGTTCTTTACAGGTAAGAACAAAACTACGTACCACTATAATTTAAATATTTTCTTTAGGATAGCGGTTCAAAGATTTGAATGTTTGGGGACATCAGAATACATTTATTTTGGAGACTTTTGGATTCATGGTCTCTTTCGAAGCTTTGAAACATTTTTGTATTTTTGTATTATTTAATATGACTTTTTAAATATTACGTGTAATGGTTTGTTTCAAACGTAGTAAAACTTTATATGTATTCGTAATAATAGAATTGCCTACTGTAAAGACTATTTTGCTACCAACTTTATGCTCAGTAATAAGTAATTTCTAAGTAAAATAGATTAAATTTACAGAAGTTACTATTTTGGTATATTAGGTCAAACATTTAGTAAACACATTTCTACAAAATGATTGTTATATTAGTCTGAAATATTAAATGTTTACGTACTTTGGCTATCGCTAATTAATTCGATGTGTAATTATTTACGTTACATTCTAAAAGTCAGAATTGTATGAAATTGATAGGCTTGAATTAATATTGTAATTTTAGGTGTAATTTGTAACGCTATGTATCTGTATTTCTATATCCGGAATGAGATTTTCTACATCAAGTATTCTATAATTTCAAAACAGTTTTGTGTTGGACTTACTTTACAGTTTGAACCCATACCTCTCCGCACCCTACCGATGTAAAAGAACGGCGTCATCGCAGGAGTGACACTTTCGCAAAAGAGGATCGAACTCTGTCATCTCTCTATGAATCTGAGAGTGCCGGCCGATAAATTGGCACGATGAAGAGAACTTTTGCCATAAATAATTATCCCATAATAATATGTAGTAAAAGTTTTGGACAAATCATTTCATAACATGTGGTGGAAACAGCAGGGAAACAGCAGGGACAACCCTATTACGTAACAAACACATTATTATAGGGTTCTTTCAAAAATCGGATAAACATTTTGATAAATAATGTTCTTTCCAAAAAGGGATTTACATTTTAATGTACAATTTATTATTTGGACACTACGTCTTTGTAAACTTCTCTCTAAATTGTAATCAAAATAGAATATCTGTCTACATCATTATGAGGAAAATGTGTCTTCATAAAGTTTGCTCTTAAATGGGGTGGACATTTTAATATAAAACCGGAATTAACATTTGAATGTACACACTAGGATGAGAACAAAATGCCTTTATAAAGTTCTCTGTAAAATGGGGTAAACATATTTGTGTAGGACATGGTGACCTTATAAAGTTCTCTGTAAAATGGGGTAAACATATTTGTGTAGGACATGGTGCCTTTATAAAGTTCTCTGTAAAATGGGGTAAACATATTTGTGTAGGACATGGTGTCCTTATAAAGTTCTCTGTAAAATTGGGTAAACATATTTGTGTAGGACATGGTGTCCTTATAAAGTTCTCTATAAAACGGGGCAAACATATTTGTATTGGATATGGTGTCCTTAAAAAGTTTTCTTTAAAATGGGGTAAACATATTTGTTTAGGACATGGTGCCTTTATAAAGTTCTCTGTAAAATGTGGTAAACATATTTGTGTAGGACATGGTGTCCTTATAAAGTTCTCTTTAAAATGGGGTAAACATATTTGTGTAGGACATGGTGCCTTTATAAAGTTCTCTGTAAAACGGGGTAAACATATTTGTATAGGATATGGTGTCCTTATAAAGTTCTCTTTAAAATGGGGTAAACATATTTGTGTAGGACATGGTGTCCTTATAAAGTTCTTTCTAAAATGGGGTAAACATATTTGTGTAGGACATGGTGTCCTTATAAAGTTCTCTCTAAAATGGGGTAAACATATTTGTGTAGGACATGGTGTCCTTATAAAGTTCTCTCTAAAATGGGGTAAACATATTTGTGTAGGTAATTATTTTGATGACAAAATGTCCTTATAAAGTTATCTCTAAAATGGGTGGGATAAACATTTGTGCAGATAATAATTATGAGGACATCGTATCTTCATAAAGTTCTCTCAAAAATGGCCTAAAACCTATTTGTGAAGATAATAATTACGAGGACAATATGCCCTTAGAATGTTCTCTCTAACATGGGATTCATAGATTAATTCACGAATTCGCGGCTTGAAATTTTAGCCTAAGTTCCATTCACCACATCGGCTTTAGAAAATCTTAATTAATTATTCAAAAATTATTTCCCCCCAGATCTGTATTTTTTATTCAAGAGTGGGGGTATTGACAAGTTTGGTGGGGGTTCAAAACGGAGTTATCTAAATCATTAAGCTTCAGAGTTATTGCACAGTTCTAGAATAGAGACATCCTAACAATGCCAGCATACATTTACCTTAAGGTCTCACTGGATAGTTTCGTATTTTGACACCCCCCCTAATTTTTAAGGTAGAAGGCATGAACCTAATTATCACAAGCCTAGCATTTATAAATTCACACATAAGCTAAATCTATAATGTGGTTCAGATTTACTTTGAGTTAGGCTTGGAAATAGGTTGGCTTGTTGGTGACTGCCTGTCACAGTTAGATTTGCATTGGAGATCAAATGCGTAACTTGGGCTGCAAATGAGCTGTCGACTTGGCTTACGTATTTATGTGTGTCTGCTACAGAGGTAAATATCTAAAAATCTAGATGGTTGAGGGGTGATGAAAAGTATGCTAATTTGTTATAGTACTAGTGAACTTTATTCATGCATAAGGCACATACTGATTCTTTTAGCTGCCTTGTCACAGAAAAATATTCAAAATAGCTATTTCTTGTCAAAAATGAATGTAAAATTTAGGGGTTGGTGGCAGTGTTGGTTCAGTATAAAAACCACCAGTTGCATCAGGAATTAATCTGATTACTGCAGTCAAAATCTCACATGTATGCTTTCTACAAAAATCATTAGTTTGTTTTTATTTGTGTCTTCAGTGTAAAATTATTCTCATTTTTCTGTAATTGGTCATCGTCGGATGAAAATTCACCAGATAAACTGTCCAGTGAGACCTGAAGTCATGCATGTATCTGTATTTGTATTGTAGTTCCCTCTGCTACTTTATCGGAGCACCCTGATAATCAACCTGAAACTCCTCCCCTTGATGACGCATTTAAGGCTTGTAAGGATTTGTATACTTACAACCCCCTCCCATCCAAACGCTAAGTAGAAGAGCGACGGGCGGCCAACCTAATTATGTGGCGGAAACGGACTACCCATATAAAACCACTGTGCCATCGGAGGGAAGGTGGACCCATCAGACACGTGACCTCAGAACCGATTGCTGTGCGTGAACCACAGAGACATTGATATGCGGCCTAATGCAGTTCACTTTAGAAAGAACCGAAATAAAAGTAATATTTTGATTATAAATTATTGTGAAAACAATGTGCTTTTATAAAGTGTCATCAGAAATATAATACTATTCTAATATAATAGTTTTATAAAGACATGGTGACCTTATAAAACTAGAGAAAATGGAACAAACATGTTGTAATTACCACTTTTTGTGAAGACAAGGTAACGTCATTAAATGATCTATGAAATACATTAAGAGGCATCTCTTTAACTTTTTGGTCCCGTGTCTCGTAAAGACTTCCAAACCAGTCCGTTGGAAATTTTGTTTTCCAGAAAAATACTCAATACTTTCATCGGAGACAAGACTTCGCCTCTTATAAAATTTAGACTGACGAATTTTGCGGTGTAGTACATTTATAAAACACAAACTTCGCCTGACAAACACCCCCTCCCCCCCAAAAAAAACCAAACAAACAAAACCGTTACTCATCTTTTCGGATTTTAGGTTTATTTAACCGACGTAATTAACACACGCTTATTACCGTCCATTTTCGTAAAAAACTGATCTCCAAATATTTCAGCAAGTGCAAATGTTTCTGCAACATTTCATACCTTGGCAATTTCTCTGTACATGTCCAATTCATCTTCTCTTGACCACTTCACTGACATAGATATCAGACGGAACCTAATTAAAAGTCAGTCATGTTCCCACCAGACCAATTAAAATACCTTATCCATACCACTGCCATGGATTTAATTCCGTGACATACATCAACTTAAAACGGATATGTATCGCAATGACATTTGCAGCAGCTTTCACTCATTTCTGTGTTACCATGCCATCTACAAAACTCACACTGTTACAAAGTGATCTACTGATTCGTTAAAAATATCAGGCATCGTAGTTTTCTAATAATAGAAGTGTTCTCTAAACGCTTCTGACAAAAGAAAATTAAACGTAAAATAAAATAAGATATAGTTAAAGTATCTAGTTATAGCCAAATTTAAACCAAGGCAGTTTCGTTTGCTCGTTATCGAAATACACTAGACCCTTTAGTAAATATTGCTTAATTAAAACAGTAGTATTATTGACCATACAGTCACCCCACCCCCCTCCGTCTGGAAAATGACTCGTAAGTCCCGTCTCCTCTTCCTTCGTCTGGAAAGTGACTCATATTTTCCGTCTCATTCCCTCCGTCTGGAAAGTGACTCATCGGTCATGAGCCTAAATTCATTTTGTGCATATTTTAAGCCATCCTGCAAGAACTGGATACAAAAAGTTAGCGCGAACATATCCTAAAATGTCACTGACATTGATTTTCGTTTTGTACAAAGGACTTTGACCCACTCTCGAGATCCCTGCAAAGCAAACTAAAGAGAAAAACGCAAAATTGATCTTTAAATATCTTTACCATACCGACAACTGTGTTTAATGATTTTCTAGCCAGTGATTTAAGAGGAGACACGGTTACATATAGTAAGGATAAACGAGGAGTATCATGTTTAATTTATGTCTAGCCTGTAATATAAGAAGAGACAATGTTACATATAGAACGGACAGACGAGGTGTATCATATAACCAATTTGGAGAAATAAAAAAAAATATGATTCGGTTTTTAAGAAGGTATACACTATTGTCAATATAATTGGACAGTGATCACTATGGCAATAACTAAGTTGTTTGTTTTTTTCTTTCGCTAGACGTGTCAAGTCAACTAAGTCATTTTGAGAGAATTGGGCATGAATATGTCCGTGCCTCGAATCTTTCTTATACCGGAACAGGCGATGTTAGTTTAGTTTTAGTTAGACATATAACTCACTGTGCCATCTGTTGTCAATATTGAGTCATTACTTTAAAGTCCGGTAATAACAGCACATAACGCTGCTAACACTGTTCCAGCTTGCATTACGTTAATTAATGTCTTACTTATTTATTTGACAAACGTAGAGATTCACTACGATATACGACACATTGATGTATATATAGAAGTCACACCTATGCAAATAATAACAACTAAACCCATTACAACTAATATCCTTCCACACCTCAATAAAATAAAACAACCCCGTCAATGCTGAACCATCTCGAGAATTTAAAGATTACTAGACAAAACAAGTATCAATTGAAAGATATAAAGATTTGAGCGGATATAATTCTAATTCCATCGCTTTCAGAGGCAACTAGCTTCTTGTACCTTGATTTGAAACAAAACTTTCATAATCATATTCTACGATCATTTCATTTAAAAATGGGCTCAGTTTGCACACGGTGTAACTGATATTTGATTCTTTTAGCAAAAATATGGTCAAAATCGACAAATAAACCATAGTTCAGTGACAAGGACAAAAATCAACCAGGCACAATCCCATCATTCATCAATGAGATTCGTCACAAGAGACAAACATAAACACACAGGACTCATTTTGTAAAGCAAATAAGATAACAGTTACGTTTCATTATTAAAGACGTCTCTGTTAGGATCAACAGAGCGCATGTAGAAGATAAAACCGTCGATAAAGTTCGCTTAAGAAGCCCGCTGAGTAATTATTTATGGCCGTACTTGTTCTGTTCAGTGAACAAATGTTGGATAGTTGAAAACTGCATCCGGTACAAGAGCAAACCCAACGAATTTGTCAACACAGTCCATCCTGTCTGACGTTAACCGCTTTATTGAACTTCATGATTTAAACAAAAAATGATTTGCTAATATCAGGCCCGAATAGGGGAGAGGTATCCAGGGCGTCCTTACCCTCCCATAAAACACACACACACGTACACGTACTTTTCACTTGAAATTGTACCATCGTTTTATTCTTGGGCACGTTTATTGGGTATTATGCACACTCTGAGTAAATAAACACAGACGTTTGCTTTCGTGCGCTTTCGAGGAACGTCAGCCACTTTTGAAATTTTGGATCTGCCCACAGCCCAACCCCAACACTTGACCTGATCTGGCTATGTATATTATACTGTATATACTGTATTATAAAGAGATTCAAAGATCTGCAATAGCAAACTACGCCAGAATATCTGGGTCTATGCCATTTGTTAGAAATAAAGAGTGGAATAAAATAGGCCCTCATCTGCCTGCGCGTTCTGCATCCTGAGGAAGAACATGGTTTGTCTGTCATGTATTTTTTTAAACGATCAATTTTTATCTACGAATCAGTAGTAAAGTATAGTAAACTGGGATACCGCTTCACCTCAGTGCTAGACATCACTATAAACTGCCACACTGCAGACATCGTAGCGATATGACTAAAAAATTGTTAAAGCTGCGATAAAAACCCTAATCATACAGACACATTCACCAGAAAGTGCGTGTGCGCTGTTTCTAATATCGAGTAAGTGGATGAAGATGAATCCTGAAGTACGAAGTGCGTATGCTATGGAGGAGTCACGAAGTATCAAAATATCACGTGGAAGGCATGTGAGTAAAGATGATCCGCGAATGCAAAGTGCATTTGCAAAGTATGAAGTACCTAGACATGAGGTATAAAGTGGGTATCCCAAGTGTGATGTATGTGTGCATTAAGTATGATCTGTGTACATTACATTTAATTTATATTGTGCGCTTATCGTTTATGTTTTGTTGCAAGTTGTAAACATGTTTGCATAGGTAACTTTTGTCCATGACTGTAAGTTGATTGCAAGTTGTAAATGTTTACGTAACAAGAGTTCAAGGTCAGTAATGTTTACAGTTAGACCAGGTGTTTTCGCCGAAAGCCATGTATGACATCAGGACATTCAAGATTATTTCTAATTCATTTGGAATATTCTATATTTTGGGACTTTCTTTTTTAGATATTTATGATTATTTGGGACTTTAATTCACAGTAATCGAAGTCTCTTTAGAATTTTCATTTTGTATTCTTGGGAAATAAATTGTTTGTTGACTTTACCTAAAATGTTGTCTTCACTTTCAATCTGTTACATATTTTAAGACCTAGATTCGTAAGGGAAACTGGGGTACGTCCGGAATCGGAATACCTTTAACACATTACAGACATGTTACAAATTGTCTTTCAAATATAAATTGACTTTTATTTCGGAGTTTTCAATGTTCCTGATAAAGATTTTAACTTCACACATTCGAGAAATCTTAAGTGAAACTAGCAAGCATTCCCAATGCCATCTAATGTCGAGAACTTTGTCTCAAATCCTACCAAGGATGGGTGACAGACTATGAACAAGGACGTGTTGCTTGAGCTTGCCAGACATTATGATCTTTCTAATGCATAATCATCTTTAACAAAGCAAGAGATAATGCGTATCCGATTATTCAGTATTTGGTGGCAAAATAAATTTTGGATAGAAGGGCTTTGGCTTTGATTGATAGATCTTGTTTTGATATGAAATTAAAGAAATTACAGTTAAAGCACCGGATGGAATTGGAATTAAGAAAGATTCAACTTCAGGAGGAAATTATGGAAATGCAAATTCAGAGAGAGAGAGAGAGAGGAGGGGAGACAGAAACAGAGAGACAGTGAGAAAGAGCGGGGTGGGGTGGGGGGAGGGGCATTAAAGGCAGCACTGTGGGAGGAAGCCAGATGGTGCAATTCGAACCCAACCTACTAGCTGAATTCAATCTGGATAGTGACCCGCAACCAGTTACCAGGTTATGCAGACATGCCGGACAATTTAAGTTCGAAATGCTCACTCGATTTAATGACGAAATTTACCTTATCTATATATCGGAACTGTTAATTGCATTTTTAGAACTTTGTGTTTAATTATTATTTCTTGTAGAAGTGTATCCTACACTTGGTTTTGTACGATTTAGAAAAATCTAATTAGTCATATTGCTATTTTCGATGTACGGTGCTCTTTTTTTAATTTATCTCTCTGTTCATATCTCCATTTATTCCATCCATTAATTTCATATTCTAATATTTGCTCAATCCGGGCTATAACACCGAGGTCGATCATCTTCTAGACATCGATAATTTCCATTTAAGGGTAATAACCCATCACAGATACAGAATTCAATCTGAGAGAGAGAGAGAGAGGGTGGATGGAGGTGCAGAGAGCGTGTGTGTGTGTGATTTGCATTTTTAACACAGCTTTAAAATATGTTCAGTCCTATCACTACGGTGTCCGCAGTGTGGCAGTTTATAGTGATGTCTAGGCCGATAAATCAGCCCTTCACCCGTGATGATATTGATTTTCGGGTGAGGGGCTGATATTAAAAATACATGACGAACTCCAGTTACTTTTAATTGGTTCAATAATCGTTTTCACGAGTAAATACTGAATATTCCTGCTTGAGACGATTCATCCTGTAAGGATGTTATTTCCTAAGTGTAGAATATACAACTCAACGTCATGACAGATTTTTTTTTTGTTCGTTTTGGTGCATGAGGAAACAAGTGCTCATATTCATATATTTAGTTTACTTCTTTCCTCCTATTATAGATGTGAAGGATTTAGTCGAGATTGCTGAATCTTTCTGAGTTCGGAAGATTGGTTAAACCCAAGCCAATAAGGTCGTATTGCATTCCATAGTTTACATCCTCAGTGTGAGGGACATTCCAACTAAATTGATTGAGAGACTAACTTTGCTATCTCTATCAGCAAACTGCATTAAACATATTTATATGATGACAGGGTTCTTTCTGTTTTCGCCTACCGGGAACGTTAATGGTATAATATAAACCATCTACTGTCTTTTTAATTGTATAAAGGTCGTAACATGTAGCCCGAAGAAGATTTTGAGGTATGGGCAAAAGAGCCAGACTTTTTTCACCAGGCTGAAAACTCATTTTATTTGTATTTCTGTCATATCTTAATTTCAGTTTTGACTAAGTTGAATAAATATTAGTTCTTGCTACTTCACAAGCCTTTGACAACTTATATATAAAATCAGTGACATAGTCAAAAATATTAGTCTTGGTGTCTTCATATGAAAGAAGTTTCTCAATTAATAGCTTCAGAAGCCCACGGACAGTATCTCCAAAAAATAGTTAGAATGAACTAAAATATAATGATTCTTCGCTAGCCAAGGTTTTGATATAATAACCCTATCTACACCTTGGCGGATAGAACATATATGCTGGTGGTTAGTCCTCGCGACATCTATTGGATGACATAAGTTGCCTCCCTTAGTACGTAATGCCCACTAACCAGTAACGTCTTGCATTGAACATCGGCCGAAAAATGTGGATGCAATTGACCTACAAAGGATACTTTGAAAGTTGAACGTTGAAAGTATAACTGTGTACCACAAGGAAGCCATTACAAGTCTATTTGAGTGAAAGGTATTTGTGTAAACACGGACCGGCAGTGGGAACTTATTTGTAAGTCCACTGAAGTTGCGTGCTCACCTTGTCTAGATCATGTAGGAACATTGTTCAAATGTGAACAACTTTTTTTTTTATTGGATGCAGTGACTTGTCAGTATATGATAGACTGAATCAATTATAGCACTGACGAGACTATAGAACCACGTGTAAAGAAATTATCCATGTCCAATTATAGTACTGACGAGACTATGGGACCACTTGTTAAGAGATTATCTTTGTCTAATTATAGTATTGATGAGACTATGGAATCACGTGTTCAGAGATTATCCTTGTCCAACAATGTCCAACAATGTGGTAACTGGGTGTAACTAGATAGGGTGGAAATAAAATGTCATCTGTTTTAGAGAATGGAGAGCAGAGTAATTTTAAAACATATTTTACATCCATCTCGTCCGGATGATGTCGTCCATATCGTTGATTTCAGTTTTTGTCCTCTATTTCTCCATTCTTCCGGACAATGTCTTCAACGTCGTCCATGCCATCCATTTTTCTGCACGATGTCTTCCAAGTTTCTCGTCCAAACAAAATTGTTTAGTCAGTTCGTCTAGAATACTTCAGGACATATGGAAAAAAAGTATTTTGGGTAAATTCTACCTTTTAACCACGTGGTAAAACGAAAAGCAGTTAACTCATCTTTCCTGTCAGACGGTATAACGTTGTTCTGATAGACTTTCTATCGCTTTCCTATCCTTATCGTAAAAGATAACGAGGAAGTAGGCAGGTATTTAAGCAGGAAAAACTCTGATAGTTCATCTCTGGTCTTAAGTGATGCTGTCAAAGTAAAGTGGGATATCGCCCTGTATATATATATATATATATATATATATATATATATATATATATATATATATATATATATATATATATATATCTGTCAAACGACAACTTTGCCCTCATGATAATCGTTCCAAGTACAATCATAATAACCATGAAAATGCAAAAGATATAGGCCTAGACGAGAGTGAATGAAATAGAAACAGAGCCGTAGAAGATCACGAACTATAACGTACGAGAGATTAATTCGCAATGTGCTAACACAGTTACCCGGTAAGAGAATGTTCAAATTTTTTATTTTTTACTATTGATTTTTTTAAACGTCCAGAAGTCGTCCGGATTGAAGGATGAGATGGACGAGTGAGGTCTGTAAGAATGGACAACATTGTCTGGACGGCATAGACAAGATTGACCAAAGACGTCCGATGTAAAGTAATTTTGAACATTCCTCTTCTTTCAAATTTCTTTGATGGATGGCATTGTGGCTTGAGTCGAGTTACCACATTGTTGACATGGGTAATTATGCATTGATACTTGTTTGAATCTATCATTACATTAATTAAAAAATATTCTACTCTTAATGAATCAACATTACAGTAAGTAGGGGTAACACTTCACTTCATCACCGCTTGGGCAAATAATAGACATTTCATACCTTATACACACGTATATCACCCTTGACGCCAATCATCTTCATTCTTTATTCACATACGCGACACGTGATACCTCATGAATAATACTAAGAATACGCAATTCATCAATGATTCTTCAACGACACCCCCACACCCCCCCATGTATACATTGTTTATTTTTATGGTCTTCTGGTGACGTGGGCTCCAAATTTACTCTACTACTCCTATGCTCTGAGCGATGAATTGCTTTTATAGGACTTTCAGTTTTGAAATAGATGCAAGTACTTTTTGATACGAATGCTTCCCCATTAAAGTCTCCATTCTAAAAACCTCACGCATTATCTCATTTCTTTTCCTTGATTGATGGCAACAAGAAGTTGATTTTTAGTTTGTTTTATCATCTTATGCGCCTACAGACAGCCATGATACTAACAAAGCGTGGTGGAAGCATTTATTTAATGAATGTCGTCCTATATTTGGAGGCCATTCTCTCTTACTTCGTAATGCACTAAATATACTGTATTTTTCCACTATCTGATTCTTTACTTGATTGATTTTACTTTTCTGCTGCATTAGATCCACTTCTTTTTGATATTAGATGACCAGTTACTGTCATGGAATCAAAGACTAGACAGTTCTGATTACATCCTAGACGGGATTCTATCATTTATTCAGCAAATTGATATAAAACAGATGATTTTATGACATAATGTCTCCGTTTTGAAGTATTAACTGGAAGACCAGTCAACAAATTTTTCACCACATAAAAAAACCCAACCCTATGGATTTTAGGTCTTAAAATAAGTAACAAAAAGGGAGTGAAGCTAGCAATATAAGTAAAAATCAACAAATAATTTAGTTTCGTACAATACAAAGTGAAAATTCAAAGCAGACGTACGGCATAGTGAATTAAATCTTAAATGTTCTATGCCAATGCCAAAAGTATAGAAAATGTTCCGAATGAATTCCAAAATTCTTGATTGTAGTCTGCTCTCTTTCCCAATAGGCAGTACAGGTATAGAGCTATTTTTCCCTTTGTGACTTTTCGAGGCTCGCTCTTTCTATACAGCCGAATCTCTCTCTGGTTCAGTTTCCTTGGACAATTTTTATAAAGAGAATAATTGCTTCTTAATTTCCTCAAAGTCCCTTAGACTCCCCTTTCGACAGAAAAGAAAACAAACAAACCAACATGTACTACAGAATTTTACAGGGGAAATTACTAAAAACTTTGAATTTTGTCAGGGAAATATACCCCCTCGTTTAAACTAGCCAATCAGGATTAACTTTCTCTAACTACCAGTAATTTAACACACCCATCGAAGTCAGAATAATTATATTTAGTCGAGCTTTATTAATGACTATATCTGGAAAATTTCATTTTATGACATCTATTTCAAATGGTCCATGATTGTTTCTGCCTTGTCTCAGCTTTGTCATTTTCTGCTACTTGACCTAACGTTAACATTGACCTCTTCTATCTGTCTGGCCGTTATCCTAACGGATTTTAAAATTCAATCATGCCCACAAACAAGCGACGTTAACCATCGCAAGATAACGATTTATTGCGAGCCTAGCCCATACGTCACACTTAATGGTTACGTGTCTCGCTATCCACGACAAAATGTGCTGCGAGAAACAACTGAAATGTTTTGCACCATTACAATTTAAAAATGTCACTCGACCTGTGATGCTATAGACTTTTTAAAAAAAAAAAAACTGATACAAAATTCCACTAACTGTTAAGCAAGGTTAGGCCTCGAACTTAAATTTTGTAGACATCTTGTTTACTCGTTAAAGCATGATTAAGGTCAAGTAAGCAAAACTCCGCAACCGTCAATCACGAGCATTACAAAAGTGAGGTACACAATATAAATTAAATATACTTAATAATAACAAATACGTTACACTGCGTCTGGATCAAGAAAACATGACTTGTTTTGCTGAAAATATTAGAGTTTCATATGAGTTTTTGAAAAGTAGCAAATTATCTTGCCTTTGTGTTTAGTCAATTTTGATCTGCATGCATCTGTTAGGTTAGAACTTTGCTGAATTAGATCGAAACACAAATTAGAGAAACAGATTGACGAAAATTTACATTGGATTATAGCTGAATATTTAGCATTTGATCACTTTGGGTTCAAAGTCATAGATCATGACTACAAGATTTGTAGCTATTATGGCTAGTATTGTTTGCACAGTAATTTAAACAAAAGATTATTATAGTTTGTTGAAACTTGGCTTGTTGGTTTTATTTTGGCATCATCGCAGCCGACTTCCAAAACCAGCCCCTATAACAATTGGTTCAAGGTCAAAGGTGAAGAATTATACTTTTATCCTTGGGATATTCTTCGAACACAGTAACTTAAGCAAATAAAAATAAATCTTGACTTAACAAAATATATTCGTACACTTCAAAAACTAAATTATTATGATATCGGTGATCTAGGTCAAATATTTTCTTTTTAAAACTATGATTACCACACTAATAGGAAAAACTTGGAACAGATTCTTTTTAAAAAATTGCCCTGTTTGAATATTGTGGCGATATTTCAAATAAATTCGATCATCAGGTTGTGTTTTAGTGTTTTGGATAAAGATTTCTACTACGAACTAGAATGAATCAACCAGAAATGCCATATCTTTGTACGAGCGAAAACTGTACAGTAGGAACAAAGATTGTGACATCCTATCCGCCATTTGCTTAGTTTTATATACCACGAATAAATATAGCGTTCTCTTAACACGCCGTCTTGCTTCTGTCGAGTTGAGGCTAACGTCGTTAGACTTTAACCTCAGATGTGACGTCATAATTACGCCAAAATACGCCAGTCTTCCATTATCTTGCAGTCAGCATACAACAAAGGCATTTTTGATTTTTATTGGAACAATAAGATTGCGAATACAATACGTCAGGATCTTGACCGTACTTAGCACGCGACTGTATCCTCAGCACGAGACATATGCGTTTGATAATTCTTATTTGGTGGCCTTGGATTTATAGTCAAGGATCATGACATTTTCTTTTCAATCTGTGATTGATTGTAAGTAACCTTAAGTGAACAAACAGGAAAACATTTAATAAAACTTGGTGATAAAAAACTTCTGTTGATTTCTATGGTTGGCGGAATCGCTGCGAGCTCATACAGGAAGAAACGTTTTCTTTGATAATTTTGCGGCTCCCATCTCTGAAGAATGACCAGGCCTCGTTGACATTATTAAGTGCGTTAAATGTACTACGGTGATTAGACAGAGCTAGACACGTATATCTTTAATATTCCTTTTATTAAACTTTATTACACATGCAGAATTTTCCACGTTGTACTAACGTTGGAGCCAATATAGGTGGTACTACGGCCACTAATTCTATCGTTAACACAGGATTGGTTTACCATGGTAGTCAGTTTTAGTAAAAATAGGTCACGATATGTTTTCTTTACCTGCGAAGTCCATGATTTGGTTTAACCCCAATTCATTTTCAAAGGACATGCAATCTTTCTTTATTAAGTTTTTGTTCTGATGATTGGTACTGGTGTTACTTGAATAATCAGTGTATGGATGGTTAAAGTCACCAGCAATCCGAATGACAGCATATTTAATTGGAGGTAGAACGAATGATTGGCCATGGTGTAAGTTTGTATTACTAGAGGTTTCGATAAGTTATCCCCCAATATCTCTGTCATTGTTATCACAGGTGCCATAAATGGATATCAAGCTATGGACCTTGTGAAACATAGTTTTGTGCAGAGCAACTTTGTGTCCATTGGGGTTGAGATAAGTTTGAAGGTCAGATTGTAATGGATGGCTGTTTAACTTAGATTCACTCTGCTTGGAAACCTGATCGGCAATTCTGAAAGTAAGAAATTTTGCTGTATGTTCCACTTCTATCTTGTATTACGTTTTTTTTTTTCACGCCTGCTAGAGCTGTCCTTTCTTTTGTCTTTCATTTTTAATGGGCGTCAACATGCAGAGTTTTACTAACCATTAGTTACTGTTGGAGTGTGGGTGAGTGTGAAAATAAAGGGATGAATATACCATAGAAATAAGTTGTTAAAGCAAAATTACAGTTTCTCTTTTTTTTCTGATGTGCATGAGAACATACAAGTCCTTGATGATTGCAATTCAGCTGAATTTTCATCCGATATAGTTGATACATGCCCTTATACCTTACCCGACGCTATTTTGGTGTTTCCTGAACACACTGCACTAATGATGTCGATTGATTCCACTGATTGTTAGTAAAGACGCCAAGAGATCTGACGATACAGGAGTTTTTGAGTTAACAAAGATTTCCCGGAACACGGTATCACAGCAGCTATCCATAACTACGGGGTCACTTTCGGTGTATTTTATTTTTGGAGTAATGTACTCCATAGCGAGCAGGTCTATCACAGCGATTCATTTTATAATCAACTTTACGTTCACTGACTAAATTCCTTCGCCATGTCTCCTATTCGCAGCCAGTATGATGTCTGGGGCAGTAATAACCATACAATCTGATGCTGCTATTAATGAATGGAAGCACGCAATAATCAAGTGACCGGAACCTGTGCACGTGGATTTGTCTTTATTTTTTCAGGTAGATCTCAATGACTTTTTCTGCTTTTAATGAGTATCTGAAGCACAGAATTATTGAAAAAAGACAAATCAGTAGCACTGTGAACCAAAATAGGACAAATCAGTCGCACTGTGAACCAAAATAGGACAAATCAGTCGCACTGTGAACCAAACTAGGACAAATCAGTCGCACTGTGAACCAAACTAGGACAAATCAGTCGCACTGTGAACCAAACTAGGACAAATCGGTCGTACTGTGAACCAAAATAGGACAAATCAGTCGCTCTGTGTACCACAATAGTACAAAATGAGGAATACAGGCTGCAATGCTTTGATTAGTGAGCTATGTCAAACGTAATAATATCAACAGAGTGCCAATCATATGCTCAGAAACGTATAATCCAAATATAAAAGAAATATGGTACTGATCAGATAAAACTTTTTCAAATTTTGATAGTTTCACAGGAAAACCAAGACTGTAAAAACATCCAATACCCACGTCGGTTTGAATAAAATGAAACAAAAGCCCTTATTCGCTTTATTAGGTAAGTTTCTATTGATCTCATTTATTTTCTATGACTTGTGTTTAGCTAAGTTTCTCGTTATATTAATTAAAAACACATTTCACAGTTTTCATTCATCGCTAATAAATGAGAAGCTATATTGCTATGCATGATGTTTATTATAATGACTCTATTCCTCGAATAATATTCCCACCTTTTAAATTCCGCCCACAAACACAAAACGATCATTTCGTACTTTTTTAAATATAATTTTTATACGTGCAGTCTTATAAAGAAAAATAGTATTAAATTACCGATAATTTGTGTTAATTGATTGCACATGTGATTGTGTTTTGTTGTTGTGAAAACGTCAAAATGGTCAACGATTTCATTTCATAATATAATATGAGGATATTGTTTCCGCTGACATCTTTCTATCAGAATACAAAATAAAAATGTTATCGCTAGAAAAAGTTTATAATAACGTATTTGGACAGTTTTTATTACCACGAATTGAGTGCAAGGAAAATAAAACCAAATAAACCATTGATTATGTATCCTTTGTAGGAACCAATCAATACTTGCATGGATATTCTCTTTCAAATTACGAGGGTTAGTGTTAGGTCTGGTCGACCTGGTGTCAGAATAATATGACTGGGTGAGACATAATGCTACATGTCTGCGGCATGGCGCCCAAGTGCTAGACATCACTATAAACTGCCACACTGCAGACATCGTAGCGATATGACTAAAATTTTTAAAGCTACGTTAAAACTCCAAATCTCTCTCTCTCTCTCTCTCTCTCTCTCTCTCTCTCTCACACACACACACACACACACATTGCACTCGTATACTTTAAAAGATTGAGAAATATATTCATCCTGGGTTCGGTTATTACAATTAATATCTTATGAGGCAGACAATTTAAATGGTATATCATTATTCGAACCCTTTGCTAATTCTTCACCTAAATTATTATTTACCTTACCCAGATGAAGATTCTTTGTTACACAGTTATGAGCACTGGTTGTCAAAAATACCTCAAATTAACTATGAGAACTGGTTGTCCAAAATACCTCAAATCAACTATGAGAACTGGTTGTCCAAAATACCTCAAATCAACTATGAGAACTGGTTGTCCAAAATACCTCATATCAGCTATGAGAGCTGGGTGTCCAAAATACCTCAAATTAACTATGAGAGATAGTTGTCAACAATACCTCACATTATCTATGAGAGCTGGTTGTCAAAAATACCTCAGATCAACTATGAGAGCTGGGAGTCAAAAATAACTCAAATTGTGCAATAACTTACGATACAAAGTATTTGAAGCTGGACCTGAGGAAAAAACTCGTCTTTTATGTAGTCTTGAACATGCGCATAGAATTCTCAAGAAGGCATCAAAGTGGACGCTTGTTGAAATTGAGTGCACGTCTTTTATGAAGCTGATATTTAAACGCTGGCAAATATTGAACACAGAAGAATATATATTTTTGGTGAGACTGTCAAGCAGTATTTTGAAAGCATGACATTTTGATTTTCATTTTGACGTATGTCTGACGTCAAGCATTTCAATATTTTGTCTCTTCTCAGTTGAGTTCTAATTTATATTGGGAAAAAGAGCATGCAGTGGCAATGGGCAGTAGGCAAAGCTTTATCTCCCGTCTTTTCTGAGATATATCTAACTTGTTCGGGTCGGCACACCAGCTAACACATAATAGAACTGGACATGGTTATTTAAAAAAAAGATCCCAAATATAACTTTTGGTGATGTCTCGATGTCCCTCGTAGTACTGATGCACAGAAACTGTTGGCGCTGAGTAGCTACAATATTCAAAACAATGCAAAAGAGCTGCTATGCAATAAACACAAAACCGTGTTCGTGTTTCGTTCCAAGTTGGCGAAAAGATCAAGTTTGAAATGACGTAATGATAACGATGATCCTGTCTGATATATGAAAAGTTGGATTTGGTCCGTCTCAATATCGACGCGCGAATGTCAGCGAAAACAACAACTCAAACGCTCCAGTATTTGTGTGATGCAGATATTAGGATCAAACGCCAGAACAATATACGATTAAACGGAAATGTAATCAACGACAGTATTGTATCCACATAAAATGTGCCTAGACCTAGACCTACCGGTACATAAGCTACAGCAGATCTGCATTTACACTGTTGACTTTCAAAAATATATGGAGAAGATGCACATTATAATGATCCGGTAAATCACGATCTACTCTCTCCACAGTTGGGTATTTGCTACACATGGGACAATACGACTGAAGAATAGAATATTTTAAAAACGAATAATGCAGTTTTATCGATGCATGTATGACTGCTCTACCTAAATAACTCCATATAATCACATGGCACATATAAATGAAGGTTAACTATCCCGGTCAGGTGGTTGAGAAAGGGCGTTCAGAACCTGAATAATTTAGCATTTCACGTTGTCTTTTTTGCATTACTTTCTATTTTGCAAAAACAAAAATGAATAAGAAGAAAGCACTTTATCTTATTTTCTTGGTGATACTTGGAGGCTGAAATAGGTTCATGAGACATTCTCGTATAATCTCTTTCCAGTGACTAGATTTATACTTTTATTTCAATATATTTCTGAGAGATTGGTGAAATGACAAGGCCGAAAAATGGCATCTGTCTCAAAATATTCTGTTTTTTGTTATTTTGTTTTTGTTTTATTTAACGTTCTGCCCTCCCCCACACAAACGTAAAATGCGAACATTTGAAATGATGTCTTCATTATATAGCTGTATGGAAATACAATAGCCATGTCTTCACTAAGTAGTTACATGGATATGCAATTACCATGTCTTCACTAAGTAGTTACATGGATATGCAATTACCATGTCTTCACTAAGTAGTTACATGGATATGCAATTACCATGTCTTCACTAAGTAGTTACATGGATATGCAATTACCATGTCCTCACTAATTAGTTACATGGATATGCAATTACCATGTCTTCATTACATACGTACAGAGATATACAATTACCATGTATTCATTACAAACGTACATGGATTTGCAATTACCATTTCTTCATTACATAGGTACATGGATATGCAATTACCATGTCTTCATTACATAGGTATATATATATACAATTAAGTTGTTTTCATTACATAGGTACATGGATATAGAATTACCTTGTCTTCAATACATAAGTACATTGATATACAATTACCATGTATCCACTATATAGGTACATGGATATACAATTACCATGTCGTCATTAAGTAGGTACATGGATATACAATTACAATGTCGTCATTAAGTAGGTACATGGATATACAATTACAATGTCGTCATTAAGTAGGTACATGGATATACAATTGCCATGTCTTCATTACATAGGTACATGGTTATACAATTACTATGTATCCACTACATAGGTACATGGATATACAATTACCTTGTCTTCAATACATAAGTACATTGATATACAATTACCATGTATCCACTATATAGGTACATGGATATACAATTACCATGTCGTCATTAAGTAGGTACATGGATATACAATTACCATGTCGTCATTAAGTAGGTACATGGATATACAATTACAATGTCGTCATTAAGTAGGTACATGGATATACAATTACAATGTCGTCATTAAGTAGGTACATGGATATACAATTACAATGTCTTCATTACATAGGTACATGGTTATACAATTACTATGTATCCACTACATAGGTACATGGATATACAATTACCTTGTCTTCAATACAAAGGTACATGGTTATACAATTACTATGTATCCACTACATAGGTACATGGATATACAATTACCTTGTCTTCAATACAAAGGTACATGGTTATACAATTACTATGTATCCACTACATAGGTACATGGATATACAATTACCTTGTCTTCAATACAAAGGTACATGGTTATACAATTACTATGTATCCACTACATAGGTACATGGATATACAATTACCTTGTCTTCAATACAAAGGTACATGGATATACAATTACCTTGTCTTCAATACAAAGGTACATGGCTATACAATTACTATGTATCCACTACATAGGTACATGGATATAGAATTACCTTGTCTTCAATACAAAGGTACATAAATGTACAATCACCTCTTCTTCACTACATATTTTCTCTATCGTTAGTATCAAGATAGAAATCGAAAGGTTTAGCTGGAAATGTCTAACATTTATTTCACACGATTTTCTCATTTTATCGATTTTTCTTATGAAATTTGATTCAGTAATTGTCATACTATTTTTTTTTTGTTTGGGGGTGGGGTGACTTTTTCTTTCTTTTTCTTAAAATGTGAACATGTCTCATTTTTTGTAAAAAAATATTTGGAGATTGCAAGATGTATAATACAAAAGGGCAAGGATTGAAATAAAAGTCAACGCATTACAATCATTACAATATTCTTTGTTTTGACTATAAAAAACTAAGAAATATATTTGAATATATGGTGGACGACATTGAGTCTTAATGACAAATAACTGAAATTAGTTGAATAGTTAAAGTGAACAGTGTTTTACTTAATCGTCAGCATTTAACAAAGGTATATGAAGCAAAAGGCTGATCAAGCATGGAGTTGCTGAAAGATGACGGTGAAGAAAGGAAAGTAAGGTGATAAAGTAGAAAGTGTTGATCAAAATGTAGAAATATTGTGTATAAAGTTAAGATAATATGTATGAAAAGAAAATGAAATCAAAAGAAATGATTAAAAGAAGAAAGATCCAAAGTGTACAGTACTTCCTTGTACAGCAAGTCGTTGCAGGAGCGATTGATACTCATTCAGAAAATAAGGAACACATCATTACAGTTGTTGATGACCCGTACAAGTATGTGAGTAAAAAGTCACCAAAAGTAAACCTTTTTGACTTCTGCAAAACATTTATGAACGGCATGGAAAAGACGAATGCTTATTTTATACGGAAGCGTTGCAATACCATACAAGATTGTATTTAAAGTTACATTACCATACATGAACGTAGCTAATATTCAGTCTTCTCTTTAAGGTTGATAATGGAGTCGGATTGGTGAGCCGCAATAGATAATGTATTCCTTCCTATACCTACCGAAGGAAGAAACGAATTCTGATAAAGAAACGAGTTGTAATAAAGAAATGAGTTGTAATAAAGAAACGAGTTGTAATAAAGAATTGTTCTAGCTTGTAAAGACTGGAAAATGTAATAGCGACAATGTCACAAACAGCTGGTAGAATTGGAGATGTGAAACAGGCAGGGCCCAAACCAGCTGTCATTTTATATAAAAGTGCATGTCTATAGTTTTGTCGCTTTGATCAAGCCTTTCAGTCCATTTCTTGATATGAAACTTCGAAAATCCTAATTTTGCTGAACCAGTTTGAGACTGCTGGCGGAAATGGAAAATCACAGACGACTCCGAACACAAAAAACCCCCCAAAACAACGTGCGGTTGTAGATTTGCAGACAGTAAAATTCGAGTAAAAGGATACATCATCATCATCATTTAAATTATAGACGTTTTCGCCTATACGGCATGTACGTCTAGTTAATGTCCATAAGCGGACTATTTAATTGATCCCGAGGGAAGGAATTAGAGCCTCATCCCCCAGGCATTACTATGCATAAAAGGCACTATTTAATTGAGCCATCAGGTCTTGGGTGAATATGACTGGTTTCTTAGACCCTAGCGACCTGAATGTAAGGCTATACTCGAGTGGGGATAGACCCAGCACACACTCGAGTTAAAGGTAGCAATTCAGTCTGCATTAGCTGCGCTAGGTGTCAACCAAGCAGTATGTGACGCCAGTAGCGATTGCTCGCCACTATGACGTCACATCGGGACACCTAGTTTTTTATTCCCATGTGGAGAGTTAATTAATTGTTCATGAAGAGAGGAAAAAGTGCCTCTCCATTCAAGTATTTAATATGTGCTATGCACGTTTATTAAATTAATGTCCGGCAGTGGCGAGGCGGAAGGTCCGGTCAGGGAGGAGCCTGTTCACTAGGAAGGCACCTTGGTTTATCCAGGGTATACATTTTTTGACTCCCTTGCCAAAAGGTTAATGAATTGTCGTCTTGACGGAATTTTAGAGATATATTCTATGCCGGTCTTTTTAAAGATAGTACCGCACAAGTGACCTCTTAGTGATATTCTATAGGGTTATTTAAGCTTTATCTATTGAATCTGATTCGGGTAGGGTGGTTCTTGGTTTGGGTTCACCCTTTTGTGTATGGTTATTTAAACTTTCCTAGGCTTAATGGTGCGCCGCTTTGTGCAGCTGAACCTGATGGTCCTTGGGGTCTGGATCACCTCATATATTCTTAAGTTTAGGGTCCTAACTAGTTTCGCTAGGTATTTGGTTGTTGCATTGTGCAGCCGGGCCTGATGGTCCTTGGGGTTTGGACCACTTCATAGGCATTAATTTTGGGGTTATAATAAGTTTTCCTTTATTGATATACTTTGCGCCTTGTGCAGCGGGGCCTGATGGTCTTGGGCTTTTTAGACCACCTTATATATTCTAGTTTTTGGGGTCTTATCTAGGTGTTCTAATTGTTTTTAGTGCCTCGAGGACAGGCTGTGCCTTAGTGCAGTTGCGTTTGTTGTACTACATATAATCTGCGGTCACCTTGCGGTAGGAAAAGATATTAGTGTCCTTAATTTCATGTTGTAGGATTGTGGTGCCCTAGAAAAATAATTAATGAAAACATTTTTTTTTTAAAGAAAGAAGAACAAATACAAGAAAATATTTTTTAAAAATTAATTTAGATTAAGAGTTCTTGCAGTTTATTTGTTTCTATATGTGTGGGTTTAGGATTGAGCTAAGTACTTGCTAATCTATCTTTATGTTTGATTTATTTTCCTAGTTTTTTGGATGAAGCTATTAGTATCTTATTTTATTTTCAGGCTAAGTCTATTTGATTAAGACAGATATCTTTGCCGAATACTCGGGTCGCTAGGACATGTCAAAGACATCTGATCTTATTTATTCCTTGATTTAAAGTTTATTAGCCTGTCTACTAGTTGTGATAATTGTTCCTATTTTGTTTCATTTATGTGATGTTATTTTATTTTCAGGCTGAATCTATTTTGATAAGACATATATCTTTGCCGAATAATCGGGTCGCTAAGACTTGTCAAAGACATCTGTTCTTATTTATTCCCTAATTTTAAGTTTGTTTGCCTGTTTCCTAGTTTTGTTAGGCTTGGACTTATCTTGTTTTGATTATTATCCTAGCTTGTGAATAGAGTTATTTATGTGCTGTTATTTTCAGGCTAAATCTATTTTGATAAGACAGATATCTTCGCCGAATACTCGGGTCGTTAAGACATGTCAAAGACATCTGGTCTTGTTGTTCCTTAAATTTAGTTTGTTAGCCTGTCCGCTAGTTGTAATTAATTGAATGGTATTTATTTATTGTTTAGCTAGTCATACACTTTTGTTTAAATCCCCCCTTTTGACCCAATGTCGGCAAGGAAGTTTATAGTATTTTTGAAGTAATGTCCTTATTTAAGTTTTGTTCTTTGAGGAAATCTGGATAGGTCGGTGGGGACCCTATTTTATGTTGTTTAGTCATAAACCTAATTCTTTGGGTTCCATACTTATGGCAGGTGTTAAAAACATGTTCTAAATCTTCTTGGAGTGGACAGTGTGGGCATTTGCCATTTGAGTTTATGCTGATTGTCAAATATTTCCCAAAGCTGCTGGCTAATTTATTTTTGCCTATTAGTATCATATTGATAAGTTTTTTTTTATCCTGACTTCTAACGAGTTGTGGTGGGTTGGTATGTCTTGCGACCTAATTTAGTATGGAGTATAGCTTGCGTCCCTTTTGCTGCTATACCATTGTTGTTGCCACTTATTGTCGATTTTAATTCTGATGATGCTATACAATTCTTGGATGTTGTAGTATAATGCTGTGGAGTCAGGTTCATGGAGATACTGTTTAGCTACTTGGTCTGCTTCATCGTTACCTGCTAGTCCGATATAGGAGGGCACACACGTGTACTCTGTTATATGTTTGTTATTTAGCAGTTGTTTAATTAAGTGGTTGGTTTCCTTCAGGAAGTTGCTTCTTGTGATAGAGTGGTTTGATTTAATCGAGCTGATGACGCTAAGGGTGTCGCTAATGAAAACTGCTTGTCTAGCGTTTGTTAGTTGGATCCATTTCAGACCTTCAATAATGGCCCAGATTATGCTGTGTAAATGGAGCAGGTGTTGGATAATCTAGCTTCGATTTAGTGTTAGTAAGTTTCCATGATGCCACAGTTCACTAGTACTGAATTCAGGTCAAAACCGAATGAGTGACCCTGGATAACATAGTCCCTATTAAAATCTAGTGGTGTACATTGGTGGTGTGACTGCAGTGGCATAATTTACGGTAGGAAACCGGCAAATTACACAAAGGAATAAATAAGGCACTCAGCATATACCATTTATGTCGCCGTGGTGGCAAATGTGATGCAGTTTGACTGGTGAAATGTGCCTGGAAACCATGGATTGACTGGCCTAAGGTGGCGTAGTTAAAATAGTTCCCTGTGTTAGTGTGTCACGTTTGCTCAGCCCCAGTTCGCAAGTCGTGCATAAGCTATGTTATTATTACAAGCCATGGTTTGATGTATAAACATTTTGCAGGCTAGAGTTAATCTCTTATTAAAATTTACCGTGACCAGAGAGAAGACCCGGCATCTTGAATCGGCACAGGCGTTAGATAGAGCGACTTCCTACCTATGTGTTACAACTTAATCCTAAGATCAGAGGTACCCGCGAAGGAAACGGGACGTGTTCTAAATCCGTCCCCACGTGGACAAACGGCGAGAAGGACATTGTCAGCTAAGATTGATTGGATCAGATCAAATGGACACCCACTTGGAATTGTGATAACAATTTCGATCTGCGTTATAACTTCTAACTAGCAAGAGAAAATTTAGTGTCGCCTAGGAAGATTGCTGAGCAAAACAGGGTTACTCCGATGAAGCCATTCGTAATATGGCGGTAAAACTTAGAGAGGAGATTCTAATGAAAGACAAAGCTTCGTAAAAGTCAGTAAGTTATTTGCTCGAGTTTTGCAGACTATTACGGCATTGTTATTGTAATTATGTTTAGTATGTCTTCTTAAGTAATAGGTTCGTTTAGTACGTAGATTTACCTTTGTAGTGTTTAATTTACATGCGTCTTTGAGAAATGAGCTTGAATATTATGTAGAGAATTATGTAGATTGTTAGCTTATGGTCAGAATTACTTTTGTAATTCGCTATTAGGTTACTTTCAAACTAGTGCATTTATTCATGTGATATGCTAGATCTTACACGTGCTTGAATTGTGAATTTGGAAAATGTTTGAAGTGTGTAAGATTAGTCAATATGGATGTATGGATATTTGAATATTTGTGTACTTTGTATGAGTTGCAATGTAAAGAAATGTGTATGGTTGCTGTGATATTGTTTAGTATAATGGTATTAGGAATATGTACTGATGTGACGCAATTTATTGATGTATATATGAGAAGTAATTAATACCGTGCTTTTATTACGACGTTGTTTTACCATACAAGGACTTATGAGTATTTAGCTGTGAATGAATGCGTGACCGAAGAAATTTAATAACCGTTATCTGATGATAGCTGCGTGTAGTGTGAGATGTGAGGGCTAAGGAAAATATTGTACCGTCCTTGTGTTTTCACAGGAAGCCTTTTGGAGGACAGAACTTACGGTTCAGTTAAGTCTTTGCTCTAAGAGAGGAGACGGAAGTGAGACTAGCAGAGCAGTCGGAGTCGACAAGTCTAGTCGGTGGAGAGAGTCGAGGGAGAGGAGGAAAATGAGTCGAGGAGGAGAAAGTGGAAACGGGGGAGGAGTATAGAGAAGTGGAGGAGGAGAATGAATTTGGAGAAAGTCGAGAGGAATAGGAGAAGGAATAGGGGGAATAGGAGAGAAGAGTAGAATTCAAGGACATGTGGAAAGCTATCTGACACTACTAATCAAGTGATGCAATATGCTACCACATGGTCGAACGGAAGGAGAATACTTGTGAATTTTAATCATTTGACTATTGAATTGTCATTAAATTGTTATTCGTTGAATTTCACTTTTTTTTTGTATATTCAATCATTTAACCGTCGGCATTGCTGATTGGGGGCTTGGGGCTTTACATCTATCTTTCACTAATTTAACTTCCAACCAAAATCGAGCCAGGGTGGGACTTCGATAATAATTTAAATAAAATATTGGGAGCACCACACCCCAACCATAATACACCTACCACAGTGGCGGCATAACAACCCGTCACGTCACACAGTGGTATTTTACATTAAAGATGGAGGAATGGATATGTATTAAATATAATGAATCAGGTTATTACTACTGGAAATTAACATGGACAATGATGTAAGTATATAATTTCATCCTTGTGACCCTTAATTGAGAACATGACTGCAGTGCATGTTATCTATATAACCAAGGACTGATTCATTTGCCATTCATATGACTTAATTCACAGAACAGTTGATGTTAAACCACAATTCAGTTGCTTTATTCAACATTTCTTTTACTGTACATTGTGTGTATCTTGGTCCCCATGTCAGCCAGGCGAGAAACATAATGTTCACATCTTCAAAACCACTTCATTTAATATTGTCAAATTGTCAAGAAATGTTCAAATGTGACATGTTTTAGTTATTGTTGTTTCGTATGACTGCTTAGCAGCCAATCCTTTTTTAAATCAGCCAGGTAAAAAACTTCTTTAATATTTTTAAAATATGGAATGACAATTAAAGTCAAACTTAGGAAATAAAAGAAATATGTTTCTGTTTATAAAATCGTGACATTATGTTGACAGTCATACTGCAGACGATCTGTGTTTAGAACATGTCTGTCCATATGATTTTGTTATGTTTAGTCTTAGACTGTGAAGGATGTTGAAATGTCTCAGTCTTGTAGTTAACATTCCAGCCCAATTGATCTGTGTTTGGGTGTTCGACAATGCTCTGTACTATGCCCAGGTCTCTTCATTATGTACACTCAGCCGCTCTCAAGTGTCATAGATCGACATCCGGTTTCTCGCCAGTTGTATGCTGATGACCTCAGATATGCAAATCTAACTGCCCAACTGAAGCTGAGGCTACCATCCAAGACGCAGAGAGGTGCATTTACGATGTGAAGTCACGGATGACATGCAACAAGCTGCAGATGAAATGTAAAGTGCCCAGAGCTTCAAAGACTAGGCGCCGAACTAAATTCACATTATTATTATTATTATTATTATTATTATTATCTTTGTCCGTCTATGTCTGTAGATCCGTCTTTCTAAAGCATCACTTATTAGATTAAACTTGCACTGTATGTGAATTTGGGATATATATGTTGGTGTACCATAAAAATAAATAGATGCCTCATCCTTTAATTATTTATTTACGAGAGAGAGGGAGATTACTACGTACACTTTCAATTCACTTTGAGATCATCTATATATTTTCATTACAAAACAAAGTACTTGTTATATTCATTGTTCTAAAACTGCATGTTATTCTCAAATTTTGTCGTCATTACGAATCAGGGAAATTGAATGCAGCTATTTTTTTGGTGAAAATTTATGAAGGAGAGCCAATTTAAACTTATATCTAGACTTCTTTATTGTAAACATATGCACGTGTCCATCGTAAAAAGTACATTTTCGGTTTGCTGTCTGACACAGAACTGAAAGTGCCATCTAACAGTGTACATGCCATCAATTGCTGCTTTGTTAGTGACTATCGAATCTGGGGTCGAATTCGTCTTAACAAGTCGAAGGTTGTGCGGCTGAATTTTGGACGACATTTTACAGATGTCGAAACCTTAATAAAATAGTAATACTTGTGAACAATGAAAAGCCGCACATGACTGACTGAATTAAAACAACTCAAACACTCAGAATAACGCAAACAAAACAAATCAGATTCTTGTAGTGAAGTCTTCGAGTTAAAAGACTCACATGTTTAATGTTCAGTGATATATTCTTTTTTAAGATATAAATGGTAATTTTGAAGAAATACAAATATAAAAATAACAACGAAGACTGCCGAAACGATGTGAATTTGACCCAATTATATTATTTTCTCAAATTAAAATTGCGTTTAAATATTAAATGTTAGGCAAAAAAGATTGCTAACAGCAACATCTTAGTATCGATGTTGACATTGAAACTATCCAAGACAACGGTCACAAAACTTTAATATGTATATTTGGTTCAGAAAATTACAAACAGCTTGAAAATTAATTTTTACGACATAAAACTGACAATAAAATTCATCAGAGAAATAGTATCATAATGAAACAGCTTTTAGTAACATGCATGATTACGGTGGTGTAATAGAAAGTATTCTACACAAAGACGATATGGCACTGTGAAATGCCTATTTTGGGAATAAATAACAGCTTGTTAAAGAGCGATCTCAATCTCGTTACATACATACATACATACATACATACATACACACATACGTACATGCACACACACATACATACATACATACATACATACATACATACATACATACATACATACATGCATGCATACATACATACATACACACACACACACACACATACATACATACATACATACATACATACATACATACACACACACATACCTACCTACCTACCTACCTACATACATACATACACACACACACAAACACACACACACATACGTACATGCACACATACATACATACATACATACATACATGCACACATACACACACATACATGCACACATACGTACATACATACATACATACATACACACATACATACACACATACATACATACCTACATACATACATACATACATACATACATACATACATACAGACATAGTCCTATTCTGAACATATGTTTGCTTTTTTACATTATGAAAGCAAATAAAGGCTGTTGAAGCCGAGGAGTGGCCATTATTTAGGGGGTGTTCGCAAGCGGAGATTTGAGTGATGAAATATTACACATGTGTAAAAAATACTCGTGCACATAAAACATTAATTAGATGTTTCTGGACTATCTAGAAGAAAGTACAAAATTCAGGTTTAAATGTACCAAGTATTTTTTTTATTAGCCTTGACAAAGCTGGTTGGTTCTTCATTTACCGTATATAAACAATGACAAATACAGTCCAACTGCAAATTGCACAGATTCAGATGCTGTCGAGTAATGCACCGGCAGACCCGGGTCAAAGCAGTCTGTTTGATGTAATTGGTAGGAAAAGAAACAAATGTATGCAACGGAAGACCAGGGTCTTTTATGTTTACAATCAGTCCAGGCTAATATGCGAGCATATATGGTAATGAAGATGACGACGACGATGGAACGCTCAAATATATAAGAAAAAAACAGTTTGCTTGCTTCTAAACTCCAATATTGATATTTGTATCCATGCAACAATAAACCCATTCATGTACACATTCATAGACATAGTTTTGGGAAATATTTAATGGAATGTTTTAAATGGCTTGTTTTAAGTTTCGTGGTAATCCGGGTAGGGATGTCCGCCTACATTAGAATTTTAGGTATTTTTTTCCAAATTATTTTGAATCACACAGAATTTAAATTGTATTATCAGTGTATTGTGCCCTTCGTGAATGCTTTCTTGTACGAATCTAAGGAAATCCATATTTTGTGATCATTATAGTATCACTCCGGAGCAATCATATCTCCTTCAGCACAAAATGTCCGAAACAAAGCTTAATTCTTTTTGTGTGAGTGATTCTGCCTCCATTTGAGTGCCCGTAGAAATTAAGTACTGAGAATATGATTACCTGACCTGTCTACGCTCATTTATTATTTGGGACAATTAACTGCCTTAACATCTATGAATCTATGACACTATAAATCTCGACTAGGACTCCATATAAGGATGCCATGACTGTCCATGTTATTATGGGTTTGCAATATCTTCCGGTGTCTAAGTAGTAATGGATGCGAAACAAGTTGCATCATGTGGCTAGGCCAATGTCACTTCTACGGTAAAGCTACCTTCGAAATATTCGAATAGCATTATGGTCTCGATATTTTATCTTACCGATTTGACACCAATAAAGTTATATGCCGAAAAGTATTTAAAGACTTATCTGCATCGAGACTATATTTCCAAATTTGGCTCTTTATTTTACGCGACAATTACCTGGATGTATATTTTAAACTTTGAATCGCATATCAAAAATCATTAGAAAAGGACGATCAACGCCTGGACTTTGTTCAATCGGTACTCGAATAATCGCCATTTTGGACACCTTGATGGTGGTCATGTGACGTCATTGTTCCAACAAACGTATCAATCAAGGTTTATACTCAAGTCAACAAAAAAAACAAGATAGAGGACAAAAAAGTGCTGTCGTGTTTAGCCGTGGTTCAAGCACTGAGGCACGATGGCACGATTGCAGCTTGGAGGAGGTCGTCATCTTTGTTGAACTTCACTAATTAAGCATTTGAATAAGACTATATCTCTGGCTGACTAATTCTCGGTCAGATCACTTTTGGACAGAGCTTAAAAACACCCCCCTTTACTGTTAGGGTAGAAAATATAGCAAATATGGGAAGATCTCGCCAAAACTTAACTCACCGGTGCCATATTACGACTTTTCTTCGTGAATAGAAACATGGCCTAAATACATATACACATGTATACCAGTGATGAAGCTGGCGACAGAACAGTTCTTACCATGAAAGTCGTTTGATAAAATGTCGATAAATGTACAAAAAACTAGATTGCATTTGGACTCGAGTCGGCGTCAAGAACAAGTTTAATTTGACGTAGGCATATGTTAAGGCCGTCAGTCCGATAAGTATTATTATGTATTTTTAGCCATGTCCTTTTTCTGACTTGAAACAAAAAAGAAAATGGTTTATATGATTAGTACGTATTCGCTGTTTAGGTTTTCCACATATTTTTGCTCTACAGTTTCAACAGAATTCAAAGAACACCAGTATGTATAAATGTTCAGTTCGATAAATCTGAGAATACCAGAAGCCACTGTGGCTCAGTGGTTAGTGTGTTGGACTCGCAATTCAAAGATGACTGGTCCGATTCCTACCCATGTAAGCAGTCTGTGGTGGTGTGTGTCTGGGCAATCACTTTACTCCCATTGATTCTGCACATTATAGCCTTTATTATATCGATATGCTTTTAACATCAAACAAACAAGGTTGGGTGCACTATACTGAAAACTAAGTTATACACCCATATCAAAACCATCTCAAGCATATCAAAGTAAAACTTGTTTGTAATTATAGTTGAATGACCATGTAGCATTGTACGACCCTTGTAGTAGCTGTATCCTGGTAAAGACTAAAGTATTTAATCTCCTCTTCTTATGGGATACTCTTTTAGTTTTACAAACCGCATGCCAAGCACTTCAAAGAAAAAAATATCCAAACATTGAAAATCGAAAATTAAACTGCATAAGTTTTGTGAAGGGCAATGTATATAAAATATTCAGATGAAGATGTGAATAAACGAAAGTCCATCGAAGAAAAGAAGACTTTACTGTCCAAAAAGAGTTTCTAGAAATTCAAGACCTTTTCTTCATTTAAACTGCTGAGTGCAGGAAACATCGATGATATTCTTGAGCGATAGGATTTTCAAATCAGCTTCTGGGACCAATAAGCTGCAAGATTGGCACCATTTTCATTTACGATAAATTAGACATCTTTAAAACCCATGCAAATATTACCATAGATTCATCATAAATACTGGCAAAAAGATTTTTCGTATGTTCATTGTGGCAACCCTATTGACTGTGGGATACAATTGTTATTTACGACCAACTATCTATCATAATTTGTCCGTTTCCGAAAAACCTGTATTGATGACTTTCAATTCTGGAGTAGCAATCAGAATTTCAAGATGATCGCAATGTTGGCCATACTGGGTGTCAGATTGACATTATTTTAATTCGAAACCAACTAACACCATCAGAGCCCTTCTGGTGAAAAACTTTTGTCGACATGACTTTCCATGTAGAAAGAGTAGCTCGACGAAGATTTTCAAAATGGCTTCCATGACAGCCATATTTAACATCAGATCGGCACCGTTTTGATTTTGGACTAACTGGATGTCATAATTAGTCTTTTGGTGAAACTCCGTGTCAACAGGACTGCGTTTTTGAGAATCGATAACAAAATGTTTAAGATGAATATCGGTACCATTTTCCTTTAGGACCATCTGAAGTGTCATGGCAATCTTGCAAGTAGTATAGGAGGAGTATGCTAATGAACGGATGGACGACAGACAATAGACCATCTCATAAGCTCTTCTGGTTTATGACAAGTTGAGGTAATAAAACGAAAAAACAAAATTTCCCACGCAGAAAAGGTCCTAAAACTTGTCCACCCTAGAAAGTGGTATACGATGTCATAAGTTTGCGTAAAATTGTTCATTAGGAACCGTACTTCTTTTGAAATCTCACTCTTGCAGCCAACATTTCATGGTCCGCGTATGTTTTATCCATTGGAAGAACATGCATTGATTGTGCTCAATGTTAGGGTCTTCTCTAGCCCGCTAATTTTGAATGGGCCATTAGAATCACAGGAACACAATGCATGTTTGTTTTCTTCAACGCATCACACACATTTTCACAATGCTAGACCCTATACAAGCAACTGAATGTTCCTATGATCTTGAACTGGCACGTGTTCTTCAACCAATCTCTTTTATATAAACCGCAATTCGGCTCTAAATTCCCCAATCCGGGATTGCGTCATCTATTTTCCAGTGAAGAATCCTAACGTGAATAGGATTCACTACGAAACCCTATTAAAACCGTCTTCAAGAAAACATGTACTCCTTCATTCCCGATTTTATGAACTCTCTAGCAAGTTTTTCTGCGTGATCCATCTTAAAAATCAAGACATTCATGATGGCGGCTTCTGTTATGGCTAAAGCTGCTTTCCTCAGAAAAGGCTCAAGTAGTGTGAGGCTTTTCAATCCCACGTTAACGTCCATTCCTGAAAATAATGATACAACTGCCAGTAAATAAACACAGTTTAATTTATTTACAGGTGTATATTGTATACACAACTTCGAATTCTGTTAATCCAGCTCTGCTGTCGCACACTAATAATTTCAAGAAAACTACAGAGTTACTCATCTGCTGGCACAATATATATCAGCTCCGGATCTGAGCTATTCATAGTTAGGTGATGTTCTATGTGGAAAAATACGGTAAATAAAATACGCTTAAAAAGGAAAGCAATTTTGACGTCTACTACATTACGAATATAGAAAAAAAGGAGTAGGAGCCATCACTGTCCTTAACCATTATCCAAAAGGTTTGTTGAGCTTATTTTATCTTCTTTTATTTTTAATAGCCTTGAGAAACAAGTTACTGACAACACACTTTGGCAACAAAGCCTTAATTGATTAAATTAGATCTGAAAGCGTACTACATAAAAAATGCAAGAGAAAATGGGACCTTAGATCATAAAGTTCCACTATAATTTCTTTCAACACTATGTTCCGAAGAAAGATTTTCACATTTCATGTGTGGTAATGGTTTCTCATATACACATAAGTCTGAAGTTGGAATGCCTGTCGGCAACAAACACTGAATTTTGCCCACGCTTGCCAGTATGATGCACTATTTTATTTCATGTCTGTTTCTGGGACACAACCCTGTTTATAATTGTACTTGATCAGAAACAAAAAGTTGCAAAAAGTTTTGGCCTATGTGCCGTGCACTGTTTCTAAATTCAATTTGCATTCATGGAATTTATTTGGATGAGGTAATGAACGAAAGGAAGATGATATGTAAATAACATTATAATAAACGTAGACTTTACATACAAATTTCACTAACACTTTTTGGTCATCTAAAACAACACCGCCTCACACCAATCAGCATGAAACTGATTTCTTTGGACTTTAAACTCACCTGTGTTAAAATTACATGATCTACACGACTCCCCTTCGGCCACCACAAACATATCACAGTCAACTATGTATGCCACGCTCTCCAGTCTCTGAGACAATTTGATCTCATACAGCCTGGGACTAAACTTAATGTTGTTTAGGGCATAAGAGTCGCTTATATTTGGCTCACCTTCTGTCTTGTACGTATTATAGCACTTGAGAAATATATTTCTCATCACCTGTAATGATAAAATTGGAGTCATAAGTTTGACCTAGATATGGTACTAAACTATTCCTGACGACAAAAACTGGGTCAAACTACTAAAAAGAGTTAGACAACACATAATACTTTCACAACTAACTATACCATGACCGATTAGTGATATAAATCAAGTATTTTATGGTATAGAATCTCTGCATTATCCACCTGAAAATTAGCATAAATGTTTCGTAGAAACGACCACGTGTGATAAGGCTTGTGTGAGCGTAGAATCCAGTATTGCACTTAACTGTGGGAGAGCATCTTTAGCAGCCAACGATATCTGAGTCATCGTCTTTCCTAAGTGATCCATCAGAATATGCTGGTCCTACCATTAATAACAGAACGGAATAAATCAATATAAAGAAATAGTGAATTTTAAATAATCTACATTATTCAATTGTGCATCATACATCACAATTTTATGTTTCAAAAGCCCAACACTTCTCATGTGAATGACATTTATGACTACTGGATAACCACTACATGGTAGAGCTGGGTACGACGAAAAATTGCGTACAACGGTATTTCTGAATATTCGTTACGTGACAAGCAATAATACAATTATACTCGGGACCAACCATTTAATGTTGTAGGGCATTTTTAAAAAAAAATATAAATTCCGTCTGCCAATAGCTCGAACAATATCTTGCTCTGATTTATAGCAAAATAATATATGATATCCATTATAGTATATGAAAAAATATTATACTGAGATAAAGAAAATAAGATATCTCAACTGAAAAGAAAATCGCATCCACTCCACCTCCAAAACTTAACTGTTAGGCACCTTATAGTAGATGAATTTGCTATATATGTACGAATTGCTACATAAGTTGCAATCTGAAAACTTTACTTAAAATGTGATGATTAGGCCCACATTATAGCTGACAGCCAGTACTGACATTAGGGAGCTTGTTGATACAAATATGAAGTTGTACTGCCTACACTATTGATTAATAGGCATGGAAACGTTTAGTGGGGAGCCAACACGTGATGAAGATATTTATCAGGCCAGTAAACATAAAGTATGTAGAATATTTCTCGTTTTTTGGAAGAAGATTGATTAGCACAAGATAGTCAAATTAAAGAATTCAAACACTAGCTATCAGGAAACTCTGAAGTTCGTGCACGAATTAGAAGAATGGCAAGTGAATACATAATATATATACTCGCTTATAAGAAGAGTCCAACTGCAAACTGCACAGACCAGGATCTGCCGGTGCATTATGCGCCGGCAAATCTGGATCTGTCTAATTTGTTAGGTGTAATGAGTAGAACATACAACGTAGACAATGATCTGCTGGCGTATTAAGTATGCTATGGCAGATTGGGATCTTTGTTGTTTAAAAATGGAATCGATTTATAAGCGCGTATATACGGTAAATGACTGGATGGGTAGCTGTGGAAAAAAATAAGGGAGATATATATAATTTGTCGTAAACTGAGAGACGTGTTTAGCATGCAGAACATTTGCATTATGAGCATCCATTATCCGGGGCAGACGCTCAAACCACTTAGGCCACCGGAGCGGCTATCGTCTTTGTATAATAAAAAAATTGATATCGTTAACTGTGTGCATCTTTTGAAATATTCTATATTGACATAAAATAAGTATGACCAATGAGCATGCTATATTATTTTACTTGCAAGAAAAACGTAATTGCACAAGCTTAGTTACAATAAACAATTTACTTTCTCTATTTCAGAGACATAACTATTTTTTAATTATGAATATTTATGGTTTTTATTAACGCTGTAAGTGCATTTTGATGGAATCACAAATAAATCATGCCTCTAACACATCGTATCAAAATAGGAGTACAAATACGAAATATACAAATATTTTTATACACGTTTGTAATATGCAATATTGGAACCAGGGAACAAAATTGACGTTTATCGAGCGAATCCGAGATCAATGAATTTGCAGAGTGGCCATTTAATCCTCTCGCCTGTCACGATCAAACGTATACAAGCGGACTTGTGTGTCTAATGAAACAGGTGATGACGAGCACTTTGGTGGTTGCTGTGTTAACTGAGTACCTGCCGCTACCATGCACTTACCAAAGTGCAGTTAATGCCAGCGGCAGCTATGGCCAGGTGTCCTTTCACTCATTAATTAAATTAACGTCCCGACTGTCTAAACAGTACGCAAACCAAACTGGTCTTAAGGTCTCACTGGATAGTTTCGTATTTTGACACCCCTTTTTTATAAGGTAGAAGGCATGAACCTAATTACCACAAGCCTAACATTTATAAATTCACACATAAGCTAAATCTGTAATGTGGTTTAGGCTTGGAAATGGGTTGGCTTGTTGGTGACTGCCTGTCACAGTTAGACGAGCATTGGAGATCAAATGCGTAACTTGGGCTGCAAATGAGCAGCCGACTTGGCTTACGTATTTACGTGTGTCTGCTACAGAGGTAAATATCTAAACATTTTGATGGTTGAGGGGTGATGAAAAGTATGCTAATTTGTTATAGTACTAGTGAACTTTATTCATGCATAAGGCACATACTGATTCTTTTAGCTGCCTTATCACAGGAAAATATTTATAATAGCTATTTCCTGTAAAAAATAAATGTAAATTTATGGGGTTGGTGGCAGTGTTGGTTCAGCATAAAAACCACCAGTTGCATCAGGAATTAACCTGTTTGCTGCAGTCAGAATCTCACATGTATGCTTTCTA
Source organism: Sinohyriopsis cumingii (assembly GCA_028554795.2). NCBI lineage: Eukaryota > Metazoa > Mollusca > Bivalvia > Unionida > Unionidae > Sinohyriopsis > Sinohyriopsis cumingii. The sequence goes on from CM068839.1 coordinate 3,383,015, forward strand.
CAAAAATCATTAGTTTGTTTTTATTTGTATCTTCAGTGTAAAATTATTCTCATTTTTCTGCAATAGGTCATTGTTGGATGAAAATTCACCATAAAAACTGTCCATTGAGACCTAGGCACAAAAACCATTCCACTAATTTCACTACTACGATAAAAAAAAAAAAAAAGGTTCGAGTATCAGGCTGGTGACAAAACTTGACCAATCGGAAACGGTCCCGTTGGTCGATTCGGCGAATAATGTAGAATTATACGAAATAGCAGGTTTTGTTTAAACCATTGTTCATATAAAATATTCTCTGCAATGTGAGGTGACTACTGGAAAGATTTGTAAATTCTTGCACTGTGTGCCGCTGCTACTGAAAAGTAACCGGAATAGATCAAGGCAATAAAGAAAGGGCACAACTGTAAATACAATCGAGAGATGTCAGAAAGTACCACATATCATGGAAAAAGAACACGAATGCCTGAAATATCACCCAGAAAATGATGTGATGTGGTGCGATTTCCAAAGTGAATTTTAGAAGAAATACAACATTTTGCGGATCAGTGATATTTAGATGGGGTCAATACAATATTGTAATGTTGACCCTGAGGATCAGTAAAAAAAATTAATACTTTTAAGCCCTGGTCTGAAGTCAGTTTGGTGACGTCAGAATCGACTTCTTAAAAGGTAAATCATACCCAATATAACTTTAGTTCAAACCGCAGCCATAACTATAATTTAACCTCATTGACAATCTCTTTAATGGAGGAAGGAGTCACCCATTGCTCACATATGTAGAATAGGCACAGTCTCTTTAATGGAGGAAGGAGTCACCCATTGCTCACATATGTAGAATGGGCACAGTCTCTTTAATGGAGGAAGGAGTCACCCATTGCTCACATATGTAGAATGGGCACAGTCTCTTTAATGGAGGAAGGAGTCACCCATTGCTCACATATGTAGAATGGGCACAGTCTCTTTAATGGAGGAAGAAGTCACCCATTGCTCACATATGTAGAATGGGCACAGTCTCTTTAATGGAGATAGAAGCCGCGGTGGGTCAGTGGTTAGTGACCTTGAATCGCAACAGAAAGAGTGCCAGATCGAATTCTACCCTAAGATCAGTCCACGTTGGCATGTCATTGAGTAAGGTACTTTACTCCAATCGCCTAACCTACCTGAGTTGATGTGCCGTAAAACTCTAAAGAAACAAGTTGAAAACCCCAGTTTAACATAAGAAATAAACAATATATCGCAACAAATCTCACAAAGCAGATAGAAAATGTACAGAAGAAAATAATAAGATCTGTTAGGTATGTTTTCTCTATTGCAATAATTGCTAAGCTAGTCTACTTTTTGGACAAGTTCAGGATGATCTTTCCAGGACACAGGGGCAGTCGTTTTTTCTTCATCAGATCAGGCACGATTTCCACGACTACAACATGTGAATAAGTTTCAGCCATAGTAAATCACTGTAGAGATATGTCAACATTCTCCGTGCAAACAACATCATCTACACGTGTCAGTTTGTCTGAAGTACGTAACAGCTTTGGAGCACCCCCATAGGGCCATAACCCCTAGACGAGGCTATGTAAGTGATAGGTACGGATGAACATCAAAGGAGGACGAAATAAGGGGGAGAGGGGCTGTGTAAGTAATTGGTATGAATGTACAATAACCACCAGGATGACGAGGCTCTGAAAGTAATTGGTATGAATGTAAAAATAAAATAACCAACAGGAGGACGAGGCTATGTAACCGATCGGCATGAACATACGATCAAGGAAGACGAGGCTATGCAACTTATTGGTATGAATGTATCATAAACACCAGGAGGAAGAAGCTATGTAGGTAATTGGTATGAATATACATTAAAGGAAGACGGGGCTGTGTAACTTATAGGTATGAATGTACAATAACCATCAGGAGGATATATGCCGGAACAATAACCACATGGAAGAAGAGGTTATATAAGTAACTGACATGAATAAACAATAACCACCAGGAGGACGAAGTTATGTTAAGTGACTGGTATAGATGAACAATAACCACCAGTAAGACGAGGCTATGCAAGTAATTGGTATAAATATACAATAATCCACCAGAAAGACAAGGCTATGTAAGCAATTGGTTTAAATATATAATAACCATCAGGAAGATGAGGCTATGCAATTAATTGGTATAAATATACAATAACCAACAGAAAGACGAGGCTATGCAATTAATTGGTCTAAATATACAATAATCCATCAGAAAGACGATCCTATGCAATTAATTGGTATAAATATACAATAACCATCAGAAAGACGAGGCTAGGAAAGTAATTGGTATAAATATACAATAACCATCAGAAAGACGAGGCTAGGAAAGTAATTGGTCTAAATATACAATAACCATCAGGAAGACGAGGCTATGCAAGTAATTGGTATAAATATACAATAACCATCAGAAAGGCGAGGCTACGTAAGTAATTGGCATACATATACAATAACTATCCAAAGGACGAGGCTACGCAAGTAATTGGAATAAATAAACAATAACCATCAGAAAGACGAGGCTACGCAAGTAATTGTATAAATATACAATAACCATCAGAAAGACGAGGCTATGCAAGTAATTAGTATAAATATACAATAACCATCAGAAAGACGAGGCTACGCAAGTAATTGTATAAATATACAATAACCATCAGAAAGACGAGGCTATGCAAGCAATTGGTATAAATATACAATGACCATCAGGAAGACGAGGCTATGCAAGTAATTGGTATAAATATACAATAACCATCAGAAAGACGAGGGTATGTAAGTAATTGGTATAAATATACAATAACCATCAGAAAGACGAGGGTATGTAAGTAATTGGTATAAATATACAATAACCATCAGAAAGACGAGGGTATATAAGTAATTGGTATAAATATACAATAACCATCAGAAAGACGAGGGTATGTAAGTAATTGGTATAAATATACAATAACCATCAGAAAGACCATCAGAAAGACGAGGGTATGTAAGTAATTGGTATAAATGTACAATAACCATCAGAAAGACGATGCTATGCAAAAAGTAATTGGTATAAATATACAATAACCATCAGAAAGACGAGGGTATGTAAGTAATTGTATAAATATACAATAACCATCAGAAAGACGAGGGTATGTAAGTAATTGGTATAAATATACAATAACCATCGGAAAGACGAGGGTATGTAAGTAATTGGTATAAATATACAATAACCATCAGAAAGACGAGGGTTTGTAAGTAATTGGTATAAATATACAATAACCATCAGAAAGACGAGGGTATGTAAGTAATTGGTATAAATATACAACAACCATCAGAAAGACGAGGCTATACAAAAGGTAATTGATATAAATATACAATAACCATCAGAAAGACGAGGCTATGCAAAAAGTAATTGGTATAAATATACAATAACCATCAGGAAGACGAGGCTATGCAAGTAATTGTATAAATATACAATAACCATCAGAAAGACGAGGCTATGCAAGTAATTAGTATAAATATACAATAACCATCAGAAAGACGAGGCTACGCAAGTAATTGTATAAATATACAATAACCATCAGAAAGACGAGGGTATATAAGTAATTGGTATAAATATACAATAACCATCAGAAAGACGAGGGTATGTAAGTAATTGGTGTAAATGTACAATAACCATCAGAAAGACGAGGCTATGCAAAAAGTAATTGGTATAAATATACAATAACCATCAGAAAGACGAGGGTATGTAAGTAATTGTATAAATATACAATAACCATCAGAAAGACGAGGGTATGTAAGTAATTGGTATAAATATACAATAACCATCAGAAAGACGAGGGTATGTAAGTAATTGGTATAAATATACAATAACCATCAGAAAGACGAGGGTATGTAAGTAATTGGTATAAATATACAATAACCATCAGAAAGACGAGGGTATGTAAGTAATTGGTATAAATATACAACAACCATCAGAAAGACGAGGCTATACAAAAGGTAATTGATATAAATATACAATAACCATCAGAAAGACGAGGCTATGCAAAAAGTAATTGGTATAAATATACAATAACCATCAGGAAGACGAGGCTATGCAAGTAATTGGTCTAAATATACAATAACCATCAGAAAGACGAGGGTATGTAAGTAATTGGTATAAATATACAATAACCATCAGAAAGACGAGGGTATGTAAGTAATTGGTATAAATGTACAATAACCATCAGAAAGACGAGGGTATGTAAGTAATTGGTATAAATATACAATAACCATCAGAAAGACGAGGGTATTTAAGTAATTGGTATAAATATACAATAACCATCAGAAAGACGAGGGTATGTAAGTAATTGGTATAAATATACAATAACCATCAGAAAGACCATCAGAAAGACGAGGGTATGTAAGTAATTGGTATAAATGTACAATAGCCATCAGAAAGACGAGGGTATGTAAGTAATTGGTATAAATATACAACAACCATCAGAAAGACGAGGCTATACAAATAATTGGTATAAATATACAATAACCATCAGGAAGACGAGGCTATGCAAGTAATTGGTATAAATATACAATAACCATCAGAAAGACTAGGCTATGCAACTGAATAGTATGAATGTAAAATAAAGGAGGACGAGGCTATGTGTGTATGTGTGTATGTGTGTGGTTTTGATTTTTAACGTAACTTTAACAATGTTTCAGTCATATTGCTACGATGTCTGCAGTGTGGACGTTTATAGTGATGTCCAGCACTAGAGCATCATGCCGCAGACATGTAACATGATGTCCCACCCAGTCACATTATCCTGACACCAGGCTGACCAGTCCTAACACAAGCCTCATATTGCCGAGCGCCTAGCGATGCAGCTGCTAGTACCATTCTTTTAAGTCTTTGGTGTGACTCGGCCGGGGTTTGAACCCGCAACCTCCCGCATCCGAGGCGAACGCTCTAACCACTAGGCTACCGGAGCGATACGGCGAGGCTACGTAACTGGTTCGTATGAATGTACAATAAAGGATGACGAGGCTGCGTAAGTGATTGGCATAGATGTACAATAACCACCAGGTAGACGAGGTAGGGATATTTTATTTTATTCTTGTATTGTTTTAATTTGATAAATGTTTTTCCCTGGGCTGTGTAATGCTGTGAGTTGACCATTTGACTCAATTCCCATACAATCAATTTCCTATTTTTCAGATACACTCTTCTAAAATTAAAAATGTGTAAACACCTTGTACAAATGTGTATGGTGCCATGAGGAATAATAATAAGAATAAGAAACACTGACGTGTTTTTAACAAAGACGTAATGACAATGACTTAATGTTTCCCCAAAAACTACATGTGATACTAATAATAAATCTAGTCTATTTATTTCTTTTCTTTATGTGACATTTCGACAGGATATAATTCACCATCTTTTCTGTATTAAGGGTCTGGAATTTTGTAATGAATTTCAATGATATATATATATATATATATATATATATATATATATATATATATATATATATATATATATATATATATATATATATATATATATAAAATTTGATTGTACTAAAATTCAGTTTTTGTTTTTAAAAATTAGTCTCTGGATTTTATTCTTTTTTTCAACTTTTATTTCGAGGAATCAAAGTAGACAAAAACTCCCAATCAAAACAACGATTGTCGGAGTTTTCAGTGTTAAACCATGCTACTTTTGTTGATAAATCATTTGGTAATTAGATATAATTATTTCCTTTGAAAGGTGTAAATCTCAATACCTTAATTTCTATATACAATATTTTATCAAGAACCCAGTATGAACCAAGTTTTGCAAATCCATAACTCTTCCTCTTAAAAAAGCAAAGAATGATAATAAACTACCACTAATTAAGTTCATGAGCAACAACATGATTATTAGAATAAAACTATCAATACCTTCTTTTATATATTTTCTTTATATCTTGCAAATATTACTTTCAGGGATATACTATTTAATTTCCTTAATAACTTATAATTAATTTTTAACAATATCCATAGTCGGAAGGTTCATAGCTTGTAATAAATTATTCAGATCTTTGTTATCAATATATGTATCATGTATATCAGTTCTAGATTAGATTAATGACTATGATATTGTTTAATTACAAAGTGTTATGTTGTAAATAACATTTTACATTGTAAAGACTCCTTACCACTTTTAAAATGAATTTAATGATTCCTTTTTTTCAATTTTTCTGTTTTACAATTGTATTACAGTTAACCATATTATGTGTATAAATATTCTGCATCTCAAAGCGGGTATCTAACAAGAATAAAATAATTATGAAATTTGGATAATCCTAATATTATTCAAATTAAATTTTTTTAAAAAAATAAGTGCCTTGAATTTTTAGTACGATTATACATTTATATAACTTTGTATGTGAATATTAAGCTATACATGAAAGGAGAACTTCTTACCGATTTGTCCAACATCGTCCTTAAGGTCTTCACAACACGGCTTTCAGATTTACTAACGGCAAGAGCCATATATCTGTGTCTAGTATTTCCAAAAAGTTTAAAACAGAAGTGCGAAAATCCGTTTTCTTCTGGTGAAGATGGTCCATACGCAGAAAGATCAAAGGTTAAATTGTGCACTCTTCGCTCTGGAGTAGGTACCGATGTCTGATTGAGTAGATCCAGTGCAGCCACAGCTCCGTACATGCCACAGGAATGTGCCGTACATTCATCACTTAGACCCAGGATTCTCGCTGACTGTCCATTACTTCCGTCACAACACAAAACTACAACCCGACCAGGAAGGACGTCAATCTCACTGCAAGTGCTTCTTGTGAACTATAATAGAAGCGTGAAACACATTTATTTTGTGACTAAGGCAAATGTTTATCCACTGACAATGCGGAAAAAATATTACTCAAAATTTACGATTTATAGACACTATTATTTGAAATTAAATACCTTATTCCTTAATCCGGGCAATCAAGTTTTGGTCTCTTTGGTTACTTCTAGAAGGGTAGCTCGTTTACACTTCAAAACAGCTATATTTTCATAAACTCCTCATAAAAGAGACTGACACGCAGCCAGTGGAAGTCCCACTGAGGAAAAATTCTTCTATCAATCTATACCTCATTTTGAATTGAATTATAAACTACAACTTCAGGGTTGCATTTAAAAATAACCAGAAGCAATCTTGAGATAGTTCAAAATAGAAACGGCAAGGCAGACAATGGTTACATCTTATTGTGTTACAAAACAGAAACGGCAAGTCAGTCAATGGTTACATCTTATTGTGTTACAAAACAGAAACGGCAAGTCAGACAATGGTTACATCTTATTGTGTTACAAAACAGAAACGGCAAGTCAGACAATGGTTACATCTTATTGTGTTACAAAACAGAAACGGCAAGTCAGTCAATGGTTACATCTTACTGTGTTACAAAACAGAAACGGCAAGTCAGACAATGGTTACATCTTATTGTGTTACAAAACAGAAACGGCAAGTCAGACAATGGTTACATCTTATTGTGTTACAAAACAGAAACGGCAAGTCAGTCAATGGTTACATCTTATTGTGTTACAAAACAGAAACGGCAAGTCAGTCAATGGTTACATCTTACTGTGTTAATCCTGGAGCTAAGCGGGTTCGATGTAAGTTGCAAAGAAATGTACGAAGAGAATGCAGAAATCTAATATAAGATGAAAATAAATCTTCGGTCGTTCTATCTCTGACTTCACTGGTATCTGTATAGATGTATCTGGTTTTTTGTTTGTTTGCCTGTCGATTTTTGTTTTTGTCCTATGTTTGTGACTGTTTCTGACAGTTAAATGCATCAACTGTATCCTTTGTTAAGCAAACAGTCACAGTAAAGGTTGTGGTAACGTTAAAAATGCCCTCATTTGTATCTTTGCGTATACAGTTCTAGAAAACTGAACCAATAGAATACTTGGCTTGATATAACAAAACTTCCGTTCTTACATAAAATTAGTGGTAGCGTTACTTCATTTAGACAGAGTATATTACGTTACGTACAAAGCGCAAGTTACCGTTTCACGAGAAATCGTCCTCAAGAACGTTGTTTGCCTGACTTGTCTTAATCAGACATATATGAAGTATTCATATATTTTTTTTCTCACCCCAGCCAGAGAATACGGACGAGTTTTAACTTAAACGTACCTAGTTTTTTTCCACAGAAGCTAAAAATACGCCGGATGAAAATAGCGACCATTTTGACCTCACTAAAAGCCCATGGTGGTTATCATGTCACAATAACTTAATTTCACAGCGATTCAATGTACTGTCATCACTAATAGCAACGTAAGCAATAGTTTGTGGCTACTCAATCCGAATTACTTTCTTTTCTTTATTTTTGTAACAAAATATTACATGAATAACATTAAAAATTAAAAGCACAAAGTTCACTTTGTGAGTGATTAGGTAACAAATTACACTTCGATAAATACCCAACCATGATCATTTAAATCTGTAATTCTAGATTTCTTCCTTTTTGTCATCATATCAGCAGAGTGCATCAAGAAACATTCACTTTTAGGTGGCTCGTTGTTTTCTTTAATTAACCTCTTCACTGCGCCAGAATACATAGACCCGTTATTCGGGTTGTTGTTGCTTATGGCACGTGCTGTTTAAGCATTCGTAGTTCTTGCTTTCTACGCATTTCGATCTTTCAAAAGCAAAATCTTGTCCATTTTTAGTGAAATCCCCTGCTAGTCATATGACCCGGATCTTTAATAACAGCTAATGGAACATGTGTATGTATATGTGTGTGTGTGTGTGTGTGTGTGATTTTGATTTTTAAAGTAGCTTTAATAATTGTTCAGTCATATCGCTACGATGTCTGCAGTGTAGCAGTTTATAGTGATGTCAAGCACTGGGGCATCATGCATGATGTCCCACCCAGTCACATTATCCTGACACCAGGCCGACCAGTCCTAACACTAACCTCTTAATGCTGAGCACCAAGCGAGGCAGCTGTTAGCACCATTTCTGTAAGTCTTTGGTATGGCTTGGCCGGGGATCGAACCCACGACCTCCAGCATCCGAGACGAGTGCTCTAACCTCTAGGCCACCAGAGCGGTATGATGAGTATAACTCTTTCGGAGGTCTCTCATCTCTTTCTGATGCGAGTCGAATACCTTTTTGAGTGATACTTCCCAAAATTGGTAAGTCTTTGGCGGACGAATGATACGCAAAACAGATTCTTTTAAAATGATTATGTTGAAGAAACAAAGCTCAATATCGTCCCTAGAATTAATTAAAAATATTCACTTTTAACTTTTAATGCCGTCCATTCAACTCTGTATTAAAAATGGAAGAAATCGTTCGATTTCTAAAGCCTGATGATGTTGCTTACGTTGTTTTATTTAATACACGTCATTTAGTCATTGAGACATCAAAGAAGTTGTACGATATAACGATAACCATGGGCTTGAGAGAAGTCTAAAATAGCCATTGTTTACAACCGACGTTTATTCTAGCATACGATGGATAGGCCATGGACGTTCCAATTGAATCTAAATTTGATAAGGTGGCTTCGTTCAACCAGACCTTTCGCGTGACTCCATGCGAGCTTTGAAATACAGGGGTCTAGTAAAGGTACGGTTTTAACCCTCTAATCGATGCTTGGTTGGCCGGTTAGTCAGCATGCTTAATAAAAATGTTGATCACATAAACGCACAATCGTTTTTATTTTTTTATGTTCATGACCGACCGCATGAAAAATGCATATGTTGCACACAAAAAAGACAACAAGCAAACGATCAAACAAACACACACAAAACAACAAAAGAAACAAAACAAAGGTAATAAACGCCCACCACCCCCACCAAACACAAAATCAAATGCATTATATACAGGTTAAAATTCTGGGAACAAAATAGGAGAGTAGATTGTCGAGACGTCTGTAACACCATCAATCTTTCTTACCAATGAGAAAAGCACAATGCGCAAAACAATGTGGTGTTAATTAAGTTTTTGCAGTTTGTATAGTTTTGTAAAAACTTCTCAGCAAATGTTCTCAAAAAATTGACAGGAGGCCAAACGAATTAGTGGTAGTGGGTTGTAGGTCATGCAGGCATCCAGACATGAACCCAAAAATTCAAAACAGTAGATTCAGATTACTGGAAATAGCAATTAAATAAATTACACGAAAATCTTACAGCATGAATTGCTGATACGTTATTTAATTTCCAGTGAAAACTGAAAAAAAAAATACGCAGATGATTGTTTTGCTTTTCTTTCACTTGGAATATGAAGCCGGTCTAAATTCGCATTTAATTTGCATAACTCTCTTGACCGCAGACACGTGCCATCGTTTGACCCATAAATTAAAACAAAATAGCGAATGCGAAAGCACATTCTCAATTAGATTTTGATTATTTTCAAGAAACGAGCAATTAAAAACAAAATTGCTATAAATTAAGTTCGTACAAGCTTATTAAAACGCTGTGAAGCAGCATGATGACAACGATGTGTTGAAGTTATATCTAAGACGTACAGCGTCAGCTTTTCAAACTTGTGCGGTATTTAGTGCTGTATTACCCATACTAAACTGTAAACAACATTGTCCCCGATCTGGATACAATCTCAAACTGTTCCCCGGGTGACGCAATCGCTTTTCTCGAATCGCTACTGCCACCACAAGCTGAAAAACAGGCGATTTCTTGCCAAAAGCCTACTCTTGCTTTTACCTCATTTTCAAGGGATTCTCAAAAAGCAGCGTACAGAAAAAAGAATATGAAAACTTTATCAAGTCTTCTAGCACTGCTCTTGTGAACGTTTCAAAACCGATCACTTCTATTTAGGAATTATGGGAGTGCGGATTTACTTATCTCTGAAATCGAAGAGCTTGACAACGTACAAAATCAAGCACATCCGAAGCTGAAGACTTGACAAAGGATGTCAGTAAAAGAATGGTCGTCAGTATGCACTTGCCATTTAACGTTTTGCAAAAGCACGTTCCCATATTTTCACAATGAATTTACTTAGTATAACTTATATTCAAGACATATATCACACTAACCTTATCAAGTCATGAAATTAAATGAAGTAAAGGGGACAGGCATTTGAGACTATTTTGTTACTCTTAACATACACACGTCTGCCCAGCTAGTCCAGATGGTTCTTTGTCGTAGTTATACGTCTATTACGACAGGTTCGAATATTGTTTGACCTGACATTGCACCGTAATATTAGAGGCTTGCATCGTATCTTGTCTATACAATATGGCGAATGATCAGTTGATCGGAGAAATATTCCTGATAATAAATGAAAATTTGGGGAAAAAACGTATTTCTATCTGAAGGAAAAGCAGAATGAATGCATTTTGGCTTTTTGCAGTGGAGACGTTTTGGTCATTTTGTCCAATGGATATTGCAAAACAGTCATTACTGGAGCACTGCCATTTCTGACCCTGCTACAGTAAATAAGTCAATCAAGTCATGTGAACATTCAGAACCGACTATTTCAGTAAGCAGTGTCATTTGTCAGAATTTGATTGCACGTGCCTTTAAATTGCAATTATTCAGTTTATTTCGTTATTCATACATACATATTACTTTGAAAAGTCATTATTTACATGACCAGAGAGCTACTGACGGCAAAATCAATGCTAAACCATTAACCTAACGCTGTGATCTTGTATGGACCTGATTGAATGCCGCGCGCTGTGATGTCACCATGAAAATAGCGTGAATAGAAAACAACTATGTATTATTCTGTTATTTGTAATGACAGACCTGGCGTTATCTCTTTTTTTTCTCAGTTCAGTTCAGTGTCCGCTACCACTGAAAAAGTCCGTAGCGATGAATAATTTTCGTCTGGAATATTTTTTATGACATTTAAGGTACAGAGCATTCCACATTCAGGGATGTATAGGCTTTGGCTAAACTATCTTATAGTGTTACATTTCAGAACAAATATTAAAATTTGTTTTTTTCTGAATAAATGCGCATACAAACAATTAATATCACATATGGTAAAATGTATTTATTCATGTATGAATTACTTTAACTTTAACTTTTTAATTTAGTTATTAAAGAAGATTTGGTTAGATTAAAATTCTTCATGGATTAAATGGTCCTAGCAAGTGTAAACTGTTAAACTGATTTTTACTAATATGATTACTGTGGCAGTGAGCTGATTTGAAATAAAATTGTGCGTTCTTTTTATGGAAAAAAGATACTGTGATACTGATAAGGGATAACGAGATTGTTTCATTACGACAGATTCCTTACAAAACAAAGCACATGCTTGATTGGAGCAATTTCACTATCAATGTCTAGGAATGTCCTGATGAAAGTAGCAGTTAGTCTTCATTATGTGGGAGAAAATATGAACTCTCGTAAACAAGTGTGACACTGCACAGGAAAATGGGTCATACGAGCAGATCTTTGCTTTGACTATAACTTATTTAATTAAATATAAATACATGGATGCTGACCAAAAAAAAAATGAATGGCAACATACCAGTGTAAGAAAAGGAAGATAATAAGAGCAAATTAGCCTCTAAATGGTGAAACTCTACCTAAAACAACTCACGCGTTATTAGCTCATTCTTTTTATGCGTTCGATTATTTTTACATCTAAATGTCGAAATTATTCGATATCATGTACACAAATATAATATCGTACGTTCAAAATTTTTAATGGATTATCTTAAATAAAAGTAGAGTATATAACTTCGCATACAGATTCATGGTATTGAGACGTTTTCTTTTATTTCATACAGTTCGGACATTCATTTTTCTCCTAGTATTATAGCTTTTCGCTTTCTTTTATCAGACGTAATACGTTTCGACTATGACATACAATTGCAATGCTTGCCGAATTCAACGATATAAGCTAATATAATTGGAAACCGGACACGGCTGGGACCAAACTTTTGACCGCTTTATAGCGATGGTCAATACAGAAAAGGCTGATCATTACAAGAGCGGTCTTATTGCCGAAAACATGTGACCAGTCTCAAGAGGAAGACGAGTTTTGAGTAGATAGTTGACATTAAATCTTGTGGACTGTGATCCTAACATTATGCAGATTCTGCTGTTTTGATTTAAGCGTTGCGTTTATCTCTATGTTGCAGACGGAAAAGAGCTCCCTCTTATTGGTGCGATAATGCAGATCATATCCGGTTCCGGAAACTCACTATCATGATTAAACTCCACCGAAACATGGTATGTGTTCCAGTCCATAGTCTGACGAATCAGTCAGAAAATCACTATGATGAAGACTACAGGTTTCTATCAAGCAGTCGCGTGGCACTGATGGCCAAAGTACAGAACGGAAAAAAGATTCATTAAAAAATCCATCAGGTCATTCATATCTGGCATACGAGTTAAGTGCCAGTCCATACATATACGCATACGTTGATATAGATATGGATACTTGTCAAGTAAAATCATGAGAGAGAGAGAGAGAGAGAGAGAGAGAGAGAACAACAATGCATTTAATAATTTATATTGTCATTAATGTTGATATTTCACAATATTCGGATGTATGTAAATAACATTTCTCAGTCAAATTCACCCAAGCGTACCTAGTGACGAATAAATAGAGGATATATACATTTTTAAGTAGACACAAAGGAAGTATTTCACGAGTGAAGTGGAAACATTTTGTGTTGTCACGAGTGGCAAAGCCACAAGTGACAATACAAAATGGTTTCCACTTCACTCGTGAAATATTATTTTCTAAATGTCATGAAAAGTTGAGTTCGTCCGACAGGATGAAAAAGAGTACAACGTAGACAATATTTAAGAGTCCGCTGAAGAAATAAAATGATGCAAATATCTGTAACTTGGGTAAGAACAATTTTCCAGTTAGTTACTAAAACAATCAGCACCATTTTGAATTTAAAGCTTGTTTTACAATAGTTTTGCAAACTATGCATTCCGAATTTTATATTTACCGTCCTATCATTTATTGTGTATACAAGAGCACCGGGTGTGTATTTGTGAAAGATTTGGAGGCATGGAAAATTAACAATTCATGAATATTTTTTTCTTTCTATCTTTTCTTTATCTTTTGGATTTTTTTTGTGCTACATTTTCTTTGTTTCATACACGGCTGCTTTTGCTTGTAAAAAAACAAATTTCTTCCTCGAGTTCGAGAAACACTCGGGCAGGTATCCTGTTTAACGATTGTCTTGAAGGAGCGGAGTATAAGACGTTGAAAATAAAACTAAAATATAGTCTTGATTACTTTCCAGTCTTTGTCTTGTGGTTCCACATGTCCTTCTTACGCTTAAAAGATCAATGACAGGAGTTCAATTGGTGGGTTTTTTTTCTATCCTCGGGAAATTAGACTAGAACATTGATATTTAGACAAGCGAATATTATCTTAACTGGTTGGCTATATTTAGTTTTTCAAGATAGACGGACGAGTTATGGCCTTTCACAAAATAATGTCAAGACAGTTTAACTACAGTAAAATATCGATTATCCTTACGCCAATTATCTGGAGTATTTCCTCATATTGGCTACTGTCGTGTCACCGTTTTTAATCTCCGTTAAGACAAAATCAAATCTGGTTTATGTTATATTCCACATACCAATCTCCACTAGAAATAGAATTAGTGTTAAAAACCAGACTGACGTAAAATAGTTACATTGTTATGGTCTAATATAATTTACCACGAGATGTCTGGCTTCCATAGTCGTACTAATCTTAGCCAGATATATATACAAGATTACCTGAATAATATGCGTGGATCTCGCTCATTACGAACTCATCTAATTTCTTGATGACATACGCCCATTTTGCAAGTTGAATCAAAATCGGATCATAAATATGTCTCCCAGAGAGGTCAAGAAAAGGTCAACAAATCAGATGCAAAATCACCTCATCAAATAAGTGGATCTCGCTCAATATCGAACTATTTCGAGATCTTTAAAACGTACACTTCAGAGATTCGTCAACTTCATTAATATGTACGGATTTCGCTCATTGTCGAACTCACCCGATATATTAATGACATAAACAAATACCTTAAGTTTATGAAGACTGGTTCAGAAACAATGACCTGGGTGACAACAATGTCAGCCAGCCAATTGCAAGATACCTAATTGAAATGCGTTCGGTCATTTTTGAACTTGTCATATAATTTAATGACATATAACCATATTCCAAGTTTGATTAAAATCGGATCACAAATTTTGACTCTAGAGTGATAACTAGCAAGGAGAAGCGATAAGATTTTTTGAGGCTGACATGGTGTCCGTGTTGAATATCAGATCGATCCATTTTCATTTAGGGCTACATAGAAATCGTAAATATATTATTATTATTATTATTATTATTATTATTATTATTATTATTATTATATTTTGTTCAAGTTATGAAAATGTTATCATATATCTACCAATTTTAAGATACGTTAATAAAGTAACTTAACTTAAATGAAAAACAATTACAAAGAAACTGCTTAATGTTTGAACCTCTTTGATACGAACTTCATCTTAAATCAAGAACCGAATTATATATTGATCAGTATATCGCAATGAAGTGAGTGAAACAGTACTGATTTTCAAATCGATCGCTGTTGATAACACGAATCCTAAGACGCACAGGGGCAGCAAACCTTTATACATGTTATTTTAGTTAATGTGATGTTGTCAAACGTTGTTACAATTAACGTAATGTTGTAAAATGTTGTATCAAGGAAGATTTCAACTGCTGAATATCGGTTAATGTTTCTCTCTGAGGCCTGTCTAATGAAGGTTGAACTATTTCTGGCGGGACATTGTTATGGGCTCCGCATCAATGGAAAATTTGCATGGGAATGGTATCATTATTTGGACAGTATTTTGCAACGGGACTGGACAGATTATTGGAGCGCGACGATGCAAATTCGTTACACAGAAAATGTTCCTTGTTTCATTGCATGTCAAGTGAGGCCACGGCATGGTCGATCAATTTTTTTCAGTTGTAACGGTAAAACACTTAGGAATAATAGTTCCAGTAGCATTTGAGAGGATGGTGATATAGAATTAGAAAACAAGAAATGACGTAAAATTATAATAAGAAGCCTCTTTGTGAAAATCCCATGTCCCTATGACTTTCCGTTTATTAGGAGTAGCGATAATAACATTTTCAAGCTAGCAGTCAATGCGGCCATGTATCTCGTGTAGGCACTATTTTTCATTTAGGTCCACATAGACAAAACGAGAAGTCATTTTGGTGAAAATCCAATGTTATCCATCTAGCAGGAGTAACAAACACAAGATGCTCATGATGGCCGATGTGGCTGTCTGTCACGCTGGATGTTCGAGAGGCACCATTTTCACCTACAGACATCAGAAGAAGTCTCCTGATAAGAACACCGTGTCGATGTGACTTTCTGTTCAAGAGAATTAGCGATAACGAGTATTTTCAAGATGACTGCTATGGTGGCCGTATTGTATATTTCATCAATATCATTTTCATTTAGGGCAAATTAGACATCATAAGAAGACTTTCAGATATACGCCATATGTTTACGACAATCCATTGACTAGGAATGGTGATAAGAATATTTTACAGACAGCTACTGATTGATTGATTGATTGATTGATTGATTTTAACGGCGCATCAGCACTGTTAGGCTATTTAGCGCCAAACAAAGTGTTATTTGTATAATCTTTTAAAACTTATAAAAGGACATATATCGACCAGCGATATAAAAGAACAAATGGTTGAAATTAAAAACGGTAAGATGGTAACGGTGCAAAATAAAGCTTCCCGATCAACGGGAGATGTAAATAAGATGAATATGTATTAAAATGGGACGGTATATATATTGCATAAAACTGCACAAGGTGATAGCATAAAAGTCAGAGTTTAGAGTAAATATTTACGGCTTTCAGGAACTCTATAATACGAGTGATGTTTATAGTATCAAAAAGATCTTTCATGTCATGCACAATGTAATAACGATCGCGCGTAGGTTGTAGGTCGAAGCACTCTATCATAAAGTGCTTGACAGTGAATGGTTCATTGCAAGAAACGCACTCTGGTGGGTCTTCACCTTTTAGTATGTGGGTGTGGGTGATATAAGTATGACCAATTCGGATTCTTGCTATGACTACCTCCTCCCTACGAATGGTTCTGTAGGAAGGAGTCCATTCTCCTAGAGTTGGCTTGATTGCATGAAGTTTGTTATTCACGGCATCATTCCATGATGCCTGCCACTTCTGACGAAAGAACTTTCTGATACAAGGTTTAAAATCAGTATATGGTACTTTAAAATCAGTTGGTTCTTGAGTAAGGGCCATTTTAGCAGCGCGATCTGCTTTTTCGTTACCTTTAATGCCAATGTGGCTAGGTAACCAACAGTATATTATATTGTGGGAGACACACAGCTCGGTATTTTTGACGAGTATGTTTTTCAATAATGGGTTCTCCAGTTTTCTATTGTGTAGTGACTGGAGTACTGATAGCGAGTCGGAGAAGATGATACTGTTTAAAATATGGTTCTTTTCTATATGTTGCAGAGCAAGCTCTATTGCTCTGATTTCGGCTGTAAAAACTGATGTTCCATTTGGTAAGCGAACTTGCGTTGTGCGATTTCCACAAACAAAGGCTGCAGACAGCTACTATTGTGACAAGTTTGGACGTTCATATTCATTTCGGATCACGTACACATCATAAGAATTCTGGTGAAAATCCCATGCTAATCGTACCATCCGTTCAAGTCGGGGGGGGGGGGGTAGCAACAACAATATTTTCAAGATGGCAACTTTGAGGGCCATATTTGATGTACTAGCAGCACCATTTCCACTTAGGATTAGCCTGTCATTGTAAGAAGTCTTCTCGTGGAAAACCCATGTCATACGATTTTTCATTCAGGAGGAGTGGCGATAACGTGATTTTCAAGATGACTGATGCTGCGGTTATATTGGACGTTAGATAGGTACCAATTCGATTTAGATTTAACTAGACAGTGAGAAACTAATTTTGAGGTGACCATCCAAATCGTTTAGCATAGTGATAAAAAAAAAATTGTGCCAACGGACGGACAGACGACGAACAAGAAGCCATTCCATAAGCTCTTCTGGTCAATGGCCAGTAGAGCTAAAAAAATCACGAGGTAAACGCAAAATATTAACGCAAGCCACAATGGCAATTTTTTGTACGGATGTGTTGCTGAGAAAAATTAGATGTATAATTCTTTTAGTTCAATGATTTAAGCATGAACAGTTAGAAATCATTTGTCTTTTAAAAGTGAAGAGTGAACAATGGGTAATAACGACTTACGTTTAAGACGAGTATAAAGTATTTAGCAAGATGCATCCTCTCACTAAGTTTGATGAGTCCAGATATGACAGTATGTTTATAGGAGTAAAACAAGCTCTGGTCAGGAGCTTCATCACAAATACTGCACATAAGAGCCAGTACAATGTGAAATGTAGGTCCCTGTAATATTTTTTGTTCTTAAGGTTGTGATACTAATAACGATTCATGCAGGTCCAGCCCTACGATGTGCAGGGCGCGGGGCCCAAGGCGTTGCCTCGTTCGCCTTGCCCTAGGGCCGGTCCTAGATGCATGTAATCATCTAGTTTGAAGATTCTAGCATGGAAAGATAAATGAACTTAAAACACGAAAGTCAACCCAAGCCAGTAAAGCGTGAAATGTGGGTAAAAGTGACATACTTTTGGAACATGGTTTTAGTGCTCGTCAAGTTGTATCATCTTATGATTGATATGTATTGATGCTGAACAGACATATTTGCCTTCATTTGTGCGGGGTGGGGGGGGGGGGCGAGCGGATTACGAGTAATGGAGTGGCCTAAAACGCCCATCTTTACAGATCACTCACATCTTACATCTGTCCGCGTGGGTTCGAGTCTAGGCTTGATCAAGGTGGGTATATGTGAAAGAGTGCCAAAAATCTTCTCGTGGTTTTCCGAGTTTTCCTCCTCCAAACATACTGGCCAACATATATTGGCTATACATGGCGGCCAGTATAAATGGCGGAGGAAGAACCCGGAAAACCCCCGGAAAGAACCACCGACCCACAAGAAGCTACTGTCAAGCTTGCTCAGGTACCCACACTGGCCGAGCCAGAGACTCGAACCAATACTACTACTACTACTACTACTACTACTACTAATAATAATAATAATAACTTATTTTGCATTATGTTCCACAATATAACCGTTCAGTATGTCGCTGACCTACTTGAACTCAAGATGTAGGGCTCAGTAACACTTTCTATTTCGTTATTTGATTATGGAAATTTCCATATGACCACGACCGCTAATGTGAAGTAAATTACTTAAGCATACTCATCGAAATGGAATGTTTCTGGAATAATGATCATCCACTTCATTGCTCGAATCGATAATTGCGTCTTCTTCTGAAGAATGTCTGATATCCATAATTTTATAATGGACGAAATATCCGATGTTTGGTTTTAGTCAGAAATAGTGGTTCGTTCATTCGAATGCTCTCGGTGTTTATCATTATTGATCCCTAAACTTCAGTAATAAAAGGCAAGCTTAAAATGTGTTGTTTTTACTATCGAACATATACGTTTCATAAATAACGTGCAAACCCGTGTTCCCCTGAATTTCTGATCAAAACGTCTAATAATGGGATATAGGAATAAATACCGAGTAAGCCGAAAGTGTTCCCGTTCTTGGAAACAGGGTTCACAACCTGCAGATAAATGTATGGATTGGAGATACAAGCTTTTGTTCAGTGCAAGAGCTACTATTGTTCTATGATACCATCATTAAATGTCGTTAACAAACGAAACTGGTAAGTTTCCGATAAGAAGATTACAGACGAGATTGTAATCTGTTACTATTAAGAAAACCTGTGAAGTGTGTGTGTGTGTGTGTGAGATTGCATGTGTGTGTGTTTATGTGTGTATTTACTATTGATAAGACGAGTCAACATACAGGTTACTTATTCAAATACATCTTTTATGTGCTTAATAACAGTGATGTAACAAGAATCATCATCACCACCACCACCACCAGTTGCATGGATTAATTGGGTAATGTTTGCTAATAATTAAAAAAAATACAATATTCACATCAAACTACTCGGACATAATATGAAAAGAATATTCACTGGTTTTGAAGACTTATTTGACTTTAACATAAATAAACGATTCTGATGTTAAAAGGCAGTATTTTACATTGTCAAGTGTGGCTTTCTGTTATCGTTAAATAACATTCAGACCGTAACGGTGGCTTAGTGGTCAGACCAACCGCCTCGGATACGGGAGGTCGCAGGTTCGAACCCAAATCATACCAAAGACTTATAAAAATGGTACTAGCAGCTGCCTCGCTTGGCGCTCAGCATTAAGAAGTTAGTGTTAGGACTGGTCTGCCTGGTGTCAGGATAATGTGACTGGGTGGGACATCATGCTACATGTGTGCGGCATGATACCCCCAGTGCTAGAAATCATTATCAACTGCGACACACACAAACACACAGACACACACACACCCACACAAATAATATTAATACGGCTATATTAAACTCTGGTCGAGTTCAAGCATTTGTCTTTTAGCTTTAATATCGATCAAAAGATTATCTGAGCACCCGTTTACATCCTGTTCTGATCAACAAGGATATTTGTCAAAAGATAACGTCAAAAAGCTTTCATCACACATGACAATTTCTTCTGTAACATGTCAATTAATTTGATAAAGCAAGACTTGGGCAAGTGTAAGGAAAAGTTGCATTACCGCTTACATTTGTTGTAGAATCACATACGATTTCTGCCATATTCAGAGAGCAATTCCACAAGAAGGTTTCAAAAGGTTAATATAATTATATTGGATTAACGTTTTACACTTGTATTATTTGCACAAATGCAATTTTTAAGGCCATTATCAACATATTTTCACCATTTTCTCTTTATTTACACCTCTTGTCACAGAATACTCCGGTATGTGGTATCTTGACCTTTATTCATTGGAATCTCCTTCCACTAAGGTCGTTCGCAGTAAGGCATGCGTGGAATAAAGGTCAGGTTAGTAGACTAAATGTCTCTGCATAAGTATGTGACATAAGATTCCTTTCTAGAGAAAGAACGTTATGACAATGCTTCTCGTCGATGAAATAAGAGCTGAATTACAACAAATAGTTTTTAAAATCAGTCAGTCTGCACTATACACCTTTCTACCAGTTTCGCATAAAATGTCTCTTCGAAGTTAGCCAACATAAAGTAGATGGTTTCGTCATCAATAGGTTTTCCTGGAAAAAAAGGCTGCTTTTTTAAAGTAAAAATAGCTTGTTTAAAAAGAAATCCTTTTTGTTTATCTGTAGAATAGATACAGATATTGGTCCTTTTGGATAACGTTTGGCGGGCCATGCAAACAATATCATTGGGCTGTCAATCGTTTTGTAAGAATACTCTTGTACCTCAGGAGTTTAAAAGGGTTGATATCACTGCCTACGACATCTGTCGTGTTGATTTAGGCAGTGAATGACCTTTCGCAAAAGCAGTAAGAGTAATGTCAATGTCAGATTATACACCCACCCCGTATTTAATAGTCCTGCATGTTGGCATTAGTAGAGTATGGTCGATCATGGAGATTACTGACCAAAGGGTTTCGATGACCTCGACTTTTGGTTTAAGTATGGCGTCTTGAATTAACTTAAAATTGAGAAACTATTATTTTCTTATCAGACTTACCATGACCGTGACCTCTGACCTGTGCTCCTCAGAATACATAGATTTCTCTATTACCTTTAGCATAAGCCACACTTCCGGTTTGGTCATTAATCAAACTCTAGGACAATTGTTATTCTGTAAAATCCATTATTTTTAGCCACAATAACACTGTCTTTTGACATTCTGACCCCCAAATCAAATAACCTCTTCCATACCCTAATTTGCATGCTCTCCCAAGACTTAGATCAAGGTACGTGATCTAGAACTGAAGTTATTTTTTAAAATTCTTTATTTACCTCAGACTGATCTTGACCTTCGACCCGCTTGACCCCCAAATCAGAATGATTTCTTTATTATCCAACATGCAAGTCATCGCAAACTTTAGCGCAGGTACATGGTCGATAACATAAATGTTGCGCCGAAGCGAATTGTTTTCTTTCAGTGACCAGTACAAGCCGTACCAAGAGTTTGCTACTGGTCTAATCACAAATAAAATCAAAGCGGAAGAATGGTGATAATTATTCATTACAAAAACAATTAAACGCATACTTAACTTATATTTAGATGACATTGTTCCTGATGCCTTAATAGCAACTGTGTACCAGCTATCGCGTCTTTCGATATTAATAATCTGACAATCCCTTGACAGCGGCTATGTTCCAGAAATCTAATCACTTTAATGATGATCGCTTGCCACGTGCTAGAGTATTTAGTATTTTGATATTTCTACACTGCTAAGCACCCAGTCAATCCATAAGATCTGAAAAATGTATAAGCTGGCGTGCATATTCTAGCGCTACTTGTAGCTATCCCAATATGAGGGTTTTGTACATTTAAAAAAATGAGCAAAACAACCATGTCACTTACTGTACATAAAACAATAGCTGAATGAGTGTTTAAAACAATCATCCAATTTTCACAGGTTCAAGACCATAGATTCCTCATATTAAACACACACAAAAAGCATATCTCGGTCGGTAACATTATTTCAGTATGATACATTTATTGCTATCAGATTGGTTATCCACAAATAAATAAATACATACATGTAAGAAAATCCTGAGCGGCACAATTATAGCATTTCTTAAAATTCCACAAGATCTCGAATACTTTCGCTGATTTAATAATTTCCTTTCATATATTACAGTTATTGCTATGATTACAGTTTCTTTTTCGTTCCGTAATAAGAGACAGAAGTGGTAATGCCATTATTCTTCGTCCAATCTCGCGAGAGTTCATGGTGCTACAATACACTTCGGCTACAAGTTACGTCATATGTATGAGTTCATAGTGTAATGATCTCGTCATTTCGAGCTGCACAGTCAGTTTTGATTGTACAAAGTCGGACAGCCTTAAGGTAATATTGCTCACATATTTACCAGTGTACAGCGCGCACACAAATGCAGGCAGCGTTTAACACGTGTCGCAGTGGCACAAATCACTGGCAGCGTTTATTACGGGTCGCAGTGGCACAAATCACTGGCAGATCAGGGTCAACTTTGTCCGCTTAAAATCATAAGAATGAAAGCCTGGATTCTGATTTGACGGTTTATTAGGCGAAGACAGATCGTAGTCTACGTTTTTCGCAGCTATGCAAGTATAATACAGGGTAAATACAATAATATGACTTCATCTCCTAATTTCTGCATTAGCGAATCTCTAATTTGTTTACCTGGGAAAAAAAGAATGTTACTAATTTGAAAGAATAAGGGTCACAGGTATGTTATGAGATAAAGAAGATTTACTAAGACTTACCACAATCAAAAAGTCCATCGACGAAAAATAGAAATTACATACATCGTTAAAGACGTTGCGCACAACAACTGGAGCTCAGGGTTGACTAAGTGGTCTAAAGTATGAGGCGCCGTAGCGGACAAAAGCTGGTCCAAAAAGAATGTTGCCGTGGAAATTTTAATGTCATATGTCCTGAATTCCAATTACACGTGTTGTATCAAAAATGCTTGTCCTTAAAGTTCCATTTTCTAGGTCGAGATTTTAGATTGTATCTGTTGAATTAAACAAAAGTGACTGAAAGTTATATTTTCTATGTCGAGGTTTTAGATTGTGTCGTTTGAATTACACGGCGGTGGTTGAAATTTCAATGTCATACGTCGAGAATTCCTAATTTATTTGTTCAAAGACTTTATGTTGAAAGTTCCATTTCAAATGTTGAGTATTTAGATTTCATCAGTTGAATTACAGAGCGCTGAGTGAAAATTCGATGCCCATGGTCGAGTGTTTAGATAGTATCTTCTGAATTACACGGCGGTTGTTGAATGTTAATTCATATGTCTACACATTCAGTTTAACATGTTGAAGTACGTTGATTGTG
The DNA here is from genome assembly GCA_028554795.2 of Sinohyriopsis cumingii. Taxonomy (NCBI): domain Eukaryota; kingdom Metazoa; phylum Mollusca; class Bivalvia; order Unionida; family Unionidae; genus Sinohyriopsis; species Sinohyriopsis cumingii. The sequence goes on from CM068839.1 coordinate 3,406,950, forward strand.
CTGAAAGTTCCATTTCGTATATTGAGTGTTTAGATTGTATCTGTTGAATTACACAGCGGTGATTGGACATTTTATTGTGTTTGTCAGAATTGTTATTTTGATATGGTGAAATGATGTGTAGGTGTTAAAAATAACATTACACAATGTCAACTTCAAAAATTCAAAATAATGTCGAGTATTAAGATACATCATTCGTATATTCAATTATAAGGCGCCATTAGCCTACATTTCATACATTTCCAGTTTGAAAGTTACCATTCACATGTCGAGAATTAATATGAATTTCTTCGCCAGAGGTCACTCTCTTGAACTGACCGAGATATTTTTAAACAAGGAGGGTGCTTCTCGTTGCTGCGAAATTCAACAGATGAAATCTAATTGCTCGCCATATGAAATGGAACTTTCATCACAAACAGTTACATACAACGTGTGAATTAGGGATCCTCGACATATGATATTGAAATTTCAACCACCGCTGTATAATTTAAGATATACACTGTAAAACGTCGATATAGGAAATAGAACTTTAAACCATAACGGAGTAATTCAACATATAAAGTCTAAAATCTCGATCTAGAAAATGGAACTTTAAGGACATGCAATTTGATCAAACACGTGATATTGGATTTCTCGACATACGACATCGAAATTTGAACTGCAACTTTCTGATTGGAATGCTCCGGTGGCCATGTGGTTAGAGCGTCCGCCTCGGATGCGGGAGGTCGTGGGTTAGATCCCCGATCGAGTCATACCAAAGACTTACAAAAATGGTACTAACAGCTGACTCGCTTGGCGCTCAGCATTAAGTGGTTAGTGTTAGGACTGGTCGGCCTGGTGTCAGGATAATGTGACTGGGTGGGACTTCATGCTACATGTCTGCGGATGATGCTCCAGTGCTAGACATCACTATAAACTGTCACACTGCAGACATCGTAGCGATATGACTGAAAAATTGTTAAAGCTACGTTAAAAATGAAACTCAGACACACACACACACACACACACACACACACACTGATTGGACCAGCTTTTGTCCCCTACGGCGCCTCATACTAAAGCGCTCGCCTTTACCGATTACTGCTGTCTCACCTCTGTCCGCGTGGGTTCCAATCTCTACCTCGGCCAATGTGGGTATGCGAAAAAGCATGCCAGTAGCTTCCCGTGGGTCGGTGGTACTTTTCTGGGTTTGTCGTAGTTCTTCCATTACCACTTATACTTACCGCTGTATATAGCCAATCATGTACTGATCAACAACGTAAAATCCACAACAAGAATGTGATGTGATTTGGATTTTTAACGTAGCTTTAACAATTTTTCAGTCATATTGCTACGATGTCTGCAGTGTGGCAGTTTACAGGGGCATCATGCACACTAATTCTTACATGATTCAGTTGATTTATGTTCAGAAGAGATATAACCACTCCCTACTCAATAGCATGTCACATACAATAAAACAGAGTATGTTATAACGACACTTAGCCGATGTCAGTTAGTGTTAAGTTTAAGTGCATGATGAAAATGGTTTAAACATGCTTAAGCTCTGACGGTTTGAATTTGAGTGTCAGCTGCATAGGTGATGGACGTTGAACCTGAATGTCGCATGAAGCTCACACCTTGTCCAGCAATATTATCAGTCGACGGTGTATATGTATCATCAACACATTAACTGCAACTGTACGAAATTCGTCGTTAACTGCAACTGTACGAAATTCGTCTATAGGTGTGCAAAGCCACGTATGACGGACGCCGGGGCTGTCAGCTAGTTTTTGACTTTATGTTGTATTTAAAACCTGGCACTCATAATTTTTCATGTCATCCTGATGTAACAGGCTTGTAGGACTCGCGGAGGATGGTATTTATGTTTTAAATGTTCGCGGATGAATGTGCGTTTTGGATGTACGCTTGATGGTGTTTATGTGTTTAAAACATTTACAGATGAATACGTCTTTTTCATATACGCTTGATAGTATTTATGTGTTGTACACGTTAGTGGATGCATGTTTTTTGGATGTACGCTTAGCGGTGTTGATGTGTATTGCACGTTATTAGATTTTTTAAAAATTGTTTTTTGTTTTGCATTTACGCTTGATAGTATTGTCGAGTTTTAGAGGCACGCGGGGAATATGCTTTATGGACATGCGTTCTCAAGAATAAATTATATGTTACAAGTAAAATGAATTTTCTTTTTTAATGGTTTCGTCATGTAAACAATTATTAGCACAATATGTTATAATGCCCGTAAGCATAATTATTGATTCCATTCTCCCTGATACAAATTTGTTCTCTATCCAGCGGCAACAGGCTTGTTTTAATTATCCTGTATAATCCCATGTCGTGGTTTTCGATCTTTATGTAATGCATTTCATGCTTCTTTTAGTACTTTTTTTAAATACTGCTTTTATTGTAAGCCCATGGTTTGATTCTTTCCCAACAATTTGCCCTGATATTCTTTTAACCTTATTAATTTGGCTGTTGTTATCAAAAATGATGGAATACATTTTCGACATAAGACTAGAAAATTCGCTTACTAATTTTCTTTTGCACTCGTCCTTGAATTTCCCTTTAGCTTTTTTCATTTGCAGCACTGTCAAGCAGGTGATTGATAGGTCGCACACTTGTGACAGAATACGGGTAGTCTTTTTCATGTCGTAATATATTTTGTTTAATTTCCGTCTGCAAGTTATATGTGTCTGAATAAGAAATACATATTCTAACCATGTACCTTTTAAGATGATTTTAATAAAACTAATACATCAAGATCTTGGATAGATCCCGCACAGACTGCCCGGTATGAATAGGCCGGTATAGCGTTAACTTGGACTTTAAAGAATAAATTGCTACCCAATCTTCATCAAATATTTTGCATGATACGAATTATGGGTCTGTTACTTTCATTCGGACTCTACGACCATATTATTTGTAACCCTAACCCTATTTATCAGGTTCTCCTCCGTTTTGCCGAATACAGATGTGTTCATCAGTACGAAGAATTTTTTTTCAACTTCGTTCTTGTCTCTTGTCCTCAAGACAGAGTTAAACTGGATAGATGGATGGTGCCCTATGGACTTAGGTGGTGCCCTATGGACGTAGGTCAATATCATACCCATATCCAAATACAGTGTAATATGTCTAGGTTATAGGCCATTTGTATTTACGTTTCCGTTCACAGCTTTGTTAGATTTTAGTTAACATTTGTTGATTGTGGGGAGTCGGTGTTGTTAAGATATATCTCCACCCGAGTAATTAGCCAGTTTCTAGAAGCATACGTCATAATCAGCAATATTCGCGATACTTTATGACTCTGGATAAGTTTCGTTAAATGGACGCTCCTTCGTTTCTCGGTATTGGGAAGTATCTCGATATTTTGTTGGTATACGAGTCTAGTCATTTGAGATGGGAATACTTATCTGTATTGGGTGTTTGGATCGTGTGTTGTATTGCAATCGCGTGAAGTACCAATATTTAGCTTAGAAAGGCTTACTAAGTTACTAGTGAATCAAATAAATATGAAACAAGAAAACTATGCAAATGTGAAGATATTGTTACACGCACACGGGTATTTACTTGACCGAGCGGTTGTCAAACCCTGGCGTGATTCTCGCTAGAAGTCATAAGTTTACCCCGACTTTCCAAAGACTTCCATACAACTTCACTTGTAAATTAGAAAGCCCGACGTGTCCATTCTATACCTAAATTTTCCTCTAATTAATGCAAGACCACAGATAAACCAAACTGCCAACTATCTATCAACCGTACCTCTGCGTGTTTTGGCTTCATTATGTTTCCGTACCACCAACCGTTCACGCCTTAGAACATATATGAGTACTCCCTAACAATGGGAACTATTTTAACTCCCCCACCTTAGGCCAGTCAATGTATGCTTTCCAGGCACATTTCGCCAATATAACTGCACCATATTCGCCCACATGGTGACATAAACGGTGTCTGCCAAGTCCCTTTTTTATTTATTCCCTTGTGTAATTTACCGGTTTAATACCGTAAGTACTGTCCTTGCAGTCACGCTACCAATGTATACCACTAGATTTTAATATGGACTATTTTACTACAGGGACATTCATTCGGTTGTGGTCGGAATTCACTACTAGTGAACCAGGACATCATGGAAACATACTAACACTTCACTCCGTGACGTTTGCTCCTAATAATTAGCTCATTAGTTCGGGCTAGGAATATTTCCATGGCGCCGAATTCCAATAATCACACAAGTAATCACACAAATCTAACAATTGCTTGAAACGGGGCGCTATAACCAAGTGCGCATACTCTAAATTTACTACAATATTAAACTATCGTGATGTGTGGTTATTATGTGATTAGAGAAAAATTAATATGGTATTACCTTTCAGTTAACAACGAATGCTGTCTTGAGGTCCTTGGAAACAGGGGAAACATGGACTATCAAGCCATGCTCATGAAAGTGTTTGATTCACTCGTGATGAGACACATACCAATAAAACTGAACTGCGGTAGAGAATCACATATATTTCCTACTCATTAAATCTGGAATAGGTTTATCACAATTAATAAATTAGCGATCAAATCGATTGGTTAATAGTACCTGGCATTCACACAGCCATTGACATTTGACCTGTATCATTTTGGGTACCAACCGATAATCGCTGTGGCTGTCAATTAATTAATCCGAATACTTCAGACCGACTTCCAAAACACATTATGTCTTTGAATCATTATCAGTGTTAGTCAATATCGTGTTAGGAGTAATCCACTTAAACCCAAAACTTGGAAGCGATTGCATCACAGACCAAGCATATCAAATGTTGATATCAATGCACATTGTATAGTCACTTAGTTTGGAAGGGTTATAGCCGGAAACTACTTGGTTGTTAGCTTTACTAAATCATTTTATCACATAGTAGGTATAATTTTCCTTTAGTATGTGCAGTTTCATATTTTTGGGTCTCCTATCTGACAGAACTTTATCCAACCATAGCATCTTTAAGCAGTGTATATGGGATGCAAATCCAACTCAAAAAGAAATTTGTTTACGTCTTCTGTACAGTCTATTGTTCCGTCTGTCAGAATGAACGAAAATATTCGTTCTTCTTTCTATCTAAATAATTTCCACTGAATTAAAAACTATGTGATTAAAAGAAACTCAAATGGGTAATGATTTAATATTAAATTTATCAAACTCGTTTCATAAATTCAATATTAAATCGTTAACCATTTGAGATCCTCTATCTCTCAAATTTTCATGTGCATCTACTAGCAGCTTAACGTCGGTTTGAGAGATATCATAGTAGTCACTAAAATTATTAAAGATGCATTTTTCTCTGTTCTGGGCACCGCTTCATTTGTTATGCTCGATTCGTTATGGTCGAGTAAAGCGCCTTTTCTGACTATATGTTATCATCTTCAAAACGTTAAAACTACTAATATATTCATATGGGTACGTCCCTTTCCTAGTCAACCGATCAAACTAGCCTGGCTTGATAAATGCTTTTGTTATCTTGAAATAAGTTTTTTTGAAGATTTACAGCCAATGTTGGTACTGTTAAAGAATTGAAGGAAATCAACGAATTTAAAGCGGTCTATGATAAAAGACATGTATCATTCCATGTTATTTGGTATGCTACTTTTATATCCGCTGGTATTTTCCCTAGCAGCTGACGTTATGAGACGGTCTAGCCCTGAGATTGTAAAATACCACAGGTACTTTAGTTCTCGTAAAGTAATCAGAATGGATAGGTTCTCCATTTTTACCAGTAATACGGCAGTGATCCCTTACCTGATCGTCATATAGTTTATTGCTGCAAATTTGACAGGAAGTTGAATTTTTACTACTACGTTGTTCATTTTCCTTACTTTTTGAGAGGCTCTCATATTTCTGTTACTTTATCGTCCAGATAACTAAGAAAGTTTGAAAAGAACAGTTTGTCTGAGATGCAGTGCCCCACTCATGAACATCCCATTGCATCGCACTTCAATATAGGTATAACCACATGGAAATTGTTTGGTCATTTGTTCTGTAAAATTAACCTTGCTGATTTTAACCCTTTGTTTCAGAATCGGCATAAATGGGAAATGGTACCTACATTTGTTTTTGATGCTTTTTATTTTAGGGTATTTTGGTCTCTAGTAGCAAAGCAATCTCTCATTTAGATTCAGTACGTAACAATCATTACCGTGATTTTCCAGAAACTTTTCTGTGATAAAAAGCGAAGACATCTTCTACATAAATTCAGTTTTTGTTCTTGTTTGCCACTGCTATATAGCAATCGGGAAATGTTTTTGATCGTTACATAATTGTTTTTCTCATCGTTTAGTAATAATAGTCAAACAATAATATCCTCTTTTCATTGCTAATCCTTAATGGGTATAATCCATATCTAACCCATAAATATTGATAGCCAAGTTGTTATCAAGTTTTTGAAACGTATCTATTTATTTGTTGATTTTGTTTTGTTTTGTGGGTTTCAAATGCAGTTTGAACACATTATTTTTATATAATGCCAATGAAATGTTAGCTAAGTGTCCTTCCCAAGGTCACGACAAGGAAGCCGACCCCGACTGACTTTGGCAGGTATTGAACACGAGACCTTGGACTACAAGTCCGACGTTCTATGCCCTCAGCTACCGTGGCTCCCTAAAGTATATTTTAATGAAACTAAGAACTTGATATCATGGAAAATAAACTTATCAACATGATTTGCATGCTTTCATATGTGCTTGACACTGCAGTCAGCATTAACCAAAAGCTGACAAAAAAAACAGACCATTGAAAACATTTATCAGCACTTTTTTTTCGAGATTTATGTACCTTTTTGTCGTGCTTTTTCTTTGTGTTGAGGAATGTTACTCTTTGCTGAAAGTGGAGTGTATTGCTAGATGCTTAGATAAACAACGAGAATACGCCAAATTACTAAACCGTTCTCCTGCTTTCAAAATGCTCCAAAAAGGCGCTTTATTACGCCAGAAGCATGCAGGATACTGTCATTAACATTGTTTACATTTAACACAGGTGCGGCTTAACTACAACAGAAAGCATCAATTGTCTCTGCTACATTATTTCTCCCTCAAATGTTACCATTTTGTGCATCTGTATGTTTTAAAAATACTTTAGTTTATTCTCATGTTACCAATTATTTTGTCCTTATAACTGCTACAATTTGTTCTTTCATATTTGATACGAATTTATCTAAGTCATTACTATATTCACATCTTTGCCTACCGGAGCCTTGGAATCTTTTAACAAGTGTTCGTCTATATTCATCTTTACAACAAATCTGGCCTATGAGCCAGTGTTCATGGAGGTGGAACATGGTTTGTGTCCGTTTTCAAATAGGATTGTCTTGGAGTTTGTACTGGTTTAATTACTGGCGATGGCACATATTTAATTATTATTTGATTATTGGTGATGGTACAGGTTTAATTAGTAGCATGATGTCCCACCCAGTCACTTTATCCTGACGCCAGGTCGACCAGTCCTAGCATTAAAGCCCTTAATGCTGAGCGCCAAGCGAGGCAGCGACTAGCACCATTTATTTAAAAGTCTTCGGTATGACTCGGCCATGGTTTCGAATCTGCGACTTACCGCATCCCTGAATTTGTGAACTGTTATGCACATATTGCTTGCCAGTTATTATTAATGTTTAAATAATATCTAGTTGAGAAAATCAACAGGAACCAAAATAGGTTGTGACTGTCAGGGTCGTTATAAATAGCTACCTGATTCGTACCATCACTTTGAATAAGTCTTCCAAATTAACAACCATGGAGTTTTAGTATCTTTTGGCACGATACTTTTGCTAAAGTAACCTGTAAAGCTTCTTTTTTAATAATTCGTTCAATCTTAATACTTTAAAGTGGTGGTGTTCCAGGTAAAAAACGAAACTTTTTGCCTTTTTATTGCTTTTCCGATTGTACAAGACTTTGGTAATCCCTTACTAACACCGAAATATCTGGCAAAGTTGTAAAAGTTAATCTAGCTAGCACTTTTTTTATTTGTGCCCGTGAAACGTTTATACCTACACCATGGCATGAACATCTTGCTTTTAAGATTATTTTAATTTATGTTTTGTTAGCATCTGTTTTATCAGAACCATGCAACTACGATATCATCCATTAAATATGGGGCACTAAGTGAGAGTCCATTACTACTGCATCATTAGTATTGTTACAAGGGGTATTTGTTTGACCGAGCGGTGTCAAACCCTGGCACGATTCCCGCTAGAAGTCATAAGTTTACCCCAAATTTCCAAAGACTTCCATACAACTTCACTTGTAAATTAGAAAGTTCGATGTGTCCATTCTATACATAAAGTTTACTCTAATCAATGCAAGACCACAACTCTCACAACCTGCCAAATACCATTCATCTGCACATCGGAATGGTTTCTCTTCGTTAGGTTTCCGTACCGCCAGCAGTTCACGACGTAGAAATTATACAACTATACCCTAACACAGGGAACTATTTTAACTACGCCACCTTAGGCCAGTCAATCCCTGGTTTTCATGCACATTTCACCAAACTGCATCACATTTGCCATCATGGCGACACTAACGGTATCTGCCGAGTGCCTTCTTATTTATTCCTGTGTGTAATTTACCGGTTTCCAACCGTAAATACTGCTACTACAGTCACACCACCAATGTACACCACTGGATTTTAATAGGGACTATTTTTTCCAGGGTCACTCGTTCGGTTTTGACCTGAATTCACTACCAGTGAACCATGGCATCATGGAAACCCACTAACACTTCACTCTTTGACGTTTGCTCCCAGTAATTGGCTAATTATTTCGGGCTAAGGAATATTTCCATTGCATCGAATTCCAATAATCAGACAAGTAATCCAAAAAAATCCAAGAATTCCTTAAAACGGGGCGCTATAACCAAATGCGCATACTCCAAACTTATTACAGTATTATACTGTGTGTTCGGCCTTAACTAATTTGCTTTGGATCTGGTAAGTACACATCGTTATCCATCGTTTCTATGTATGTGTTGGTCATCCCTATTCATAGTATTACAGTCACTGTAAATATTTATTGCACTCCTAATTTCCTGATTGAACCATCAAATGGATTATCTTCAAAAATACTAAGAGATGGTGATACAACTTTTATCATGATTATACACTATAGTTATATATAATGTAGTAAATTTAGAGTATGTGCACTTGGTTGTAGTGCCCCGTTTTAAGCATTTCTTAGATTTGTGTGATTACTTGTTTGATTATTGGAATTCGGCGCCATGGAAATATTCCTGGCCCGAACTAATGAGCTAATTAATAGGAGCAAACGTCACGGAGTGAAGTGTTAGTGTATTTCCATGATGTCCTGGTTCACTAGTAGTGAATTCCGACCAAAACCGAATGAATGTCCCTGTAGTAAAATAGTCCATATTAAAATCTAGTGGTATACATTGGTAGCGTGACTGCAAGGACAGTACTTACGGTATTAAACCGGTAAATTACACAAGGGCATAAATAAAAAGGGACTTGGCAGACACCGTTTATGTCGCCATGCAGGCGAATATGGTGCAGTTATATCGCGAAATGTGCCTGGAAAGCATACATTGACTGGCCTAAGGTGGCGGAGTTAAAATAGTTCCCATTGTTAGGGAGTACTCATATATGTTCTAAGGCGTGAACGGTTGGTGGTACGGAAACATAATGAAGCCAAAACACGCAGATGTACGGTTGATAGATAGTTGGCAGTTTGGTTTATCTGTGGTCTTGCATTAATTAGAGGAAAATTTAGGTATAGAATGGACACGTCGGGCTTTCTGATTTACAACTGAGGTTGTATGGAAGTCTTTGGAAAGTCGGGGAAACTTATGACTTCTAGCGAGAATCGCGCCAGGGTTTGACAACCACTCGGTCAAGTAAATACCCGTGTGCGTGTAAAAATAATTATAACTTCTTCATTCCACTACCATACATTAAAATACTCAAGGTTTCTAATAAATATTGGTTTAATACTTTCACTGAAGAATTTTCTAACACATATCGTGTTTATTATTACCAATTAAAAATGATGTTATTGTTTGCTTTATTTCTAGTTTTGGTTGTTTTACTTTAATAATGATTTTTGTTTCTCTTATGATTTTTTGCTCGAGTCTCGAACCTGCTTTGAGTACCTTCTAATACTTTAAAACCAGTTTTAGACGCTAGTGATTTCATGACGTATTTACTTATTGTTCGCTGTTTGCTTGCTTCAGTCTTGCTACCACAAGAAACAATGTTTTAATGAGTCAAATACGTTTCCAAATATGAACCCCCACAAATGAGTTTCCTTTTCTGATATCGTGTATTATTTACTAATGTGTAATATAATTTTTATTGAGAAGTAACAAGTTTCTCTTTTATTATTCAAATCTACCTCTGTATTACCTATTGAATCGTAATGTCACACACTTTGTGACAGAGGATATTTGATATATCTAGTTTACGTGCAAACAAATTACCTCATTTGGCCGTATATTTAATGGAATACCTGGCTGGCCTTTTCGGGTAAATACAAATAATGCATCAGAGTTGCTTACATTAATATATAAGCCTTTACCTAAACTGCAATTTATTAACAAAGAATTAATATATTTTATATTTAGTTTTATCTACAGTATTATAACAAACTATTCCGTATATTGTTTGGAATTGTAAAAGCAGCCTTGTAAATATTTTCTAATATTATCGTGCATCTTTCTGATTTTGTAGTATGCTTCAATTGTTACGTCAGTGGTACCAAAGCCAACCAAGTGCTTTAGCTAACACTAAGCTCTTAATGCTGAGAGCCAAGCGAGGCAACTGCTAGTACCATTTCTTTTTAAATTAAAAAATGTCTTTGGTATGACTCGGTCTGGGTTCGAACCCGCGAACCCCCGCATCCGAGGCAGACGCTCCAACCACTTACGCTACCGGAGCAGTTATTCTTAAGTTATAAATATTATGCAAATTACACACACACACACACACACGTGCGCGCGCGAGCGCGTCTCTAGCGATGACACCAGCAATTCAAGTTTTTGTGATAATATTGTGCGTTGCTTCTGTTATACCAACATCAATAATCAGTGCGTTGAAAGTAAACGATGAAAGATGAAAATTAAAATTCAGTCACCGATTAAGTAAGGGATGACTGAGGCATGTAAACGAATTCCATAGTGATGACACACAAAGCCATGAACTGGTTAAAACTAGGTAGAGCCCTTAGACTTTTTCCCAATCTCAATAGCTATGAGAAACATCGGACTTAGTGGTATGCAACTAAGAATTATAATGAAATTAAATTTTCAGTCTCATAATAAAGAAGCAAAAGATTCTAAACACAGTTATGTTTTTAAATGAAAAAATATGTTATTGATAAAAAAGCAAACTATTCTAAACACATCTATGTAATATGATGAAAAATTGTTATGCTGATAATAAACAAGCAAAATATTCTAAACATAACTGGGTATTATAATATAAATAATTAACCTGATGTTTATAATAAAAAACAAAATATACCAAACAGCTCTTCATGTTACCTGACTGCCATTATACGTTGGATGGCACAACTGGAAACGGTAGAACAAAATTAGTACAAAATTTATTTAGAAAATTTGTGGATTAAAACACAGTAAACTATGGATTCATTCATCGGTGACCAACCAAACTATGGTATTCTGAGAAAATTAGTTGATGCATTAGAGAAACAAAACTAATTAAATGTTGGATCTAATTTCTCCCGAAACGCTACACCAGTTGAAAAGTTAAATAATGATATCAACAAAACAACTGGTGGTATTACAATGTATGGTAAATAGTATGAATATGATTAAATAGTTTTCAGTATCACGAGATAAAACCGACTATGGTGTGATCTTACAGTATCGTCATATTATGACGTGCCTAAGCATACAGGACGAAATACAAAATGATTTCTTTTATTTAATGGGTTGAATAATAAGGATGGTAGGCAATAATCGTCGGTTGGGTGATCCTTGCAAAAACATATTTTCATATGTAAATTGTAATGAACTAATTTAGCTTCATGGCTTTTGATAAAAAGAATGCAAACACGACATCGCTATATGCCTGGCTTCGGTGTTTTTTGTTTTGTTTTTGTTTTTTTTAATGACGTGAGATATTTGCAAAAGGGCATCTACAATCCCTTGTCTGGTAGGCCGTATTAAAGTCATCCTCTGTTACATGCACTTAGACTGCCCTAGGCAGAATTGTCTTTAGGTGAACTCGGTGAGTTGTTGACTATGATTACAATCGTGTGTGTGAATTCTCTTTGGAGTTCCTGGCACAAATGCTTGGAATTCTGGAGATAATTCAGACTGTGCCCACAGAAAACGAAGTACGTGTATGTGGAACCACCGTTTGTAATCCAGAATGATGCAAGCAGCGCTAATGTTTTTTGTTTCTAGTGTAAACATTCGTAGTGAAGGGATTAAAGTATGCAGTTGTGTGTGAATGGTGACAAATGATTTGCAGGTGTACTGTGATTTCAGAAAAATATTTTAAATAACAGCATGTTATTTTTAAAATTCAGAACGCAAAAAATGTTTCAATATATACTATGTTTGTATGGTAATACAGATAGTCTAAATTGCACAATGTTTATATAGCATGTCACTGGTAGGCCAGCTCACATGTTTACTAAATCATTATTTATAGTAAACACGTTTGGCTCTAGCAATCAATGGGATGCGGACATTTTTCACAGAAATAGCACCGTTTCCGACTAAACAACGTGTATTTACCTACGCATCTCCTTGTGCCACAATGCAAACACGAGAATTAGTACATTTTAATATCGAAAACTGTAACTACATCCATCGATAATTTACAGTCGTCAACCAGCATGTATGTATGTATGTATATAATAATTAATACTACTTTTTAAATCCCATATACGCGTGCAAAAGACGCTTATCACAGTAATGGCGTTCAATCTCGACTTCGCATTATTTTACTATAGGCAATCAAACTGAGCGGCATACATACCCGTCCATGAATTGTGATGACTTTAGAAGCGTGATACGTTTTTGTGTTTGGGGATCACGTCGGCAATAATTTACTATACTGATTGTAGTGGTCAGTGGATGGGAACAAATGAAGAACGTATACTGAGAATTACTTCATAATTTACATTTTGGAAAATATTAATTTTAATGGGTACTGTTGTAGTAGTGAGAGAAGTGGGATTATCCGTGATATAACAAGGAACTTTATTTTTTTTTAAAAAGCAGATTGATAGAATTAATGAAAATAATGGTGGCCCACATGGATATATACGTATGTAATTCCCGTCTCTGGGAAACATAGGTAGTTCTCTACTGCAATCAAACATTATATTTGGAAATGGGCATAAAAATAGCAGAAGTAAATGGGATTTAGGATCTTAATCAGATTGCACTTCACATCCAGTTCAACAATGTTTTGCGGACCAGATCCAAAAACTAATCTGAAAAAGATTTCTTCTACCTGATGAAGAACTCTATTAGGTCAAGCCACGGAGAACCTGATAAATAGGTTTATGTTGAATTGATCAGAATACCGGAACAAAGAAAATCAGAAAAAATGGTAACAAACCCAAGACATGTATCAAGAAAAAATATTTGATGAAGATTTGGTAATAATTCATTTTGTAAAGTCAAAATTTATGCTCAACCGACCCATTGATACCGGACAGTTGGTGTTGGACTTTTAGGTCAAGAATATTAATTTGTTAGACAAAGACACAGCTGATGGAATTTAAGACCAAAATATATGCAGTGACATGAAAAAGAATAGTTCGTATTATGACTCAAGCAATACAATGATAATCATCCGCTTCACTTCTGCGAAAAAAAAAAAACAGTAGGGAAATTGAAGGACGATTGCAATGGAAAACTGATAAGAGAATTTGCTGGGCTTATGTTCAAAATGTATTCCATCATTATTGATAATATCAACCAAAGTAATAACGGAATATCAAGGCAAATTGCAAAAGAAATAAACCATGAGTTTAATTTAAAAACTCGTAACCTGAAGGGAAAACACTCATAAACCACAAAAAGTGAAAACCTCCGCATGGGAATATACAAGATAACGAAAACAATCCCGTCGCCGCTGCATACAAAAATATTTTTTCAGGGAGAAATGAATCAATGCTTATGTGTATGGGCATTATACAATCAGGGAGAAATGAATCAATACTTATGTGTATGGGCATTATAAAATCAGGGAGAAATGAATCAATACTTATGTTTATGGGCATTATAAAATAAGGTGCAAACCGTCGTGTTTCTAATTACACCATTAAGGAAACTCATTCTAAAAGTAACACATACCTTTTTGTTGAGAACACATTTCCTAAAAGCATATTATCCACGAAAACGTTAAAATATCATCCAGCCCCCCACCCCACCCCATCACAGCCCCGAACACATTCATCTTCGAACCTTTAAAACGCATACATAGAAGCAAGCGCGTGCTCAAAAAGCCCTGGTTCAAACGAAACACTATGGAGCTACGTTTTAAAGACAGTACAGAAAACTGTCTGACGGCCTCCATTAACGGCAAACATCATGAAATACCCATAGCATCTCTAAAACAAAATGTTCGAGTATCGCCATTTTTCACCTAGTGGGCTGTGTCACAAGCTCAGTGGCACAGGGGAGTGTGAGCTAGCACCAAACAAATCTTCAAAGCAAACAAGTCAAGATTCACTATGCTAACTAACAAGAAACAATTGCTGAACTCTTGGCAACTCGACAAGAAGGTTAGACGCGGCATGTGGATTGCTCGGTCATCATTTCAACAATCAATACATTTCATGAAATTCAACCATCACTCAAAATTGAAAACCTATGGGCCCTCTTGACACTACTTTCAGATTTTAAATTTTTTTCGATTCTACCTGCCATGATTCTAATTATAGGTTTCATCCGAACAATTACAACTGCCGCCTTAATTGACATATTATTAGGACAAAATATTCGAGTAAAAGCATTAAGATTTAAATTTTCATTAAATTATATTAAAAGTAAATTTTTCATAAAATTATATTGAAAGTAATTTTCCACTAAAATATATTGAGATTAATTTTATCTATTTCTATACTACGGCTGTATACTATTTTAATAAAGATCGCGCTTTACGAGCAAGTGCAAAAACCCATAGAATACATTCCTCTTGTATCCAAAGGTCAGCAGTTTAGTTTTGGTGGGAATCTGCTAATTACTGAATCCTTAATGAATGAGTAAGCTAGATGATTCACACGTTTCCCGTGGGAAAGGACGAGAGTCTTGTTCTGATTCGAAATGCGCGACCACAAGTACTGCGTATAAATTGAGAGCAGGCTTATGCAGAATTAATTCGTTCATCAAGAGTCAGAACGGCTGTCTTTCATTACAGGTAAGAATCGTCTGTGTTCGTAAATTTCTTTCATTACAGGTAAGAATCGTCTGTGTTCGTAAACTTCTTTCATTACAGGTAAGAATCGTCTGTGTTCGTAAACTTCTTTCATTACAGGTAAGAATCGTCTGTGTTCGTAAACTTCTTTCATTACAGGTAAGAATCGTCTGTGTTCGTAAACTTCTTTCATTACAGGTAAGAATCGTCTGTGTTCGTAAACTTCTTTCATTAAAGGTAAGAATCGTCTGTGTTCGTAAACTTCTTTCATTACAGGTAAGAATTGTACGTGTTCGTAAACTTCTTTAAATAATATGTACTTCTTAATCTTTGAGATTTTACGGGAAAGTTCATATTTTTGCAACATTTTTATGAGTCCTTTTTATATTATAATATAATGGAATGTTTAATTGTTTCAAAGAACTTATATTCATTTGTATTTTGGTATGTTTTATTGGAAAGATGAATTCGCTACTAACTTGATGTTTAGATTTAATATGGAAATAAAAGATTCTTTAAGATATAAAGAATAATGTTAACCTATTCCAAATTAGTATTCTATTTTAAATTTAGTAAAATACATTTCTTCAAAACGAGTGTTGCATTATATCGCAACTATTGAATTTTATACGTTTTGGCTATAATGAATTTATTAAGATATAATTATCTGTATTATATTCTAAAAGGCAGAAATTATAAAATGTATGAAGTTGGTAAGCTCGAAGGAAAAGTGTAATCTTGTATGTATTTCGTGTATCTTAAATATAAAGGCTTTATAGATGTGTCAATAGAATATATATACTAATAATAATATTAATAAATTATTTCAATAAAATTCGCGCATCGAGTCAGAACAGCTCTTTCCTTACAGTCGCTCCCGTTACCTCTCGTTCAGCCTCCCCAAGATGTAGCCGTATCTACACCGTTATGAGTTATGAGTGACACCCTTTGTTAAGAGAGCCTGAACTCTCTCTCTCTCTCACTCTCTCTCCCTCTCTCTCTCTATCTCTCTCTCTCTCTCTCTCTCTCTCTCTCTCTCCATTGGCAAATTCCTTATTATGGCAAGAAATGAGAAGGTTGTGATACAGAAAATCTCTTTCATAACAATGCTTGTCTCGCAGATTGTGAAATCTTGTGGATAAAGTAGCTACTAGGCGATTGTCTCCTTGTGTGGGCTTTCGATACAATAACTGGCACCTTCGACGTATACTCTCAATAACGGTTGAGTTTTATGTTAATGTGATTCCTATCTGTTGGGAAAACATGTGTGTGTGTGTGTGTGTGTGTGTGTTACAACTTATGTTGGCAACTGAACAGACACAGAATTACCAAAAAAAAAAAAAAGACCAATAACACAAGTTCAATACAGAACAAAATCTTGTAATTTTGATTAACAAACTAAGAGAAAATAATCATAGTTTAGTATTTCGAAGATCGCTCACCCTTAGTGAAGGATTCATACTTAATTGTCTTTCGAAGACCCCCTTCCACATACACTCATTGTTGAAAAGACAATTCAACAACCAATCTTCTTATTCATCGAAATGTTCCCAAGATTATTTTTCAAACAAGAATTACTAGAGAAATTTTTTTTACTAAACTCGTGCAAAAAATAATCTCACACAGTTGTCTTTGTGTTTTACATGGTTCTATTGTGCCAAGTGTACAGCAGCAATATGTTACTGAGTACTCTTCCAATTTGCCCCTTTTCTACGCTGTACCACTCCATTAAATTTTTTCGATATGTAAATTAGTATAAAATCCACGAGGAATTCTGATTACAACGGTACCCTAACATGTGTGGAAACCGGTCATCGAATCTGGGGCCACAGAAGTTCAAAGCAATTTTAATAATTATTTTTACATTACTCCTACTACATGTATTATAGATGGAGGCGATTCTTTTTTGGTAAACAATTTGGATGCATGCGGATCAAAACTTTTAACATTACTATGTTGCACTATAGTTCTATAAGATTTTATCGAAGGCATTTCTATGAAATATCGGTCTACTGTTTGCCGCTTATCTATAATAATGATTTCGTTTTCATTAAAAAGTCGTTTACCTTTCCATCTTGATAACTGTAGATTTGCTGAATGCCTAATGGTTAGTCAGGTGCTCTTCTCTAAACATGTTAATGCACATGTTATCAGTATGAACTAATGAATATAATATTCCGATAAATCTTGCGAAACGTGTCATTTGTAATGACAAATGTGGTGTATAATTACTACTGGGTTGGTAAACTGTAATTTGTTTGTCAGAATCCGAACATGAAGAGAGCCATGGTGCCGAAATGGCTGGAATACCAGATTCTCGGCGATAAGACTGTGCTTTCGAATCCTGCCCAAATCAGGACGAGTTGGCCGCCGTGATATATTAGCAATTAGATAACGTGTCCTGGGCCAACATACTTGTACTATCCTGTGTAAACTGGTTAATCACTTTCCACGCAACTTAAAGCTGGTTATGCAGGTTAATAAAATTATCCAACCATCATCTGATGTTTTTCTTCTTCTAAAACCCTTACACTGCCCTATCCTCCAGTATTTGTAATGGGAAACTATATGCCACTGGCCAAATCGATTGATTTGTTGCGCTAAAATATGTCCCCATCAGCCTATTTCCATGACATATTTTGTTTTCTTATAATTTCCACAAAAGCTGTATCACAAAAGTTTTAACCGCCTAATTTTGGCCCTAAACAACACTCCATCCCTATCCCATCCATCCTTCCACTGTATTCTTAAAAACCTAAACCCCTGTCCTACAGCCACAGGTTCCACCAAAAATATAGGATAAAAATTAGCGCCTATATTTGATATAATTTTTTTTATGGCGTCCAGATTTAAAAGAACTAAAGACAACTAAAACACTTTACCCAATTTTAGAACAGCAGCTTTTTAAAAAGCAGTAACTCTATTAGACGAAATAAAGATATATTAAACAGAAATAAACACTTTTATAAATAAAAGACATTAAATCTTTTATTTTCAAAAAATACTGTTTTAAAATTGACGATGCTCATACTTTAAAAAAATACAAAGGGCGATATTAAATTTTGCAAAAACTAATAAACTGTGCAGTATGGCTTGCAACAGCAGGATGTGGAATATATTATAAGAATTTATATCTTGGAGATGAGTTAGTAACATCAATATATCAGTGTCACGTGATTTTTAGATAAGAAAAGTCGTGTCTGAATGCACAATAGCATTGCCAGATAACAAAGCTTTTAACTTCACAGACAACAGCATAGACCTTGAAACAATGTAATTAATTTGCAATAACACTAATAGGCCACAACATTATAATAACACTAATAGGCCACAACATTATAATAACACTAATAGGCCACAACATTATAATAACACTAATAGGCCACAATATTATAATAACACTAATAGGCCACAACATTATAATAACACTAATAGGCCACAATATTATAATAACACTAATAGGCCACAACATTATAATAACACTAATAGGCCACAACATTATAATAACACTAATAGGCCACAATATTATAATAACACTAATAGGCCACAACATTATCATTGGAGATATGTAAGAAAGAAGTATTAAGACGCTATTTCTACTACATTAGTGTAAATCTAACATGTACCACAAATATGTCAGCTGGAATAGAGTTTAAAGAAAATGTATGACCTACGGCAGGATAGTTTGCAGAACCCGATTATGAATTTTATAACACTCAGTTAACATAAGACGAAACATGATGAATGAATTAACAGCGGAATAACAGACGACGGAATAGTGCGTGTTGTTGTTGTTGTTGTAGGGTTTAACGCCATTTTTCAGCACACGATAGGCTATACATGGCGGCCAGTATTAATGGTGGAGGAAGAACCCAAGTAGTGAAAGGGGTCACCCTACGTACAATGGGAATTAGCATTACAGGGACCCCTGGGTCACTCTACGTACAATGGAAATTTAACATGGCGAAAAATCGTGGGTTACTCTACGTACAAGGGGAATTTAACATGGCAATAAATCGTGGGTCACTCTACGTACAAGGGGAATTTAACATGGCAATAAATCGTGGGTCACTCTACGTACAAGGGGAATTTAACATGGGATTTTTTTTTAAAAAAATTTTTTAAAAAAAGGGGTAGGCAATGGAAAGGCTATCTCTTTTCGAGATATATGGCTGGCCCTGAAAAGGGCCTTTGGGTTTTTCTTCTTCTTCTAATTTCTTCTTTTCCTCCACCAAGTTCTTATTTTATCTCCTACACTCTTCTTCTCTTTCTTTTTTTTCTTCTCCTCCTCTTCATTCTTCTTCTCTTCCTCCTCTTCTTTCTTCCTCTTTTCATTTTCTTCTTCTTTTTCAATTTTTTCGTTCCAATTGCGTATTCTTATTCTTTCCTCTTCATCCTCCTTCAACTCCTTGATCTCTTTCATGACACCACTAATCTTGTCCTTTGCTTTCCTTAAGTTATTAATTTCCATCTTCACACGATGGGGACTATAGGAATAATGGTCTTCAACCAGTCTTAATAGCATCTGTTCCATTATTCCTAAGTTGTCTAAAACGTCTTGCAAGGTTTGTATTTTGTCGATTTGGTTTGACGCCATCTTCTTTTTATTCTTTGCAGAATGGTTTGAACAACGAACACTGTGGGTTCTTATAGTGAAAGCGCGGACGTGAAGGAAAACATCCCCCTAATAACATAAATTTGATCTTACCTAGATCATGACTAACATCGCGCGGACGTGAAGGAAAACATCCCCACTTTTCTCATTTCATATAATATAACCCAAACTATACTCTCCACATACGCTAAGAAACAATAAAGAAACCCATAATCTACTATTCACACAAACTTACTTTATTAGTTACTAACACAAACACAAACACACAATCACATACACTTTCACTATTAATAAAGAGTTAGTGTTTATATTCACACTACTCTACCTACACACATTGGCAAATCGATCGTTATTTCTTTTCTAGAGTATTGGGTAGCCCTGAAAAGGGCTGTTTTGTTTGGAACTTCATGGACACCTGGTTAATGGTGGCACCTTCCAGGCCTGGCGCCACATACACATCTTATCCCCCAGTTACTTTTTACCTTTTGGGGGGAGAGAGCAGAGGCAGGATATGTCGCTTCAGAATCCCAATTTTCGCTCTCTGGGATTTTGAAATTTCTTCTCTCCTTTTCCTCCTCCTCTTCTTTGTTTCTTCTCTCCTCCTCTTTATATCTTCTTTCTTCTTCTTTATATCTTCTCTCCTCCTCTTCTTTGTTTCTTCTTTCCTCCTCTCTTATCCTTCCCTCCTCGACAATGGCTTCCGCGGCCAGTTCATTTAATATGCGCCTGGCATATTCCAGATGCACATGAAGCTCCAACAGTTTCTCAAGTCTCGTGTTCATTTTTTGGTGTTGATCAATCAACAAGGGTAGCTGGACTGCCGAACGAGTTTCAATTTATACTGAAAGCGCGGACGTGAAGGAAAACATCCCCCTAATAACATAAAATTCATCTTACCTAGATCATGACCAAAAGTAAAAACAACAACGCGCGGACCTAAAAGAAACACTCACTCACTTTTTTATGCTACCCATCATTATTTTAAAATTTTTTATAAATCACTTCAATAGACTATCCACATACTCAAATCAATCCAATCTAACCCCAAATATACACCTCAAACAGCCCAAAAAAAACAAAAATCATTTTAATCTACTATCCACACCAACCTACTTGATCACTTACTAACACTAACACACCAACACATACCCTCACATTTTTAAAAGCAAGAGTTAGTGTTTATTTTCACACTACTCTACCTACACATTTTGGCAAATCGATCGTTATTTCTTTTCTAGACTATTGGGTAGCCCTGAAAAGGGCTGTTTTTTTTGTTTTTTTTTGCTATGGCATTCTTTTTTTAGTTTCTAAGAATGCGATGTCCTCTGAGGATAGACTTTCTGGCGATAGGTCTGCTTCTTCGGAAAGAGAAGAAGAACTCTTTAGTGTCGATACGACAATCGACAAAGCCTCTGTCAGCTTCAGGTTGCTGCTGCTGCTGTTGTTGTTGTTGCTGCTGTTGCTGCTGTCTCTGAAGTCTGTACTTCTCTGTCCATTCTTCTTTCTCCCTGTTCATTTCTTCTCTGAAGAGCTCTTCTATCAGGTCTTCAGTGATTTTTAACATTCTCACATTCTCTATTTCTTCTGGCTTCGGTATCAGACTGTGTCTGACCCTATGCAAATTCACGTAGGCTTCGTTGAGCTTAGCTAGTTTGGAACACATCTTCTTAGGAGGATGAGTCGATAATGGATGGTTAGACTGGAAACAACCCCGGTTCTTAAAGTCAAAGCGCGGACGTGAAGGAAAACATCCCCCACACGGTTTTCGAGCCGCAACGTTCAGTGAGTGTCATGAGAGGGATAGTAAGAAATCAAAGAGCATCAATCCAACATTCTTATAGCTAAACAAACCACAAAGGCATTTTTTCAAAACACAACATTTTTTTATTCAAAAATCACTTAACACTAAACAACAACTCTAACATTTTTAACAATAATCCAACACTATAACATCAAACAATTTTTTTCAAACACAAACTTTTTTTCTCAATGGACAATCTACTTTAAACAAGGCTGACAACGTTGTGAATGAAATTGTGATTTCCACTGTTGGAAATCATTAGGCCATTGATGGACACTACGTTTCCTAGCTTGAGACAAAAGATAAGCATAATGGTCACAGAACCATCGATCTACTTTCACATCGTTTCTAGCAGAAGAACGAGGATCGAAATGAGTCACTAAATGTTCTAAGGAATAGCCCAGGCTGCGATGATGCAGAAAATACACACAGTACTGTCCACACACCAAGGAATCTGTGCCTTGTAATTTCACGTTATTGAATCGGGTGGTTTGAGCATTTCTTCTCATAAAGTCGATGATATCGTCTTCCAAAGGGGGCAATCCGTACGAATCGAAATATTCCACACATCCTTCTTGAGGAAAGTAGACGGATACCCAGTGGGTTCCTGGGAGATGACTGTCGTCCGTGTTGATCACGTAAGCTTGATGGTCTTGAGGTTTGCGATGAGGGAGTTCATCTTTAGCACAGACGACAGGATTCCAAGAAGCCGTATACGAACTGTGGTTCAAAAGGTAATAAAGTTCCCAGGTATCCATTTGTGTGGTTTTTTTCTTCTTCACAGGTAATAATACGTCGTCAATTCGATCCTGACTTTTTGCTTGAAAATGTCTGACGAATAAACGGTTATTCGTTCTGTTTCCTCACTCTGATTCAGGAGAGCTTCGATACGATGGATCTCTTGAGTGGTTAATGGTGGACAAGAATGTTCACGCAAGTCTTTATACCACTGGTGCAACACGTCTTTGTCCGAGATGAGACTCCAAGCTTCGTCCAGATACTCGTCCAATTTTTCTTCTTGACTCAACATTAGGCATTTATCGTGTTGAATTTGACTGGGATGATCGTTTTGACATCCATAGCAATTTTTCTTGATCAATTCTGTTATTTTGTCGACCAAGTGTTTGGCAAAACAGGAGACTAAATGGGCTTCTTGTTCTGGCCATCTCGACTTCATCATGATTACTTCTTCTTCTTTTTCCACGGTCTCCTCACATTCCATGTCCAAAGTTTCTCCACTAGGTAAAGAGGGATAACAGTCTTCCATAGCTTCTAATAATCTAGAATGACTTCTCTCAAACTGTTGATTTCTATGGTATTATCGAATTCTGCATACAGGATGACGTTCACTGTCTTGTCCAGTTTATCTGCAAACTGAAGTTCCACACGAATCTGGCCAGATTTTATAGGGTGGAAATGTCCCTCGTCGCTGCCTTGGTCTGGAGTGAAATCGAAAGCCCACAAAGCGTAGCCTCCTGCATAATCGTCGTACTCAATGCCGTGACTGGTGTTGGTTCCTAACTGGCCGGTGGCTTCGTACAGGGACAAGTACGATCTCAAGTAATTTTTGTTGGTAAAGTCAGTTTCGAAAGGTCGGGTACACAAGGTCTTGCCATCGCGACTGACTTCGATTTTCTTCACTAAAAAGTGTTGAAAGTTGAAAGGATTTTCAGTGAAGGCTCCGTTGAAGGCTGCATTCGAGACCATACCAAGGATCAAACGTTTGGGTAACTGTCCTTGGAACAGATGATCTTCGGTTATGGATTGCAGTCCAGCAGAAATGGTGAACGTTTTCACTTCCACACGTCGTATGGGATACTTGGCGGTCGTTCTGCTCAACGTCTGACTGATGTCGTTTCCCACTTTAGGTAACACTTCTACGCGTCGTACGTAGAGTTTGGCCTCTTCGATTTGGCTTTTAGGATTGCCACCCTTAGTAGCAGTTTCATCAGCCAACAAATGGAAAGTGGCACTGCTGCGATTCAGTCTCAGGCGCACATTGACCCCGTTCAGCAAATATTTCTCTTGCAACCACATGTCCAAATGCAAACGATCCATCAGTTCTAAACTGTTCTTATTTAAGATTTTGGCTCGTCTTGCCACAAAGCCGTCATTGTCATCTGCGTCAGCTCTCTTAAACTTGCCCGCTTCGTCATCTACCCACAGCACACAGGCATTGAGATGACTTGTCTTGGCATCTGGTCCGTACGTCAAGAGATTTTCCAGGTAGGCACGGTAAGGGTAAGTATCCATGCTGCTGCTAACCAGTTTGTTGTTCAAGTACAAGTCCACTGAGCTGAACAAGGAATGCATGAAATTGTTGACGGGAGCTATAATCTCACCGACATCTACTGCACTATCATCCTTATCTAGAACTTTGACTTTCAAGTACAAGTAACTGCTATTCAGATCGATGTAATCTTCGGGCTGTCCTTTGATTTCAAACTCGATGGGAGCTGAGGCTATCAATGAGGAGACGGGATGAAATTCCACCCATTGGGATTCTTGCATCGTCATCATGGTGGGGGGCATGGCAAACAGATCCAGTTCCGTCTTGGAACAGGCGCAAGACTCTCGGTGAATCATTTTTTGTTGTTGCTGTGTCTCAATAATCGAAAACGTCTAAGTCTCGAACGGTTCTTCTTTTCTTGGCCTTTCTCGCTTGAAGTCTGGTGAAAGGGTGTTTTCTTCTTCGTCGTCTCTTTCTGCCTTGTCCTTGCTGAATGCTTGACTCGGTAGCGTGCAGGGCATTTATAGGTGTGTCTCGTCGGCCTAAAATGTCTTTGCCCGTTTGCAGCAAGACATTTTTGCCTGCCCTCATGAAGGCTTCTTTAGGGTTTTGTTTGTCGATGATGACATTTTGGAGAAATTCTTTGCCTTGTGTCAGTTCCGCATCTTTCAAGGCGTGCAATCCTCGTGTCACCATCGGTTTCAAGACTGGAGCCACCGAACGAAAGGCCGATTTTAACATGTCTCCTAAGCCGTGTCCTCGCTGTCGAGCAACCCCTCGGTACACTGGATACATGACTTACTTACTTACGAGTCGTGAGAGAACCGTTTTCGAAAATGGAGTTTCACCGTGACTTTTCCTTTGGTGAATGGAATATTTTGTCCCAGATCTCCTTTTATAGCAATGTTGACCGTGTCCAAATACGACTTACTGACAGGCAAATAGTGAGGATGGACAAATTCGCGGTGGACGTGGTAAGTGTTTCCACCTTCCTCGTCAGCGATTGTGGCAGAGTCCACTTTGAAAGGAATGACACGCAGTAACGGCACGGAGGTGTGTCCCGCCACGTTGTATTCTACCACATCGGAATACACAAAGATCAAATTCAGTCCTTGGTTCAGTTCTACCGGGGTACGAAAATACTGGCCAAAAGACTCGTTGCTGTAAATGACAACTTTTTCTTTTAGTGTATGTTCTACTTTCTTCCTCATCTTTACGTCACCACCCAACATGTCAAACAATTCATCATTAAAATAGAAACCCATGATTTTTTCCCCCTCAGGAAATTTCATCAGGAAGCGACGAGCTGTTTTGTGGTATTCCAGGGTGACAGCTTTGGACTTGAAAGTCTTAAAAGCTTCCCCAAACACGCCATTAAACTTGGAGGCTATGACGCTGACCAAATGTTGACCACTAAAATAATAGCCTGAGGGAATGAACAACTCATAGTCGGTCCACTTTGGATTGACTGTGTTTTGTTTTTTATGGGGATATTTGTTATTGTCATTCATCCACTTTTGCAATGGTTCGTCATAAACTTCCACCGTAAATTTACTTTGATTGTCAATGACATTGAGGACTTGGGTTGGGTGAATTATTTCTACCAAAGCCACTTCCCAATGGGCTTCGTGATCTAAGGGGATGGCTTGAGGTAATTTGGCCGTGTAACAGCACAACGTGTTATTGGGAAACACCTCCATGGAACTGTCACTGGGTAAGGTTAAGTAAAATTGGTTTTGGTGACTCATAATTCCAGAGTTCTGTGGCTGTCCGAGGGGTTAGTGGATGTCAGAGGCGTGTCTCCGCCCAAAATGGGGTTTTGGTTGTGGTTGTTGTTGGAGTGGTGACTGGCACTGGCACTGGACACAACGTTCCCGTTCGAAGAGAATTTCAGGGAGGGATTGGGAAGCAGGTAACCGATGCAACTGCTCAATAAAATGGTCCACAATTGTTTGTCTCCTTGTTGCAAACTCAAATTGGCGATGGCTGCCCCGATGACACAATACACCACGAAGATTTGGCAGAAAAAGACGATTTGCGTTTTAGGCACACGTTCTCCACACCACACCCACAAGGGTTGTTTTTGTAAATCTTGCACAGAAGAACTAGGTGAAGAAGGAGTGGTCGACGTAGCTGCGTCTGCTGAGTGAAAGGGCATGATGGTCACTTTTTCTTTTTATAGTCGATGACTTGCGAAGCGTCGATCCAAGAATCGAAACTGGGTGGATATCCTTTCCAACGTACTTTGACTTCTTTGACACGTCGTTTGCCCACTTTACGGGTTCTGCGTTCGAGAATGCTTTCGATGTCGTACACGTCGTCTTCTTTTTTGGTGACACGTTGTAACTCGGGCAAATAAAACGATCCTTTGAGTACTTCTCCGTTCATGTCTTCCAATTTATAGACGGCAGGATGACGGCCATGCACTCGTCCAGTGACGCGAAACAATTCGGTCGTCCAGTTAGGTAAGTAACCTTTGTCGAAAGTGCGTTTGGTTTTGCCAATGCGCACCCAATCTCCTACGGTCAACTCTCCACTTTTCTTGGGGACAGCCCTCGTCGGGGACGTACCGAACAGGCGCTCAAACACCAACACTTCGTTGTCGGGAGTCACGTCTTGCGGGGCACGTCCGATGCTTCGATGGTAAGATTGGTTGTACGCTTGCACCAGGTGCGGTAAGATGTCGATGTACTTCAGAGTGTGGTGATGTGTAAAATATTTCCACATGCGTTCTTTCAAAGTGCGTTGAAAACGTTCCACGATGCTGGCTTTGGTTTCGGGATTTTCGGTGGTAAAAAAATGAATGTCACGTTTCTTTAATTCTTTTTGGAAAGCTTGGTTCAGAAATTCGGTGCCTTTGTCCGTTTGCCATCGAAGAGGGTGACGACCGCTTTGTTTCAACACCCGTTGTAAGGCTCGCACTAACTCGCTGCTCGATTTGGAAGTCAAGGGTACGACCCAAGCAAATTTGGAAAAGACGTCGATGACACAAAACAAATATTTGTAGCCACGATTGTAGCTGGCCAAATGTGAGACATCGGCTAAATCGGCTTGCCATTGATGATCGATGCCTTCCACTTGGGTGCGACTTCTGGCAAACTTGCGTCGAATGGGTTTGTGTAAAGTGTAGGTAGCTTGTTCTTGTAACCATCGTTGCACTTGAGGTAAACGGAGACTTTTCAGTCGCGTTTTGGCAGCACGATACAATTTTTGAACTCCTGCGTAACCTGCAGGATGGGAGGGATCGTAGTAAATGCTGGCTAAGACTTTTTCCATTTTTTTATTTTGTGTTGGTGTGTTAATAAGTCACCCACTCTTCGGTGATGCTACTTTGGGTGGGTAGAAAGGGTGGTTTGGAAACGGATTTACGTGTCCGATGGGCTACGGGAGTAGAAGTCGAAGGTAGTGGTGGTGGAGGTGGCAATGGAATGGCTTTGGTTTTCTTTTCTTTTTTCGCTTCTGGTTTCCCTTCTTTCTTTTTCACTTCTGTCGAAGGAGGCGTGGACATCATCTTTTTAACCCAAGCTTTCATTTCTTCTCGTTGGGGTGTGGGGGACGGGGTCAACAAGGATGCTGCAATCTTACTCGAAATGGGAGCTGCTGACGGTGTTTGAAACACTTCGCGCGTCTCTTCTTCCTCAGGTCTTTGTGGGGTAGCATCTCTGGTGACGGTTGGGGATGACAGTAGTGGTGGTAATGATGATGATGGTGCTGGACTTTTCATTAAGGTCTTAAAATCTTTCAGAGTGGGTAGAGCTGTTTCGTCTAAAGCTTTCTGGTGAAAGAGTTGCAGTCGTTGCAAGAGTTGACCGTACTTTTGCGATTTTTCTGTTTCGGACAAATCTTGGCGATCCATCAAGGGTTGCAATTCGTGTTGTAACTGGGACATCTCGCTCAAATTGGGATTGGGAGGTAAATGCGGGGTGCGTTGTTCTTGCCACCGATGGTATTCCATCCATCGTTTGTAAGGCACTAAAGCTAGTTTTCGTCCTTCCATGGGGTTGTCAGGGGTGAATTCTGAGATCTTGGGACTTCCGAAGGCCTTTTTATCTTGCTCCCACCAGTCCTCCCAACATGGTTTCCAAGACTCCTTTCAGTATGGGGCCTAACAAGAGAGGTAAAATGCCTCCACGTTGGACCAACATCTTCTTTTTCTGACGAATGGGAACTTTCTTTTGAACCATTTTCCGAAGAACGTGACGATGTTTGCCTAAGCATTGTTTCTGGTGTTTGGACAAAGGGATCGTGCCTTTCAAAACGTTCAAACAACATTCGCACACGGTATCGATGACCTCTTTGGAGGCGGTTTGAATGAGTTTTTTTCGTAGGTGTGGAGAAGCTTTGGACAGGACAGAAAATATGTCCCCATGTTTGGCTAAACGTGGTGGTAGTCCTTTTCTTTTCTTTCCTTGGGGTTTTCTGGAGGGTGACATTTTTGCTTGTGGGTTCCGGGACATTCACCGAACAGACACTAACGTCGATGACTTAACACACACCCTTTTATCTTTTTTTCTGGGACTATCGCTTTGTCATAAAGGTGGCAATGTTTTTCCTAAAATCGCCAAGGAATCCTCCCCTTTGTTGACGCCTCTTTTTCTTGGAACGACTGTGTCTTTTCTGAGGGTAACGTCGATGCTTGGCTAAGCACTTTGTCGGATGACGCGTCTGCCTTTGTCTCTTTCTTTTGTGGCTTCTTGGAGGTGACATCTTTTTACAAGTTCACTGATACCCCCGACTTGGTCACAGGTCTTTTTATACTGGAACGCGTCGCCACTGATTGTCTTTACGTTTTATCAGTTTGAGGACAGGCATGACACGTCGTGCAGGGGTACGTAACAGACTAAATCGAGCCAGTTCTTGCTTGGACAAATCCAGTAAACTTTGTAACATGCCCGATCTTTCATGGACTTTGATTTTGGGAGAAGGTACTTTGTGAGCAGCAGCCACTGCCACTAAATTGGAGGGTCCTGCCACTGGGGAAGTTCTTTTGGGGGTCATCAACGGAGAAGTTCTTGGTGTGATCAACGTCTCCAAGTACTCTTCAGTTCCTGGTGACATCAACGGAGAAGTGGACAAACGTGAGGCTGACGGAGACGCTGTGGCAGGTCGTGGTTTGCGAGTGTAAGGTTGCGTCCTGGCCGAAGTGCCTCTCTTGCGACTAGTTTTCTTCTGTGGACTTTTCTTTTTCTGAGGACTTTTTCTCTGTTTCTTTTTCTGGGGGCTTCTTTTCTTTTTCCGGGGTGGTGGTGTCTGGTAAGAGGAGGGTCCTGCCACTGGAGAAGTTATTCTTCTTGGGGACTTGGTCTTTTTCTTTTTCTTCTTGGGGCTTCGTTGGACTTTTGTCTTGGGGATAACTTTGGGGGCATTAGGATCCCATCTTAAGAGTGAGCGAATGATGACCCCTCCTAGAGTACCGCTCCCTCCAGGTTTCAAAATGATTTGTTTTTTGGTTTGAGTGTCGATGCGGGGATCGGCCAGTTGGACCAAAGCGACTTTGTTTCGATCGAAAAAGCGTTGGGTTTGATGAGGAATCTGAATGATTCCTTGGAGTAATTGACGTGCCGTCACCGTGAACCATCGTAAGACTTCTTTGAGACTAGCTTCTAAGACACTGGCTCGTGTTTGTGGATCTTTTTCTTGACTGATGCCATACAAGGCACGAATCAATTTGACGGGAAGATGTGACTGAAGGGACGTCATGTTCACACTGTGTGAGACAGACGAAAAAGGGTTTGAGGTTTTTATAGATTTTTTTCATGGGGAGTGAAATGAAGTCGAGGACGGAGACGTGTACAGGACAGGCCCTCCGTCTTGGCACCAGTGGTGAAACAAGTGGGTACGAAATCGCAAATCCTCGGGAGTCGTAGGTTTCAAATCGACGAGTAAATAGGCGTGTGGCGTTTGAGTGGCATCGTCGTACGCCTGAGTCAGCCAAGGCGTTCCTAACTGTTTGGCTAAGACTTGCACTTGCGATTTATCTCGAGGGCTTTTAAACAGGACCACGTAATGTGCATTGAGACTGATGATGCGATGGGCTTTACTTTGTTGAAACAAATTTTGGGTGATGTAAACGACACTGGCATTACGGTGATGCCCTTTGCGCGTGAACCACAATTTAATTTCTTCTTCGTCTTCTCCTAACATGTCGTCGAAAATGACCAAATGGGTTTGACGGGAGTCAGAGACGATGCCGTCGTCTTCTTTAGGAATGCCTTCCACAAACACGATGGAATCGCCTTGACTTTCTCGCAAGAGGCTGTACGCCGATTGCCACTCTTTGTAACACCACACGATCCGTTGAGGTGGCCGATCGATCAAATGATGTTTATGTTCGATCAAACGTTTGACGAATTCGGTTTTGCCTGAACCGCTAGGTCCAGCAATGAGCATGTTAAAGGGATGGCGAAGATACAAAGCCTCCCAACTGGCACGATCTAAGTGTTCGTCGATGACTTTGACAGTAGAGGAAGAGGGAGCAGAGACAGCAGAGGTAGCCATGGTGTGAGAAATGTCACTTGTGACACGAAAAACAAACAAGACAAGAGTTTATATACTTTTTTCAGAACACGTTTATTGAATGTTTCAAATATGAACACGAAAGACAAAAATACATAGAACCCAAATAGTGATGTACAGGAATATAAAACACAGCAAAGCGATCAAAGTGGAATATAAACAAGTGTCTGTACAACATGTTTCGGGTAACCAAGATGTCCTAGGGACAGTGTGTAATGTTCTTACAGTCTCTACATGAGGTATTGTCACACAAGTGTCCTCCCGGAATGACCTTTCAGGAATGTCCATGACAGTCCTGTCCTGAAGCGAGTGGTTGTTCTCGGTGACGGGTTCTTCTGGCACCGTCACTAACACAGGTTGAAAAGTAACTTTTTTCCTTGAACAACTCTTGTGCATACTGGGCCACTTCTTGGGTCCAAGCCTCAAAACCCCCCTTTTTCCAGTCACGAACATCTGTCCAATGAGGGTGTAAGTCACAAGCTACACACACATCGTCATACACGTCTTGGGTAGCTAAAAGTTGACGAATCTTTTTTTCCTGTTGAGGTCGAGAAGTATCCAGATGAAACCGCAAGGCTTTGAGCAAAAGGAGTTTTTCGTGACCATTTAAGGCCATGGAGGTGGTAAGTACTGATCGTAAAGAGTCCACAAAGAATCGGCTGGTAAACGAAATCCCAGAAAACAAGTCACTAAGACACACACCACTTGTCGTCCCAAATTGAATGGATAAAGTTCTTGTAATAATCGATGGTAATGATCCACGGTTTGAATATGGTCATTGAGCTCCTTCCACGGAATCTGTTGGATTACATACGACATAAGTCGTGGCATAGCTGCCTGTTTTTATAGTTTCTTTGTTTCGAAAAGAATACACGTACTTTCTAGCCAGTGATCTTCGTTTTCCAGTGGGTAATGTAAATCTTGCATACTGTAACCGAAACTTCAGAGTTCGATTAGAAGTTTCCTCTTCCGCTAAGTAGATTCCACGGAAAATATGTTGGTAATCCTTTACCTCGTCTTCCTCAATGGGTTGCTCTAGGTGAATCTCGAAGTAACCAAAATGATCAACACGTGAATCATCGGGGGCCTGGAAGTATTGAACAAGGTCTGACCATTGAAACAATTTCTGACGAATCAGTTCTCTTATACCCTTCAGGTACCAGTGGTTCAAACACCGGTGACGTAACGGATGCAATTGTTCTTTACGTTTCACTTGTATTTTGACCAGCTCTCGGTAAATGCGTTCTCTCAACTCCACAGGCAAAGCACGAATGTTCTCTAGCAAAGTATCCATGAATAGGTCATACTAAATCCTCTTTGGTCTGACACAAGAAATGTACTCTTTGCACAAACATGGTTTCACTTCAGTGTCGAATTTAAATCGTTTAGTCACTAATCTACACATTACAATTCGTTCAGAAGTTTCCTCTTTCACTAAGTTGACATTGTGTTCAAGATGTTGGTAATTCGTTAACTCTTCCTCTGGAATTCGATGCAGTACGTTTACAATGATGTAACTACAATCGTCCATACCAAACCAATCCTTTTTAAAACTAGAGGATCGTTGATCAATGTCCGTCCGATGGAACACTTTCAATTGAATCAGTCCTTGTATAGCCTTCAGGTACCAGTGGTTCAAACACCGGTGACGTAACGGATGCAATTGTTCTTTACGTTTCACTTGTATTTTGACCAGCTCTCGGTAAATGCGTTCTCTCAACTCCACAGGCAAAGCACGAATGTTCTCTAGCAAAGTATCCATGAACAGATTATTATGGTAAGAAGTTACTTCAATGTCTCGGTCCCACTAAGGGTAAGTAATGACAATTCGGTGACCATCGAGCATGTTCTACGTAGGCCGAATCTTGCGGTTCCCAGTGGTGAAGTGACACACCGCAACTGAAGCACTTGACTTTATCTCCTTCGCTCAAGTAGAAAAATCCGGCTCTGGCTAATTCTTCGGGGGTCGGTCCTCCCAGATACTTTGGCCATTTTCCTTTGAACGATTGAAGACGATTTTCAAAGTCGCAGTATTCCGACAAACGCACAGGAAACGAATATTCGTCTTTCACAGGTTCGTTTCGATGAGGGTTGGGTGACAGGAACAGGAGTTTGCTCAGGGCTGGATGACATCCGTAGGGGGGTAGACGTGAAGGTGAACATTCCCCTTTAAACCCAGTAAAATGTCTAAGAGGACGAGCGGCAACACTTTCGCATCCCACAGCTTTGACACGCACAGCATCACTTTCCATGACAGGGGTAGTGAGAACAAAGTTCCCATGATGCTTTACGGCATCGCTCAGGTCACAACGTACAGCATCGTACACATCGCAAGGCTCACAATCGCACTCGTCTGCAAACTCCGTTACGCAATTACAATGGTAACCGCATGGACAATCGCAGTTTCCTTCCGGACATTTTCCGTCGCAATGCATGGGTCTTATCCATCCAGTATTAGTCACACCAGAGAAAGATACAACTTTTTTACAATCCCCAAACTGGAACGATGTCTCTTTCAAAGTATTCATCTTGTTCGCTCGATCTTGGTAGTCCCAATGAACTATCGATCTTGCCTAGGGTTCCTTTTTTATATACAGACCAATACCGACGTGACCGTACGGTAAGGTGAAATGATTGGGAAGTCGCACTCGCTTCTGGTACACGATTTGATAGACTTTTTCCAAGGGTCGACTGACGATGTGGTGAGTGGGTAAACGTACAATCTTGTTCGGTTGGTGAGTGGTCACTTTAAAGTTTCCATCCTCTCCCGATTGCAAGGCTTCTTTCAATACCCCAAAGTTGACCACTCGACTGGTACGATAATTCAGAGTCAGTCCCTTCACTTTGCACGTCGTGTGCACTTCTCCTTGTTTGTCCCGGTATTCGTAGCCGTAATTTTTGGGACCGCCACTGACGAAACTTAGAATCTTGTCGTCGGGATGCTCGTCTGTCCAGGCT
Organism: Sinohyriopsis cumingii; assembly: GCA_028554795.2. NCBI lineage: Eukaryota > Metazoa > Mollusca > Bivalvia > Unionida > Unionidae > Sinohyriopsis > Sinohyriopsis cumingii. The sequence goes on from CM068839.1 coordinate 3,440,443, forward strand.
CCTAAACGGTCTCCTTCGATGTTAGGGTGATGTTGAATCGGGTGATGGATGTAAATGCAACTGTCCGTGTCAAAGTACAGGACGCGTTCTTCTAACAGTTCTAAAGCTTCGTACAATTTTAAGCGAGCATGGGCTGTCACGTAAGCCGCAATGATGACATTCCCAAAAGGGTCGTCTTGTACAAAGTCCAGATCTTCTTCGTAATTGACCAAGATCAAATTCTCTCGAACGACGTCCACGTGTTTCATGTATTTGGTTTTGTCGTGAATCATCTGGAAGTAGCGGGAAGGTTCTGTCAAATATTCCGTCTTGGGTAAACACGGTCGTTGTGCCATTTTACCCCACAAGCAATTTAACATCACTTTGGCAAACGATCGCCTGCCTTCGTTTTTCTCGATGTGGTCTAAAGTGATGCCTTCTTGTTCGTAGTATTTCTCTTTGAATTGTATTTGGTCTTCGGGAGTGTGACACCAGGAAGGATAGCCGCTGGCTTCTTGCTTCAGTTTCAAAAAGGCATCCACGTAGTCGGCGAAAATGCCTTTCTGCGTGGGGTCACCCTTGCGGTATTGTTGTGTCTTGGGAAAGTGGCAAATTTCGTACACTTCTAACAGTTGGTATCCCATGTCCAGAGCTTTGAACAATTCCACGCTGACCCAGGTTCCCGTCAAGGCCCGTTCTTCCTGGCTGTGATGACAAGGCTGGTCTTGGTTGCACGTTTCGGCACAAGTACGGCACAAGGGAAACATCAGTTTGCCTTGACAATGGTGAGGTAAGACGGGATGGTATAGGTTCGTGGGAGGCGAAACTTTACACTTGATCAAGCCTTCGTATTGTCGAATGTTTTTCAGGTCGATGTGTTCCGTCAGCAATTGTGGGTGCCCTACGGGAAAGCGACAATATTTGCACACGTAGGGATACAGCGAACACACGTCCAAGTATTTGATTTCTTCTCCTTTCTCTTCGTCGGCTTGGTACAGCAAACAGGTGGCATTTGTCCTTCCTCCGTACAAACTATCCCTCGGGTTCAGCGGGTCCATGAACTGGTAACTTTCCACGAGGCGTTTAAACTCGGGATCGGTTTTCATACGGTGATCGTACTCGTGTTCCCACATTTCCACCACTTGGTATCCTTCCTGTTCTAACTTTAGGCGTCGCTGACAAGTGTCCTGGTACAAGTCTTCCATGGTTCGTTGCAAAAACTGATTTTTAGTGCCACGGTCAGGGTAACAGACGGGACATCCGTGAAATAAGCAACCGTTAAACTCGTACACGATCTTGGGGTTTTCTAAGTCCCAGCCATCGACCGAATGCGTTCCGATGGTCTTTTCGCCCCCTCCGTTGCGGGCATGCTGAATCCACTTGTCTTCCTTGTCGCACAAGTAATGTAACCAACGTAGGGCTTTGACCGAGTATTGACGTTTGACAAAGTGGGTCGTTTGAGGACTGATGACAGCCACGGTCTTTTCAGGCATGAATCGTTGGCGGTACACTAAGGAACACGCTTTGGCAATGGTGCAAGCTTCTTTCAAAGGATCGACCCCTCCGTGTTCCATGAACAGTTCTCGAAATTTTCCACAGCAACGCCGTAAAATGTCCACGTCGGAACGACAATACTTTAGCATTTCTTCCTGAAAGTCGAAAGGGTCCGAGGCGTGAGCCTGGTACCAAGCGTAGAAAGCTTCTCGTTGTTCGGTACGCATGTTGTCGGGGTCGTAATAGTGAGCCTCAGGCAAATGGGGTAGAACGGCGTATTGATTGGCTTCGGTATTCAAAAAGTGTGGAAAGTACCCTTTAGCCATTTCTGTCATTCCAAACGTTTTAGGCATTCGACTCAAAGGCATGGCCAAGTAACTCATCGAATCTTTGAACTGTACTTGTCCCACTTGCATGAAAATGATTTTGGCTCCGTTCAAAGTCACTTTAGGACGCTCGGTGCCTTGTTCCGTATAATACCTCAAAAGAAACTGTCCATCGTATCCGGAGAAATTGTGAGCCATTACCGTGGCATGACGATGACAATCTCCGTAACGTTCGATATCCTCTTGGCTCCACGTCTTGTCGACGGGGTCTAAGACCCATTGGGCAAAATCGGCTAACGTGTTCGTCCCCCGAAAGATTTTTTCACGCCCTCCAGGAATCTTGCTGCAGTGAGGGCAATGACTGAAGATAGGTTCTTGAATGCACTTTTCGCACGCTCGATGAACCACGCAGAAATTAGGAATGTGAATGCCGGTCTCTTGCATACATTCGAAATCGAAAAAGATGAAATTGCCTTTCTTCTTGTGACCGTCCTCTTTCTCTGGTGGGGGTTGGTATTTTTGCACGTAACATTCGTGTTCCAAGTCCACGATGTGGTGACAAATGTGACATTTTTTCTTTCCTGAACATACGTGTGCCTTGGTATTATTGGTACGTATGACTTGTCCACACGCGGGGCACAATCTCAGCAGTTGACAAGCGCATTTCTTCTGTGAACCTTGCGTCTTCAAATGTTGTTGGTAACAGGTAGGGCTGACAAACGTGCGCAGACAAGTGGAACAAGGCACTGGTTCTTCGCTCAGACAGGGTGGAGAGGCCAAACATCCTGAGCATTTCAATCCACAATGTTTGTGTTGCTCTCGATTATTATAACCATAGTCACATTTCTCACAATAATAAACATATCCCAGGAATCCAGTGATACTGGTAATGGTATCGAAATGGTCATCGTGATGATAAAGGTGAATGTATTTTCCGTCCTTAAAATCTTGGCCTCGAAACAATAGAGGCCCGCGCATTTCTTGAGGGTGCACTTTCAAGGTGTATCGTGGAGCTAGGACATCTTGCAATTTTTGCATCTCGGGAATGCCACAGGGTGTGTCTTTGGGCAGTCCGGCTTGTTGTAACAGGAGTTCTGCTTCGTTTCGTTGTTTGGCTCGGTCGGAACGTTGAATAGTGTTCCAGGTTCTTTTCCATTCTACCGTGTCGTTCTTGTTGGCATAGGTTCGTCCCACCACGATGGCACGGGCTAAACACATCTGGTCATGAGGGTTGTTAATTCGGACGAGACTCGTTTTGGTGTTGCGAAGGTCGTCCACCAATAACATCTTTTTGCGTCCTGTCCCTTGAGGAGGAGAGACGTGGGTCATGTCCAGTGTGGCTTTACCATCGGTGATGTCAAACTGATCATTAGATTGTTGTACGTGTTGAATCTTGTCCATGACTTTGGAAGCAGTCAATTCTGCAGGGGTGCTAAACTCGATCCAAACAGGGGATTTCAAACCGTCGTGTTGTATGGAAAGTCTCAAGCGATCGTCTTCTTTGGGTTGACATTGTCGCTTAAGTGCAGTGAGCAAAGAATCCCACACCTCAGTGATGAACACTTCTGCTTTCTCTAACGGTACTTCGGACTTGAAATCTTTAAACTTCACCGTGTATTTGCAAGCCGTGGTTCTAAATTTTCTTCAAAATCACTGGCATGAATTTGTGCCAAGATTTCAGCCCTGGTACGAGGCGATAGATCACGTTTCTGCCTCTTACTTTCTTCTTCTTTCTTCTCGAATGAATGGGATCGTTTCATCTTGAAAGCAAAAAGTCAAATGACTCAAGTTCAAACACCATAAACTACTTTATAGTCATAGCAAACCAGCGTACATAAAAGGGTGTGTGTCTTGTCCTTTCACTATTCATTTCACTCTCAAGCCGAGCACAACGATGGAAGAGACTAACCAGATGGAACGTTTCGTCAGAGCTTTGCGAGGGGTCATTAGAAAATTCTCTTCAGACCAGCCTACGGACTACTCTCCTTCCTTTAGAGATAAAAGTCAAGATACTTGCTATATCTGTCAGAAGAAAGGGCATTGGTCTTCAGAGTGTCCAGACCGTCAAAAAAGAAAAAAAAACAGGGGATAAAAAAGACAAAAGTCAAGATACCTGTTATTATTGTAAAGAAAAAGGACATTGGTCTCCAGATTGCCCAAAAAAGAAACAAGAGGAGTCAGAAGAAAAGAGGAATTCTTCTTCAGAAGAAGAGAGGGATTCTTCAGAGGAAGAGAGGGATTCTTCTGAGGAAGAAAGAAGACAGGTGAAGAAAAAGAAACAGGAGAAAAAAAGAAGAAGGGAAGAAAGCGAGGAGGAAGAAGAGGAAAAGAGTGTGACGGTGAAGAAATTCAAAAAACAGAGAGACTAAACAAGGAGAAAAGAAGAAATCAATGAACTTTTTATTAAAGTGTTGTGTTGTGAATTGTGAATTGGATTGTAAAAAATGGATACAAGAATAAATGAATGATATAAGGTAAGTGTCTTTGAGTTGTGATTTTAAAATAAGAAGCTACACTCACGCACTCATACACAGACACGTACTATAAGGGTAAAATGGGTGAGTTTTTTTTTTTTGAGTTATTGGCAAATTGAAATTGTATTTCTTTTCGAGAAATGTGGGTGGCCCTGAAAAGGGCCTTTTTTTCTTCATGGTGTAGGGGTGAGTTTAAGCAATCAATTTTAACTGCCTTAAGCCTTTGCCACGGCCAAGGCCTACTTCTGGACTGCGTAATGTTGATGATGATTGGGTTGAAATCACTAAGGGTGGTACGGTAGGCTTAGTCACAGGGTTGACATGTTTGGCTCGGGAAGGTCGTATTCTCTTCGGTCGTGATAAAGAAGTCTGATACATTTGTTTCAGACTTCTTAACTCCGCTAAAATGTCCAACAGTACCGTGACCGTTTGATTTTCACCCTCTTGTTTCTTTGCTGCTACTTCTTCTTGCTGTTGTTTTTTTCTTACCTCTTCTTCTTGTTGCTGTTGCTGTAGGAGAAAAGCCTGTTCCGCTTCCTTTTGTCGTTGTATAAATTTCTCCAATTCTTCTTTCTGTCTCTGTCTAAAATTCTCCACTTGCGGTAATGAAGAAGGTAACGAAGGTTCCGGAACAAATTCTTGCGAGGAGAGAAAATCCACAAAATCCCAATTCACCTCTTCTGAAAGTAAGTCCCCTTGGTTCCCTTGGGCGGTCTCCCCTTCTGGTGCACCCCACTGGATCGTTTTCTGAGTTTCCGTCATGTTGAATCACTATCGCATAGATTGACTGCACACAAGCGCTAGCGAATCTATATTGACTACGTGACGTCACAGACTGCTCTCTTCGGATTGGATGCGGGCTGACTGAATTCTGTAACGCGTGTTCGGATTGGTGAATGAACTCAATCCGTTTCAATCCTTCCTGTCCCTATAAATAAGCGCCGTTCACTGCATTGATTCACCTATTCTCGGAGCCTCAACATGTGGACCGACGTTGAATCTTCAACCCTTGTGTCAACAATGATGTTCAGGACGGACATGCTCATGTATGTCCGATCCAAGTGGACCGTTGTCCACAGGACCACCAGCAGCCTGTGGATAAGAAGAGTCTATATAGAGAGACAAGGTTGCCTCAAGAGGACTCTGATGTATGGCCCTGCTGTAAGACGAAGTTTGAGGACAAGAAGATGTCGCAAATACCCTTTATGTTAAGGGCATATTAACATAAACCAAAGGCCCTTTTCAGGGCCAGCCATATATCTCGAAAAGAGATAGCCTTTCCATTGCCTACCCCTTTTTTTAAAAAATTTTTTTAAAAAAAAATCCCATGTTAAATTCCCCTTGTACGTAGAGTGACCCACGATTTATTGCCATGTTAAATTCCCCTTGTACGTAGAGTGACCCACGATTTATTGCCATGTTAAATTCCCCTTGTACGTAGAGTGACCCACGATTTTTCGCCATGTTAAATTTCCATTGTACGTAGAGTGACCCAGGGGTCCCTGTAATGCTAATTCCCATTGTACGTAGGGTGACCCCTTTCACTACTAACCCAGGAAAACCCCGGAAGAACCACCGACCCACGAAAAGCTACTGGCAAGCTTTCTCACATACCCACATTGGCCGAATCCGAGACTCGAACCCACACAGTCAGAGGTGAGATGGCAGTGATCCGTAACGGAGAGCGCTTTAGACCACTCGGCCCCTCGGGGCCCCGATTTTAGGTATAAAATACAAAATAGAAAGTCTATTTTAGTTTCTCAAGTACAAGATAGAAAATATGTTGCTTAGTCTGAATACAGTGTTCAAAGCACCGTAAAAAGAAGTTTGAATATTGAATTTTAGGCGAACAATCTTTTGCCAGAGCTTAAAACACTCAAATTAGATTTCATCAATTTGGTCCAGATTCAAAAGTTAGGTCAGACTATGCAGATAGTGTTGATAGAGTATTTTTGATACACAAAAGACCGCAGATTAATTTCATCATGGGGCAAAATCTAGATGTAAATACAGAGGCTAAGGTTAATGAAGGTGATAAAACTTAAAAAGGTGATACAAATTCTGTAATATTTTCTCAAGAGACAGACCAGAAAGAGGCAAGGAGTATATGGACATTATGGCCTGAGGAAAATGTTCCAAGCACTTATCCCTGGGACGATTCGACTCTATCAACTAATGCACTTTTGCACTGATCTCCTTCTCCACCGTTGCCTCCGTTACTATCTCCGCCAGTATCGCTCACGTTTCATCAGGCTGCATCAGGTCTATTATTAATCCTTTAACAAAATTTGCTACTGTAGGCAGGGCCAAGTGGTTTTGTTACAAAACCAACAGCTGTAGAAATAGCAGTAATTGTTACATCTTTTCCTTTAAACAGCCTTTTTAACGTTTCGCATAATGGAAACCTTTTTTAAATTTGCGACTCAAAGTTATCAAAATGTTCTCTAAAGATATTTCCTATTTGTGTTAAATACGCGACTATTTTGGCCCTTTGCCTTCCCCAACCTTGTTTTAAATCAAATGGTTCAGCTCCTTTAGTTGGATTTTGTTCTTTGATCAAATAACATTATATGCCTCAGTTTCTGCCTGCTAAGATCGGGCACATCCTCAAGTCTTTCTATATCTTTTAACAACGTTTTCAAAGCATCACATAACACGAGAACACGAGAGTTGTTATAATTTACATGCCATACTTTATTAACTCGGCCATTTGGGTTGACAGGTTTGCTGAAATTTGTAAATGATAACTTCCACACATACTGAAAGCTAAAGCAAGAGCCCAATCAAGCAATGAATAATAAATACTCCACGGATTTAACTCAAAAGATTGGTAGTCACTGTAGCTGAGCTAATATTGTAAAAGGTCTTTTTTGACACACCTGTATTCCTACACCTGTATTCCTACACCTGTATTCCTACTTGTCCTTCTTATGTTTCTGTCCTTTTAAAACTCATTATAAAAAAGTCCAGTGTACGGTAACAGTATGTACTTTCTTTCTCTCATCTATGCATAGCGGAGAGCTATGGTACTACACGAGCCCCGAGTGGTCTAAAGAGTTGCCTTTACCGACCACTGAGTCTCACTTCTGTCTGCCTGGGTTCGAGTCTCGAATTCGGCCAATATGGGTATTAGAGAAAGTTGCCAATAGTTCCATGTGAGTCGGTAGGTTCTTTCACTACCAGTTATACTGGCCACAATCTATAGCTGATCTTGCACCGAGAAATGGTGTTAAACCCAAAGCAATAAAACAACAACTATGGTACTACCCCAGCGTCGGGGTCCGTACAGATAAAAGCAGGCACACATATACAGTCACTAACTGTATTTCAGTGATTCTTTCCTCCTATGACCCAGACAATAACTTGGATTGGAAGAGAACTATCTTTATTTATACATGTACATTACAAGTCAATTTTGGTAATTCTTGGTTGAGTTAAACTCAGGATTTGTTTTTGCAAACCTTAAACATACCGTATATACACTTTATATCTAAACTTAGGAAACTTGTCGAGGGGATGCATCTTGGGAAGTACAACGCCCTCGATACAAAGGTAGATTACTACTACTCATATTTCACGCTTCACTGACTTCGGTTAAATTTGTGCTTAAAGTTTTATTTCTTAAGCTTCGTTCATGCTAGATGCGTCAAAATAAAGACTGCATTCATCTCTACAAGTGTTACGCCGTTACAATAAATGTCACTTTGACCTATATTTTAAATGTTATATTTTATATTTTACTGGCTTAGGTTAGGTTTCTGCGTTCAGTTCATGGTCAAGGAGGTTAACTGCACCCTGCATGTATGTATGTATATATATAGTACGTACGCTGTCTCAGTGATATAGCACTCGTTGTCTAAATGTTTCAAGCCTCGTTTCCTTTAATGAAAAATATATTTCATGTATATATATATATATATATATATATATATATATATATATATATATATATATATATATATATATATATATATCACATACAAATACACATATTTGCCCTTTGAATTGGAGTTACGATATGCTCCGGGCAACTGTGTATTGACCGAGTGATTGAACTTCTCACATCCCCGAGAGAGTGTCCGCTACAGGATGTAGTTCTAAGTTTTTTTTAGTTGTTCGCAATCACATTTTGCAAATTGATATGTTGATTGTTTTCTCTTTGAATTTCTATTTTTATTTACAGTGATTAAATAAATATAAGATACACATATTACTTAAACACGAAAGATTCTCTCTCTCTCTCTCTCTCTCTCTCTCTCCTATTCTATTGGACGGTTTGACTTAACTTTACCATCATTCTTAGGTCCAGAGACATCGTTGTACCACACAAGTGAAAATCCCCAACGATCGTATTTTCAGGGATTTTCGCACGTATCTTGCTACGATGGTCGATCGATCGATCAATCAATCGAGAGAGAGAGAGAGAGAAAGAGAGAGAGAGAGAGAAGCATTGTTTGGACATTTTTATATTTAATTATTAATAATCGGCTTTTAGAAATTATAAAATGAGACGAAATTATGTACCATGTTAAATCCGTTTAGAAAACGGGGACTATTAATACTTTTCATCGTCATTTTCATAGGTGATGAATTCTGAGTGGGAATTCATCATTGATATACAGGCCTGCAGTTGAAAGAAAGTTTATATACTCGTGTTATTGCGCCATGGTCTGGATCGCATTTTGATATACCAACAGTATTGGTATATCAATGTGTGTGTGTTGTGTGCTTGTGTCTGTATGTGCTTGTGCGTTATATCTAGATTCATGAAACATGCTGTGGAGATACATCTTTAAGATTAATACACCATCAAAACAAAGTAGGTTACTGTAACAATCTTTCAAACTTCGCTGACTATGGTTAAGGCTTTGATTATCGTCTTTTTCCCCTATACATGCTAGAATAATTTAACTAGATAATATTATGCATCTCTATTAATGCCTGACCTTTACAAGGAAAGGTCATAGTGACTAACATTACAGGGGCCTATAATAAAGTTCTGCCTATCGGCCATGACCCTATAGGTTTTGTCGCGTCCTGTACCCAAGAGTCGTGAAGCTCTTTGTGTCTGTGTGGGGGGGGGGGGGGCGGGGGGGGGGGTGATTTGGATTTTTAACGTGGCTTTAACAATTTTGCAGTCATATCGCTACGATGTCTGCAGTGAGGCAGTTTATTGTTAAGTCTAGTACTGGGGCATCATGCCGCAAACATGTAGCATGATGTCCCAACCAGTCACATTATCTTGACACCAGGCCAACCAGTCCTAACACTAACCTCTTAATGCTAAGCGCCCAGCGAGGTAGCTGTCAATACCATTTTTATAAGTCTTTGGTATGACTCAGTCGGGTTCGAACCCACGACCTCCTGCATCCGAGGCGGTCGCTCTAACCGCTTTTGAAGCTAAGTGAAATAGATGTATCTTGAGGATTACTACACACTCATCAGAAAAGCTGATCACGGTGACCCATTGTTCACACTTCACTGATTCCGTTCGATTTGGACTGTTATTTTTGTTCGCAATCAATGTTCATGCTAGAATTGTAAAAGAAAAAAAGTGATTTTATTCATCTCTGTTAGCGCACCCTTCCAGCAAAACAAAGTCACTATTACCTGTGTTTCACGTTCCTGACTTAGGTTAAAATTTTGCAATTAGCACCTGACCAGACAGGTTTTTTGCACACTGTATGCATGTTCTTATACCTAAAATCACGAAACTTGGTGAGAAAGTTCATCTTGATGGGCACAACACCCTCGTCGTTAAAGTAGGTCATTATTAGAAATGTTGCTCAATCCACCGACCTGGGTTCAATCTGACACATGTTCATGCATGAATTATGAAACTAGATGATGTTGACCCACATGTCATACTTTACTGATAATGTAAAGTTTATTACGTTTAGCACATGGTTACATAGAATTTTACCACCTGTATATGTGTTTAGCACGTGGTTACATAGAATTTTACCACCTGTATATGTGTTTAGCACGTGGTTACATAGAATTTTACCGCCTGTATATGTGTTTAACATGTGGTTACATAGACCTTTACCACCTGCATATGTGTTTAACATGTGGTTACATAGACTTTTACCACCTGCATATGTGTTTAACACGTGGTTACATAGACTTTTACCACCTGCATATGTGTTTAGCACGTGGTTACATAGACTTTTACCACCTGTATATGTGTTTAGCACGTGGTTACATAGACTTTTACCACCTGTATATGTGTTTAGCACATGGTTACATAGACTTTTACCACCTGTATATGTGTTTAGCACGTGGTTACATAGACTTTTACCACCTGTATATGTGTTTAACACGTGGTTACATAGACTTTTACCACCTGTATATGTGTTTAGCACATGGTTACATAGACTTTTACCACCTGTATATGTGTTTAGCACATGGTTACATAGACTTTTACCACCTGTATATGTGTTTAACACATGGTTACATAGACTTTTACCACCTGTATATGTGTTTAGCACATGGTTACATAGACTTTTACCACCTGTATATGTGTTTAGCACATGGTTACATAGACTTTTACCACCTGTATATGTGTTTAGCACATGGTTACATAGACTTTTACCACCTGTATATGTGTTTAACACATGGTTACATAGACTTTTACCACCTGTATATGTGTTTAGCACATTCAAACCCAGTCCATTTCTTTTTACACGCATTCCTTTATAACCACCAGTACATTTGGAAAAGAGAGCGTGGTTCTTCAACGGTAAACTTTCCATATTAATGACTAGACACTGCATAATGTCATCGGTCAACATGGTAACTGCATTATGCATATTAATGAGTATAGAAACTGGATGAGTCGACTGCATGCTACTTGCATTTCACGTGAAGCTTCGGCTGTAGTGGCTAATCAGGGTAACGAATAATGCATACATTATGTCTGTATTAATGCCTGTCATTTAATGTTACTTAAATCACGTGACTTTCGTCCAGTCCAGTCTCGCTCTTAAGGGTAGACAGTAAGAATAATTTTTGAAGCACATTTTAAGGAAATCCACTCTGACATTTTACAACTCCTTCTAGTACTTCTACTTTTATATAATGGAAATTAGTATTTTAACAAAAAATTGTTTTATGTCTTTAATGCACTGTAACATTACGTATGTTACGGTAGGTTTAATGACATTTCGCACCACCTGATAGGCTATATTTGGTGGCAGAATACCCCAGGAAAACCCCTGAAGAACTATCAACCCAAGGGAAGTTACTAGCAAGATTGCCCACATACCCACGTTGGCCGAGCCTTGGCTCGAACACGTGGACAGAGGTGAGATGTCAGTGATCTGAAAGGCGAGCGCCTTCGATCACTAGGCCAAATGTGACCACCAGTATGTATGTGTGTATGTGGCCTAACGGTATTTCGGCACAATATTGGGACCGCTCAGGTGGCCTAGTGGTTTGAGCGTCCGCCTAGGACGCGATAGGTCCCGGGTTCGAACCCCGGCCAAGTAATACCAAGACAAAAAATTGTACTAACAGCTGCCTCGCCTGGCGCTCGGCATTAAGAGCTTAATGTGAGGACTGGTCGGCCTGGTGTCAGAATAATGTGACTGGGTGGGACATGAAGTTTATCTGCGGCATGATGCCCCTTTGCTAGACATCACTATAAACTGCCACACTGCAAATATCGGAGCGAAATTGTTAAAGTTGCGTTAAAAATAAAAAATAAAAAACACAAACACACGCACCATATTGACTATATACTGAGATCAAATTTTAACTCTTAACCTTTAACAAAATTTGAATTTAACAATTAAAAAATACAACCCAAATCACATTAGCTAGAAAAAGGGATAACATTTTCGTTGTTAATGTCACGTTATTCTCAATTAATTTATTAGCGTTATACTTCCTGTTTACAATGGATGCTGGAAACTACTGTAGACCTTTTATGGATGACTATGTAAAGGTTAATTACTTCTGGGTTTAAATGTCATTTCTATCCCTAATCTGGAAACCACCATTCCAACACCGCTCCTTGACTATTTCACAGGATTTTAATGTTAACTGATTGCAAAATCAATAGCTGTATGCGCCCTTCTTAATTATTACACTCTGTATTTCGGCCATAGCACATCAGAATGCATGAATTGTAACTAACTCTAGCTGATAGGAATAAATGGATTATAATATTGTAATTACAAATAGGTAACATCATTAATCAACTGCCACTTAAATAAGCAATTCTTTTAGTTCCTACAACTTCACCAGAAAATGATGAAGTCGAAAACATTTAAAAGCCCTAACGACATAGCCTCTATCAATGTACACGTAAGCGCATGCACAGGTGTCTTCAGATCATAGTGTTCCACTGTTCCAACGGAGCTCCACCTGCCGATTATACATGAGAGATGTGCTTCCACAAGCTGAGAAAAATCGGCCAAATTTGTCTGAAAATGAGAATTTCTTTAGTGTGGAGGTGTTAAGATAGGCTGTTTCATGCAACCATACAAGAGGAAGGTAAGTGTGCAAGGTTTGAAAGTATCAGTGAATCACGGAAGTCACACTCTGACTCGACTAAGTCCTCCATGATCTTCTAATATTGGCGGGTTCGGGGCCAAACCCAGGCTCCAGGCACAATGCCCGGAAACAAAGAACGCACATCGAGCCCTGTCACATAATGGCATCTGGTGGTTTAGTGTTAGATAATGGCAGTGATCTCAAAGATGGTGTTTTGAGTATGGCGAGGAATATGTTATGGTCGTTTTAAATGGAATACAGCAAGAATTTAAATCTCTCAACCGCAACTGTTCGAGCTTAAATAGCAATGTTGGCAATAGTTCAAGGTACATAAAAGAAGAACATGAAGACCTGCGGGAATATTGTGATCTTGCAACGCACTTTTCATGCCCTTCAAAAACATTGTGTTTATTTAGAACCTCAGCCCCGAATGAACAACTTATTATTTTATGGATTTGATGAACTGAATATCCGCAAAACCTGGGAAAAATGCGAGAAAATAATAGCATACATGCGGGACGTCCTTGAAATAAACACTAATAAAGTACCAATACATCGTGCTTGGATATGGTGCCAAGCCTAACCAATATTTATCAAATTGAACTTTAAAGACAAATAAAATGTGCAGTCATATGTTAAGAAAAACATAATTAAAATTCAAATCCCCAACCCGTCAAAATGAAAATAAAAATGGGCCTATCTTTCATTCGAATTGTTCTCCTACAATAAATAAAACTGAAAGCCGTTCACAAATTCGACGAAATCATCTGGCGGAAAAATTCAACAGAATCTGCGCACAATCTGACAAAGTACGTGTTTGTGCACATACATTTTAAAGCAAGCCACGCGATGACAGCGTGTAGCCCGCGGGCGAGGACGATGACCAGCCATTGGCTAGAAATAGGAATGCGGACAAGGCCCCCACACGCAGCAGATGAAAACAACAACAAAACCCAAATGTATTTGAAAGATGGAAGGATTGTTTAATAAATCTGAATATAACTTTCAGTCGTTTATCACAAGAGTTGACATCCGCACCTATTATGAACCTTGGAGCAAGTCAGAAATTCAGTTTTGCAGAAGTACACTTTAATTTTACGTTTCGTAAAATAAGGAAGAAGACAGAAGTTCGGTGGTGTGACTATTTGTGAAATTAAAATGAGTAGAAGAAATAGCGTGAAACGAATTTACTTAGAACTGGAGGACTTAACCTCCTCTTTAAGAAACGACCGTTTAGGTTTAGATAAAGATTTGATACTTTGTTTTGCATATTGATCACGTTGGTCGTCGGTATGACTTGTTTGACACTGACGTGAATGATCATTTGAAGAAAGAGTTCTGTCAGAAATGCTAACTTCCCACCCTGTTGTTCTTCTTTTCATGGACAGGGACCTCAAAATGTGGAACTAATAGACTTAATGAGTTTTTAGTAAATGATGTTGCTGATTTTGTGTTTGGAGAAAATGTTCTCATTGAATCAGACGAGCATGATACGGAAAGGAAATCGAAAGATTGTGTAGCGCATTCGTTATCTCAATGATTGATTTATACACTATGTAACTGTAGAATGCAATCTAGATCGAGATAGAAATTTAGAATGCATCGCAAATAATGGTGTATGTGTAATTTCGTAAATGATTGGGCTAGTGTGGTTGACTATATGACTGCTTCAACCGGCCTCTTCAAACGTTGTTCCTTTTTTGAAATCGGTGATATGAGTGAATCTGTACACTTCCATGTCATATGCGAGTTCACTTTTCCACAGGTTGGCATTAGAAACCTGCACCTATCGGGGAAAGTTATACATGTCAGAGGTTTGACAGGTACAGATTGAACGAAAACAACAACAAAAAAATCACGAATTTATGAATTGGTACTAACGTGAACTTTATGAATTTCGATCTAATTTGAGTCGTTCTCGTGGTATTGATGAAGTTGTACAATGAATCACAGATATGTTCCTAAACTCCGCCCGTTGTGTTGTTACAGTGCAACACAGATAAGAAACACGGCCTTTAAGGTGGGATAAACAATGCGATCCATTAAAAAGGCAAGATACGTATTCTCTCCCTAAATTTAGATTCATAGTTCCATTCAAGATCTGGCTGATTATAAACTGAGTAGAATTAGATTCACATAAAGAAACAAAAAAAGAGAACTATACAGATAAAAAAGTAATTAATAAAATCAAGGTCAGCTGACTAAAATTTTTGGAAGCTGAGTAAACAAACACGTGTGCGCAAAGCCTGCAGTAAAGGCACGATCTCGTGTCATCGACGGTTTATGTACTACACGTAGCGCAATTAAAATCACGTTTCTGTGTCGTTTGACTCCGATTGTAATCAGTTTTGACTGCATGACCGAAACTCCAAATCATAGTTTTGAAGGTCCTATCCCTGAAGTTGAAGTTCTCAAAAGTATTCGAACTCTAAATTTAACTTTCACAATGTCTTTTCAGCATTTCACAGATGACATCCAATGTACATGTAAATATATTTATTCTACTTATATTCGATGTCACAGATATGATTATTCTATTATTGTTATATTGTCCTGCATATTTCTTTTGTAGGTATTTGACTTTTCATTTTCATTTTCTTTTTTAATCTCATTGCATTATTGTTGTGTAGCCGTATTATTATGGGCCTATGGCCTACATTGCCCATAAACTAGTCATTGTCATGTAACCGTAGTATTATGGGTTTATGGCCTATATTATGTAACGGTAGTATTATGGGTTTATGGCCAATATTATGTAACCGTAGTATTATGGGCCTATGGCGTACATTGCCAATAAACTAGTCACTGTCATTTAACCGTTGTATCATGGGCCTATGGCCTACATTACCAATAAACTAGTCATTGTCATGTAACCGTATTATTATGGGCCTATGGCCTATATTATGTAACTAGTATTATGGGATTATGGTCTACATTGCCAATAAACTAGTCACTGTCATTTAACCGTTGTATCATGGGTTTATGGCCAATATTATGTAACCGTAGTATTATGGGCCTATGGCGTACATTGCCAATAAACTAGTCACTGTCATTTAACCGTAGTATTATGGGCCTATGGCGTACATTGCCAATAAACTAGTCACTGTCATTTAACCGTAGTATTATGGGTTTATGGCCTATATTATGTAACCGTAGTATTATGGGCCTATGGCGTACATTGCCAATAAAGTAGTCACTGTCATTTAACCGTTGTATCATGGGCCTATGGCCTACATTGCCAATAAACTAGTCATTGTCATGTAACCGTATTATTATGGGCCTATGGCCTATATTATGTAACTAGTATTATGGGCCTATGGCCTACATTGCCAATAAAGTAGTCACTGTCATTTAACCGTTGTATCATGGGCCTATGGCCTACATTACCAATAAACTAGTCATTGTCATGTAACCGTATTATTATGGGCCTATGGCCTATATTATGTAACTAGTATTATGGGCCTATGGCCTACATTGCCAATAAAGTAGTCACTGTCATTTAGCCGTTGTATCATGGGCCTATGGCCTACATTGCCAATAAACTAGTCATTGTCATGTAACCGTAGTATTATGGGTTTATGGCCTATATTGTTATGTAACTGTAGTATTATTGGCCTATGGCCTACATTACCAATAAGCTAGTCATTGTTATGTAATTCAAACCACAGTGATCCCTGATGTTATAGATGAATGACCTCACCTTTACAACCTCCTGTTTTGAGGTTATTTCGGGGCTCGATGTACATCTTTTTAAAAAGCTTTTATACAATTTAAACCTACTTAATACAGTATCGCTCCGGTGGCCTAGTGGTTAGAGTGTCCGCCTCGGATGCGGGAGGTCGTGGGTTCCATCCCCGGCCGAGTCATACCAAAGACTTACAAAAATGTTACTAACAGCTGCATCACTCAGCATTAAGAGGTTAGTGATATGACTGGTCGACCTTGTGTCAGGATAATGTGACTGGGTGGGGCATCACGCTACATGTCTGTGGCATGATGCCCCAGTGCTAGACATCACTATAAACTGTCACACTGCAGACATCGTAGCGATATGACTGAAAAATTTTTAATTTACTTTAAAAATCCAAACCACACACACACACACGCAAATCATTTAAGACAGACACTTTGCTTCTCAAAATTTGTATAAGAAGAAATGCACGAAACTAGCTACCATACATGATTTCTATTACACAGAAACCCACTCAATTCAAATTAATTCATACCAAAGAAATATTATAAGATATTCTTACAATACCTGAATCATATAACATTCCAGACTTCATCTGCACGATAGTTTTCTAACTCAGGAAAAATTGAAGTATGAATTTATAACGAATGAATTCAGCAAACATAATTACAGACTTACATCAATTGTATGCAGCTGATACAATGCCATTTTGCCTTCCCGTACCCGCGCTCGCTTATCATCTCAGAATTTCTTATGTCTCTTCTCTGGCTCCGGGTCTCAAAAATTTCCAGACCAGACCCCTTTCCTTGAACGATTTATTTAATAAATAAAAAATACTTTTTAGTTTTTTCGGAGTTAAATTCTGGTTTCTCTTAGAAGTTAGACTGACTAATGCGAGAGAAATTGACTTAAAACCTTGAATTCAGTCTGGGACACCCCACCCCACCCTTCCGTTTAGCTTAGCCAATAAGGTTTACTTTGTCTGAGAGCCAACACATTTTAGCACTCCCATCAAAATCAAACTATTCCTCTCTACTTCGCCTATTATGGAAAATATCATTATATGACACCTGTTTCAAATGGCCCAAGATTTCCCAAACTTTTTACTCTGGTTTGTCTCAACTCTTGTCATTTTTTTCTAAATGACCTTACACTGGCATACCTGTCCGACCATTGTCGAATGGACTCTAACTAAAATTCAATTCATGCCCCAAGCAGAGCAGATCCAGTACCAGGAATTTATTACGATTCTAGCCCATATATCAGTCTTAATGGTTACGTGTCACGCTGACCACGACATAATGTACTGCGAAATTATTTGTACAAAATCTTGCACCATTACACTTATCTACCGATTACTCCTAACAAACTATACAGACCCAGAACTGCCGGCGCATTAGGGATTTCGGCACACTGAAAAACAAAATTTCAACCGGTACCTACAGGTACTTAAAAAGTTTAAACAGTTCAAATTTCTGGCGGGTGTTTTCCATATCTGTTTGAAAGCAAGTTCATGTATAGGCAAAACTTTATTGAAAGACCATTAAGGCAATCAACTTAAGAAAGCCCTTATCGATGCAAGATAGGTAACCGTTTAATATAGTCAGTATATTCAAATCAATTATGGATCACAACGGTAATCATTTATTATAAATAGCTTCAATGCAGTCATGTTCTTTCGAGAAATTATATTAATAAGTTCTTCATCCATAATAAATCATCCATCCAAAATTATGTCAGTAATAAGAACCCATTAGTTACATAAATTTTATTACATTAAGCTTCTCAACAGACATAAAGGCGATTATATTTACCATATTCATTCACATGAAAATTACATCTTACGTGCGAATAGGCTTTCAGGTATTTCTTCGTAAAGATCACCTGTCACGTAGAATATGTACAAAATTAAACCTATTAACAAAGAGAATCCTTTTTGCCATAAATATGCTATTTTTGCAAAGCGAAGGAATTAATACCACATGGACGAGGCTTGTTTATAAATTAGCTGGCAGCGGCCTAAATTTGCAAGTCAGTTTCATGGCCTTGTAGCTAGTAATATATGTCTCATTCGGAACATCATCGTCTCTTTCTAATGGGAGTCGAATAACTTCGACTGTATGAAGAGCCTCAGAGGTAACCGCAGTGATTCTTAC
Organism: Sinohyriopsis cumingii; assembly: GCA_028554795.2. Lineage (NCBI taxonomy): Eukaryota > Metazoa > Mollusca > Bivalvia > Unionida > Unionidae > Sinohyriopsis > Sinohyriopsis cumingii. The sequence continues at coordinate 3,459,062 of CM068839.1, forward strand.
CTAACTGGTACGTTTTTGTCTGACTAACCCTCCAGCTCGATGTGAGAAGAACATAGTCTTATATCATATAGATCTTGAAAATAGCACTTGACGACGCTTTAACAATCAATTAAATGCCTCCGCATATAATTTTGAACGTTATTCCAGCAACTTCTAATGACAAAATTGAAGAAAACATTCCGTTTAAATTGTATGCAACTGCTGCATACGTCGCTGTTAGTGATGACATGTCATCTATTCATTGTTACGTAGTGAAGTTATTATAATGTAATAACAGCCATGGATTGACAGCAATTCAAAACGGTCATTATGTACATCCGATTTGTCTTTATGACATGCTATGGAAAAGGTCGAGGAGGATCCGATTAATCTTTCTCTTTTTAAATCGAAACTTGAGTGATTGTTCGGTTACTTCACATCAGCGCGGTGCATAATGGATAAAAAGGGAGAAATTTCCGCACTTTTTTCAAAGATAGTGGGGGCTGCGAGTGGTCTAAAGTTATCACCGTTACAAATCATTGCCATCTCACCTCTGTCTGCGTGGGTTCGAGTCTCGGGTTCGGCCCATGTGGGTAAGCTTGCCAGTAGCTTCTCGTGGGTCGGTGGTTCTTCTCATAGTTTTCCGAGGTTCTTCCTCCACCATTTATACTAGCTGCCATGTATAACCTATATTGTACTGAAAAAATTGCGTTAAACCCTACAACAGCAACAAGAAAGATAGTGGTTACTAGTTATTTGTGGTACTCAAAGTGTGATGTAGTTGTCAGCGAAGTTTTATAATTAGATCTACATAGGCAGTGTTTTTTATTTCAACGCGTGAACCAAGTACGCTTCTTCACCGCAGTCCACTTTCTACATCAAAAATATTTGTACATTGGTGATCATTGATAATATTCCATAAACCAGCAGGCGTATGGAACAAAATACTTTACAAAGTATATGAACGCGGACTGTCGAGACCTTGTAGCGTAAGTGGTATAAGTTGTTAGAGACCTTGTACTGTCTATGCAAAATAACAAGTTTAAACTTAAAAAAGAGACTGAGGTTATCTCAGTGCCGTCATCATTCTTAAATTCTGCTAGATATGTGAAAACATTTGATTTCAGTTTTAAAATCCGTCTGATATTTTATTTATAAAAGTCACTGCACAAGTTGTTTTTATAAGTGGATGCATTTCTGTTAAGAAGTTTGTCCTCTCTCACTCTCTCTCTCTCTCTCTCTCTCTCTCTCTCTCTCTCTCTCTCTCTTAGGAGTTAGTCAGCGAGAATGAGACCGAGTTTCACATGTTTTGAAGATCACTTTTATTAATTGGCTATTACGGTCGAGTTCGGATAAGAACAGAAATAGCCACACATTAAACTGGTTTCTAAGACGGAGATGAAAGGTAGTTGTACACAAGATGATCAGTGTGGAAAATAACACACATAGTTTCTTTATGAAGGCAATCGACACATCTGTTCTTGGTTTCTTTTTTGTTTACTCACAGGTGCTTTTACTTATATCGCGCATACATATTCCGTTGGTAAATTGTTCTGCATAAGGTGTCCTCAGATCAGGGTCAATGGTGTTTGCCCTACTGATCAGATCTAACACTGTATATACCCAGATCAAGCAGGTGCATTATGCGACGAAGATCTATGTTTGTACAGTTGCACTTATAAGCGAGTATGATGGTGTGTATACAGCCCCATGAATATAGAGGCAAATAAACTCTTGACTGCATCCAGTTCAATTTATTTACTTCCCTTCTATACAGACTCTTAATACGATCCTTTAATGTCGAATTCTTTGTTAAAAAAATCTACATTCCTTGAAGATTTTAAAAAAATAATAACTGCAACAATAACCGATGCGTCAGTTGAGAATTTGTGCTTTTTTAATTTAAACGCGCAAGGTCAGCACAATTTTAGATTACAGATAATAGTCCAAGGAGTAATAAAATAAAAAATATACATGTAAGGTCATAAACTTGTCAAAGAAACAAATTTGTTTCAGTTTACAAACATCATACAGATGGCTGAAAATTACTATATAACAAGTTTTAGTGATATCTGTAAAGCCAATTTTGGGGGTCTCGACTAATTGATTGGATTCATAGTCAGCAACCTTTTTGTGAAATGTTGAAATAATCTATACGGTTAAGATAAATTATTTGTACCAATAAGGAAATAATGGACAAAGTTATTCATGATCAAAATGAACTAAATGTTGTTTTTTTAAAAAAAAAAATAAATCTTTGTATAAATACCCGTGACAAACGTACGAATTAAGAAGTGGTGTGAACTCTTAGTGGATAATCTAAAGGGTTATTTTTATCTAACGAAAGTTAAAAGGATATTCAAGAAATTTGATATTCACTACCTGAAAACACGTAAAGGAACTTTTAAATGCAATCTAAAATTATACTTCGGGATTGATTTTTGCTTTAGAAAAAAAAAGTTTTTTTTGGATTCAGTTTTTGTTTCCATAAAACACCGTTGTTTATCGAAATGACAGACTCTCTTGATATTGACTCTGTAGCGATTGCAGCGGAATATTAAGCAATCGTTACGTCGCTTTACTAGTATTCAAGAAAGGGTATGCACCATCAAGACAATTCTGAACCTGTGAACGACCTCATGGAAGATATTAATACAGATTTCCATCAGTCGAAAATATCTTACCTAAGAAACAATATTTTTGTTAATTTCAATTTATAATTAAGAAAGGGGGTCTTTTTAGCAGATACAAAGTCTTTGAGGGTGAAATGACAAAGCTTCCTGATAATAAAATTAAGGAGTTGTGTACAAATACGAGTGGATTATTTAATGACTTTTATATATAAAAAGTCCAAAGTTTACATTGTTCCTCTCGTCTAGCAGCAGAGGGGGCGAATCCGACATTTTGTCCAATCGTCATTTTGCTTAATTATTACTTTCTGCACTCAACGATCTAGTGTCGTCAGCGCCTGGTAAAAAAAACGACGTCGTCGTCGAGGGGATCGTCCGGACGTCATTTGGTTTAATTAATACCTTCTGCGCGTCGATCCCCAGCGTCGTCAGCGTCCGGTAAGCACATCGACGACCGCGTCGATGTCATCGCCCCCTCTGCTGCTATGATCTTACAAACAGAGTGATCACTAACTCCTCCTCTTGCAGATCAATTAGGTTATTTGACTGATCGGTAAGTCTGAAATTAATTCTCGTTAAAAGCCGATTATGGCATCGCATATAGACCGGATTAATCGGACTCTCAATGATCAAAAATCCCGGAGGGGCTGTTGGTGAAAACGAATAAAGGATATACCCCTGTTGAGCTTGATTTGATTGCTTGGTATCCACCTGGTAACTCCCTTCGATAACATCACACACCAGATTAATCGCTATCACCGATGCAATATTTACGTTGTATGGAGCAATATGCCTACCACCATCTCCGTTATCGTATCTGAGGATAGTTGATGGGGGGCGTCCGCGGGTGGATTCTTAGGCCATCCTAGTGTGGTTCTTATTGAACTGTTATAAATATCAACCATATACCCCGGTGTGCTTATTTCAATCGTCGACGATAACGTCGGTTCATGAACCGTAATAGCGATTTTTGATTCTTTTCCTGTGATCGATTTTATCCTGCGTTGAAATTCCTTATTGATTTGTTCTATTTGGTATGACCCAGTTGGTATTGTAACCTCCTTCCAGTCTGGGGTTCCATCGGGTTTATTTGTCCGTGCAAAAACCAGCGAGTTATTAGGTTGTTGTCCGTTAAATGCGTCCGCTCGGATATTAGGCCAACTGTGATATATTCGCAATTTTGCCAGCGCTATTTCCTTCACTGGAACCGGTGATGGAAAGTTCACACTGAATTCGGGTTTCGTTGATGTCACTGATATCATACTTGTTTGTACCGGAGTGGTGTTCTCCGAGATCTGAGACCCTTCGTTCGGTAATTACCCATCGTTTGACATCATGGTTTGGAAACATTTTTTCATATTCTCGTTGGTAATATTTGTCGCGGAGACATAACCGGGGCTTTCACTGAACGGCTTTCAAATACCATACAATCGTATTTATTTCCGCTGGGAAATTTCTGAACTGCATGATACTTTCCGTTCTTATATTTTACATTGATTGGCATCCTCGGGCAGGATTTTTTATAGTCGCTGATGACGCTGTCGAATTTCACCGGGTGATACTCCAACAATGACATTATAATTAAAGCCGTTATTTAATTAAATATTAAAATGATATCAGGTGGACGATTCTGGATGAAATTGCGCCGAGAATTTTTCCAGACAAGCTAGTCATTTCGTTGACGATGTTGCCTCGGGGTGAATTAAACCAGCATCACCAAAGTTACCATTATTTCGATATGACAAAACCAGAATAATTTTCCCGGCGAAACAACTTTACAAGTACACTAGAGTCAATACTATCTGTTTAAATATCAACGAGAGAAGGATCAATCGAATTTGATTCCACCGCGGAGACATGTAAATGGTTCAACCTTAACCCGGACACAATTCAACAACTCTTTTTTCAGGCCCGAGATGGAATTGTTACGCGGTGATATCGGCGCGGAAAAGCGGGCTTGGTTTGATGACATTGATACTCTATTCGATAACGCGATTAATAGTCTTCCAGAAAAATATCGGCTGCGGGTCAATTATTTACTCGAGTCCGGAGAAAACAAAACGAAATACGGCCTCAACCCAAAATACCCACTGTTGCCGTTAATTTAACTAAACGAACAATTCTGCGATTCAGTTGTATCAACGAAACAAATGTCGGTACGTCACGAAAGCCGTTTTTTAAGTCAGCGGGGGATTACTGGATGTGATTCGCGGTGATAAAAAACATTGTACCACCAAAGAGATAATTTCCGACGCGATAAAGAATTTAACGCCCGACCAGAAAAACGCGATGGAGGAACTGTCCTAGTTCCTATAAAATAATAATTATGACACTTCCTCCATGGCGGTGACTTGTAAACGCCAAGGGTACGTTTGTACCAACACCAGATGGCACAAAAATGGTGAAGGAATTTAATGATTCACAGAGTAAATTACCTATCGCGGCGATGAAACACAGCGGCGTTACGATGAAGCGCAACGGCGTCGCGATTATGCGATACAACATTTTGATAGTTCACGTCAAACCATTCATAGGCTTCAACATGAACTCAAAAATATTAAGCAGGAATTGGATGAAGCGCGGTATGATAATGCGCGGCTGATTCAGAGAATCACTGCAATCGACGACGGTGACACCAGCGCCAACGAAGTCGTCGGCGGTTACCGAGTCTAACAGTGAAAAAAATAAAAAACCTCACGAGGACAGACCTCGTGCGGATAAACCACGTCGAAGTAAATTCACCGTCGATGTAATTCCAGGTGTGATATCTCCTGACGATATCAGGTTTGTGACACGCATGGATAAGGCGTTGCGCGACTAGTACTAGAATGTAACTGTAATTGTGCCATTAAGCACTCTGTTTGATTTTTAAAATCACGTTCTCGCTTCATGTCTTTAGCAGAAAATCTTCTAACTCTAATTCTAGGTCCATCATTGTTAATGATTTTAACGAGATATTTTCTTTCAGAATTAGCTAGCATGCTGTTTAGTTTCTTTTCTCCAGTACTATCAAATTGTGATGAATTATCATGCTCTTCAACAATTGCAAGATCACAATTCTCATCGATGGCTGCAATTCTATCTAGTGTGTCAATCATTTTCTCATATTGTCTATTGAGGCGTCTTAGGTATTTTTCATAGGCTTCATCCTCGCGCTTATAACCATCAAATATAAATTTCAATTTCGGCGTTGGAGTTGGAAGCTGTAGTGATTTACGTGAATACTTTTGTTCTAATTCTCTATAGGCTTGTTTTGAAATTGACTCAACAGAATGCATATTCCAACCTTCTTCTTCTTCAAGAAGTTCCATTTTCACTGGGTCCTTTTTATCATCACAACACGTTGCTATATTATCAACAAATGAAATATGCGCATCGTGAAATATAACTATATTTGGGGTTCCATGGCTTATGTAACTTTCAAACCACTGAATAATTTGAGACGGTGCATCCTTTATAATGAATGATTGGTCTTTTTCATCATCATCTGAGGAGTCTTCTATTTCATCATCTGAGGAGTCTTCTATTTTCATGATTTAATATTTATCTCATTTGTCTTATCAATTCAATTTTCTCATTGTCGAATCGCTTTGGTTTCGATAAATTCTTCCACCGTTGGAGGCTCTGATCGGTGAAAATTCGGCGCATGTTTGTTGTAATAACTCATCAACAACCTGAATTCACATCCCCACATCCACCACAAATTTGATAGGGTTATTTAACACAGGTAAAACCATTCATTGTGCAGGTGAAATCATTCATCGTGTCGATGGTACATTTCTCAAAGAAATTCACTGCGTCGGTAGAATATTTCATGAAGAATTCCACTACGTCGATAGAATCATTCATTGTTCCGGTAGAATCTTTCTCAAGGAAATCCACTGTTCCGATAGAATCTTTCTCAAAGAATCTTACTGTGCCAGTAGAATCTTTCTCAGAGAATTTCATTGTGTCGGTAGAATCTTTCACGAAGAATTTCATTGTGCCGGTAGAATCTTGCCAAAATAATTTCATTGTTCCAGTAGAATCTTTCCTAAAGAATTTCGTTGTTTCGATAGAATCTTTCCCAAAGAACTTCATTGTTCCAGTAGAATCTTTCCCAAAGAACTTTATTGTGTCGGTAGAATCTTTCCCAAGGAAATTCACTGTTCCGGTAGAATCTTTCCCAAATAATTTCATTGTTCCGGTAGAATCTTTCTCAAAGAATCTTACTGTGCCAGTAGAATCTTGATCAAAGAATTTCATTGTTCCGGTAGAATCTTTCACAAAGAATTTCATTGTTCCGGTAGAATCTTTCTCAAGGAATTTTATTGTTCCGGTAGAATCTTGATCAAAGAATTTCATTGTTACGGTAGAATCTTCAGTGATATTTTTTATTGTTACGGTAGAATATTTCCAAAAGAATTTCATTGTGATGGAGAATCTCAGTGATATTTTTTATTGTTACGGTAAGAATATTTCCAAAAGAATTTCATTGTCACGATAGAATCTTCAGTGATATTTTTTATTGTTACGGAGAATCTTCAGTGGTATTTTTTATTGTTACGGTAGAATATTTCCAAAAGAATTTCATTGTCACGATGAATCTTCAATGGTATTTTTTATTGTTACAGTAGAATCTTCAATGGTATTTTTTATTGTTACAGTAGAATCTTCAATGATATTTTATTGTTACGGTAGAATATTTCCAAAAGAATTTTATTGTTACGGTAAGAATCTTTCCAGAAGAATTTCATTGTGCTAGTAAATTTTACTGTGTGATGGATGTGAAACAAAAAAATAATTTATCGAGTAAAACAGAAATAATTTTTAGTTTATTTATTCTGCGTAATTGAAAATAATTATTTCCAACCAACTTTCAATAATAAAAAAAATAATTATTTTTTGTGCTGATAAAATATATCCGCGCTTTTTTAAGTTCGAATCAAATTACCAAGGTAATTACTTGAGCAGTAGCTTAAGTACTTAAGTTGATTCGAACTTAAAAAAGCGCGGATATATTTTATCAGCACAAAAAATAATTATTTTTTTTATTATTGAAAGTTGGTTGGAAATAATTATTTTCAATTACGCAGAATAAATAAACTAAAAATTATTTCTGTTTTACTCGATAAATTATTTTTTTGTTTCACATCCATCACACAGTAAAATTTACTAGCACAATGAAATTCTTCTGGAAAGATTCTTACCGTAACAATAAAATTCTTTTGGAAATATTCTACCGTAACAATAAAATATCATTGAAGATTCTACTGTAACAATAAAAAATACCATTGAAGATTCTACTGTAACAATAAAAAATACCATTGAAGATTCATCGTGACAATGAAATTCTTTTGGAAATATTCTACCGTAACAATAAAAAATACCACTGAAGATTCTCCGTAACAATAAAAAATATCACTGAAGATTCTATCGTGACAATGAAATTCTTTTGGAAATATTCTTACCGTAACAATAAAAAATATCACTGAGATTCTCCATCACAATGAAATTCTTTTGGAAATATTCTACCGTAACAATAAAAAATATCACTGAAGATTCTACCGTAACAATAAAAAATACCATTGAAGATTCTATCGTGACAATGAAATTCTTTTGGAAATATTCTTACCGTAACAATAAAAAATATCACTGAAGATTCTATCGTGACAATGAAATTCTTTTGGAAATATTCTACCGTAACAATAAAAAATATCACTGAAGATTCTATCGTGACAATGAAATTCTTTTGGAAATATTCTACCGTAACAATAAAAAATATCACTGAAGATTCTATCGTGACAATGAAATTCTTTTGGAAATATTCTTACCGTAACAATAAAAAATATCACTGAAGATTCTATCGTGACAATGAAATTCTTTTGGTAATATTCTACCGTAACAATGAAATTCTTTTGGAAATATTCTTACCGTAACAATGAAATTCTTTTGGAAATATTCTACCGTAACAATAAAAAATACCATTGAAGATTCTATCGTGACAATGAAATTCTTTTGGAAATATTCTACCGTAACAATAAAAAATATCACTGAAGATTCTACCGCAACAATAAAAAATATCACTGAAGATTCTCCATCACAATAAAAAATACCATTGAAGATTCTATCGTGACAATGAAATTCTTTTGGAAATATTCTACCGTAACAATAAAAAATATCACTGAAGATTCTACCGCAACAATAAAAAATATCACTGAAGATTCTCCATCACAATAAAAAATATCACTGAAGATTCTATCGTGACAATGAAATTCTTTTGGAAATATTCTACCGTAACAATAAAAAATACCATTGAAGATTCTATCGTGACAATGAAATTCTTTTGGAAATATTCTACCGTAACAATAAAAAATACCATTGAAGATTCTATCGTGACAATGAAATTCTTTTGGAAATATTCTACCGTAACAATAAAAAATATCACTGAAGATTCTATCGTGACAATGAAATTCTTTTGGAAATATTCTACCGTAACAATAAAAAATATCACTGAAGATTCTACCGCAACAATAAAAAATATCACTGAAGATTCTCCATCACAATAAAAAATACCATTGAAGATTCTCCATCACAATGAAATTCTTTGAGCGGGGTTTTTTATCAGCATAATAAAATATTTGAAGATTTTATCAGTATAATAATGATTTACCAGGCACAATAAAAATCACTGAAGATTTTACCGTAACAATGAAATTCTTTGATCAAGATTCTACCGGAACAATAAAATTCCTTGAGAAAGATTCTACCGGAACAATGAAATTCTTTGTGAAAGATTCTACCGGAACAATGAAATTCTTTGATCAAGATTCTACTGGCACAGTAAGATTCTTTGAGAAAGATTCTACCGGAACAATGAAATTATTTGGGAAAGATTCTACCGGAACAGTGAATTTCCTTGGGAAAGATTCTACCGACACAATAAAGTTCTTTGGGAAAGATTCTACTGGAACAATGAAGTTCTTTGGGAAAGATTCTATCGAAACAACGAAATTCTTTAGGAAAGATTCTACTGGAACAATGAAATTATTTTGGCAAGATTCTACCGGCACAATGAAATTCTTCGTGAAAGATTCTACCGACACAATGAAATTCTCTGAGAAAGATTCTACTGGCACAGTAAGATTCTTTGAGAAAGATTCTATCGGAACAGTGGATTTCCTTGAGAAAGATTCTACCGGAACAATGAATGATTCTATCGACGTAGTGGAATTCTTCATGAAATATTCTACCGACGCAGTGAATTTCTTTGAGAAATGTACCATCGACACGATGAATGATTTCACCTGCACAATGAATGGTTTTACCTGTGTTAAATAACCCTATCAAATTTGTGGTGGATGTGGGGATGTGAATTCAGGTTGTTGATGAGTTATTACAACAAACATGCGCCGAATTTTCACCGATCAGAGCCTCCAACGGTGGAAGAATTTATCGAAACCAAAGCGATTCGACAATGAGAAAATTGAATTGATAAGACAAATGAGATAAATATTAAATCATGAAAATAGAAGACTCCTCAGATGATGAAATAGAAGACTCCTCAGATGATGATGAAAAAGACCAATCATTCATTATAAAGGATGCACCGTCTCAAATTATTCAGTGGTTTGAAAGTTACATAAGCCATGGAACCCCAAATATAGTTATATTTCACGATGCGCATATTTCATTTGTTGATAATATAGCAACGTGTTGTGATGATAAAAAGGACCCAGTGAAAATGGAACTTCTTGAAGAAGAAGAAGGTTGGAATATGCATTCTGTTGAGTCAATTTCAAAACAAGCCTATAGAGAATTAGAACAAAAGTATTCACGTAAATCACTACAGCTTCCAACTCCAACGCCGAAATTGAAATTTATATTTGATGGTTATAAGCGCGAGGATGAAGCCTATGAAAAATACCTAAGACGCCTCAATAGACAATATGAGAAAATGATTGACACACTAGATAGAATTGCAGCCATCGATGAGAATTGTGATCTTGCAATTGTTGAAGAGCATGATAATTCATCACAATTTGATAGTACTGGAGAAAAGAAACTAAACAGCATGCTAGCTAATTCTGAAAGAAAATATCTCGTTAAAATCATTAACAATGATGGACCTAGAATTAGAGTTAGAAGATTTTCTGCTAAAGACATGAAGCGAGAACGTGATTTTAAAAATCAAACAGAGTGCTTAATGGCACAATTACAGTTACATTCTAGTACTAGTCGCGCAACGCCTTATCCATGCGTGTCACAAACCTGATATCGTCAGGAGATATCACACCTGGAATTACATCGACGGTGAATTTACTTCGACGTGGTTTATCCGCACGAGGTCTGTCCTCGTGAGGTTTTTTATTTTTTTCACTGTTAGACTCGGTAACCGCCGACGACTTCGTTGGCGCTGGTGTCACCGTCGTCGATTGCAGTGATTCTCTGAATCAGCCGCGCATTATCATACCGCGCTTCATCCAATTCCTGCTTAATATTTTTGAGTTCATGTTGAAGCCTATCAATGGTTTGACGTGAACTATCAAAATGTTGTATCGCATAATCGCGACGCCGTTGCGCTTCATCGTAACGCCGCTGTGTTTCATCGCCGCGATAGGTAATTTACTCTGTGAATCATTAAATTCCTTCACCATTTTTGTGCCATCTGGTGTTGGTACAAACGTACCCTTGGCGTTTACAAGTCACCGCCATGGAGGAAGTGTCATAATTATTATTTTATAGGAACTAGGACAGTTCCTCCATCGCGTTTTTCTGGTCGGGCGTTAAATTCTTTATCGCGTCGGAAATTATCTCTTTGGTGGTACAATGTTTTTTATCACCGCGAATCACATCCAGTAATCCCCCGCTGACTTAAAAAACGGCTTTCGTGACGTACCGACATTTGTTTCGTTGATACAACTGAATCGCAGAATTGTTCGTTTAGTTAAATTAACGGCAACAGTGGGTATTTTGGGTTGAGGCCGTATTTCGTTTTGTTTTCTCCGGACTCGAGTAAATAATTGACCCGCAGCCGATATTTTTCTGGAAGACTATTAATCGCGTTATCGAATAGAGTATCAATGTCATCAAACCAAGCCCGCTTTTCCGCGCCGATATCACCGCGTAACAATTCCATCTCGGGCCTGAAAAAAGAGTTGTTGAATTGTGTCCGGGTTAAGGTTGAACCATTTACATGTCTCCGCGGTGGAATCAAATTCGATTGATCCTTCTCTCGTTGATATTTAAACAGATAGTATTGACTCTAGTGTACTTGTAAAGTTGTTTCGCCGGGAAAATTATTCTGGTTTTGTCATATCGAAATAATGGTAACTTTGGTGATGCTGGTTTAATTCACCCCGAGGCAACATCGTCAACGAAATGACTAGCTTGTCTGGAAAAATTCTCGGCGCAATTTCATCCAGAATCGTCCACCTGATATCATTTTAATATTTAATTAAATAACGGCTTTAATTATAATGTCATTGTTGGAGTATCACCCGGTGAAATTCGACAGCGTCATCAGCGACTATAAAAAATCCTGCCCGAGGATGCCAATCAATGTAAAATATAAGAACGGAAAGTATCATGCAGTTCAGAAATTTCCCAGCGGAAATAAATACGATTGTATGGTATTTGAAAGCCGTTCAGTGAAAGCCCCGGTTATGTCTCCGCGACAAATATTACCAACGAGAATATGAAAAAATGTTTCCAAACCATGATGTCAAACGATGGGTAATTACCGAACGAAGGGTCTCAGATCTCGGAGAACACCACTCCGGTACAAACAAGTATGATATCAGTGACATCAACGAAACCCGAATTCAGTGTGAACTTTCCATCACCGGTTCCAGTGAAGGAAATAGCGCTGGCAAAATTGCGAATATATCACAGTTGGCCTAATATCCGAGCGGACGCATTTAACGGACAACAACCTAATAACTCGCTGGTTTTTGCACGGACAAATAAACCCGATGGAACCCCAGACTGGAAGGAGGTTACAATACCAACTGGGTCATACCAAATAGAACAAATCAATAAGGAATTTCAACGCAGGATAAAATCGATCACAGGAAAAGAATCAAAAATCGCTATTACGGTTCATGAACCGACGTTATCGTCGACGATTGAAATAAGCACACCGGGGTATATGGTTGATATTTATAACAGTTCAATAAGAACCACACTAGGATGGCCTAAGAATCCACCCGCGGACGCCCCCCATCAACTATCCTCAGATACGATAACGGAGATGGTGGTAGGCATATTGCTCCATACAACGTAAATATTGCATCGGTGATAGCGATTAATCTGGTGTGTGATGTTATCGAAGGGAGTTACCAGGTGGATACCAAGCAATCAAATCAAGCTCAACAGGGGTATATCCTTTATTCGTTTTCACCAACAGCCCCTCCGGGATTTTTGATCATTGAGAGTCCGATTAATCCGGTCTATATGCGATGCCATAATCGGCTTTTAACGAGAATTAATTTCAGACTTACCGATCAGTCAAATAACCTAATTGATCTGCAAGAGGAGGAGTTAGTGATCACTCTGTTTGTAAGATCATAGTAGCAGAGGGGGCGATGACATCGACGCGGTCGTCGATGTGCTTACCGGACGCTGACGACGCTGGGGATCGACGCGCAGAAGGTATTAATTAAACCAAATGACGTCCGGACGATCCCCTCGACGACGACGTCGTTTTTTTTACCAGGCGCTGACGACACTAGATCGTTGAGTGCAGAAAGTAATAATTAAGCAAAATGACGATTGGACAAAATGTCGGATTCGCCCCCTCTGCTGCTCGTCTGATGATTTTTATTTTTATTTTTTAATGTTCTCGTACAATATATGATATCTAAAACGCTAAAAAAAATAATTGGTCTGGCTCTCTCAATATGCTACAACAGCACCGTAAATAAACATATTCTTTTGGAAAATAGGAAACCAGTTTTAATTAATAAAACAACAACCGGTAATAAATTAACATGGTAAAGAAGAATTGTTTGTTATATATTAATCATAGATTTAAATGCATACGATACATTTATACATTCATATGTAAAATCTCTGTTGAAAACAAGTTTACCTACGTTCCAGCGCCAGCAATTTCAAGTTATCTCTACAGGAATGCGATCCTATTGCATCTTAACGTAGCCTTTACTAACGATAATTTAATCATGCTATTTACTTGTTCAGTGCAATTGAATATTTGACAGAACTAACAGTGTACATGTATTATTTACAAAGTCAGTTGTACTTTAAACAAGTTTGCATCAATTTACTAAATAACTTTTATAAGAACAACACTCACTAACACACTCACAAACATGTTTAGCACTTCCATATGTACACATTCCATTTACTGAATCCAATCAATGCTTTATTTTGACACACGTTCCGTAAATAAAGGATAATTCGAATGTAACTGATAACTTGAAACGTTATTTAGAGCCAAATCATCTAGTTGTTTCGTTGGTTTTAACGTCGCTTAAAACACAATGGTGGCTATATATCATGAAGATGAAGTGAGAGCTACGTGCCAATCCGAAAGTCTTACCGAAGCTGCTGAACCAGGCTGGCGTGGGCTGGTATCAAACACGCGACCCTTAGACTACAAGTCCGAGGTTCTACCAGCTGACCTACTGCAGTTCTCAAAAGTAAAAACAGACGGTTACCAAAGACCATCTTTGGTTCAGTTGCATTTGTACCATTCTGGTCTTGAGATATGCCTGTAGTTACTGCATGCACATCAAAATCTAAGGAACTAAACAATCCTTTTTTAGTTGTATGAAACTAATGACTTTGTTCCCTGCCTAAATCCACACATCGCTCCATATTCAACAAACTATGATCTTTTTAGTTACTGGAAACTTCTAAGAATTAAAACCATTACCAACACTCCCCTAGATCTATCTGCCCGCCCCCCTCCCTCTCTCTCTCTCTCTCTCTCTCTCTCTCTCTCTCTCTCTCTCTCGTGTATCTATCCAGTAACAATACTATCAACTTAAAATAGCACTAAACACTCATTTATCTATAGATGCATTGGCAAATAGCAGTTGTTAGTACCGATGGTTGCAGGTTTTTTTTTTTTTTGTTTTTTTTTAAACACTTTGGTTAGCAAGCGAAGCTCTGAATAGATCTGAATAGAAGGTCATTTACTCTGAAATCAGCAAGGCGGTCGTGACTGGCCACCAGGTGTTACGCATAAATTGTGAGTTGTCAGACTCTGTGATAAATCGGTTTTGCAACCCTTAAAAAGCAATCAACGCTCAAAGGTTTTAGTGAACTGTTCGAAAATTACTTTTTCCCTACGGACATCTTTAACTCACGGAACTACTCACACTGTTAAGGTCACATACAGAATTTCGTTTTAAATTAGTTTTCTCGTACTTTAATTTTAAACTCGAAAGCACAGCCATCGGCAATTAATAATTCAACAAGGTATTGAATTTAGCTATAAATTAAAAAAAAATTAAACTGAGAATGAACCAGGTAACCTGATAGATCCTGTTCGAGTTTCTACAATTAATTTACAGAGAACTAATCCCCTTTAAAGTTTGTTGGCAGCGATTAATCATTGGTAACCAGGACAAACAATATTCCCAAGATACCAATCCATTTCTAAGGTAAAATAGTGATCAAGTACAGCCAATCCCCTAGACCCTTTGCCATGGTGGAAATAACAATTATTGTCATTCGTGCCGTTAGGTTTTCCAAAGCCAAATCAGCAACATTTAATCAGGTATTACTAATATTACTGGGGACCCCGAGTGGTCGAGTGGTCACCGTTACGGATCACTGCCATCTCACCTCTGTCTGCGTGAGTTCGAGTCTCAGGTTCGGCTAACGTTGGTACTTGAGAAAGTCTGCCAGTTGCTTCTCGTCGGTCGGTGGTTCTTATCGGGGTTTTAACAGGGTTCATCCTCCAAAAATTATACTGGCCGCCATGTATAGCCTATCTTGTGCTGAAAAATGGCGTTAAACCCTACAACAACTAATATTACTAAAATATTATTATTATTATTATTATTATTATCATTATTATTATTATCAAATATGTTATTTTTTAATATTAAACATACTCTTTTTATACAATATAAATACGTCTGATAAAAAATACAAAACACTGGTTTCATAATTACTCATCCAAGTAACGCATTATTATAACGATTCAGTATTTTCCCAAACATATTTAGATTCCAAATTCGTGATTTTGAGTGGCTGACTCCGAATTGCGTGTCATTATATAAGACAATCAAGCAGAAACTTGGACTCAAAATCAGTTGACTACAAGCATTTCTAGACAAAATTTTTTTATAGCTTCACGTGTTTGTGGCAGGTGGGTGGGTGGGTGATGAATTCGATATTATCCCGACGATATGTTGTGTTTTTTCCAAGTCTGCGAGTTGAACAAGCTCTTCCTCTAGCTCAGGGACAAAGACAAACATTAACAAAGGCAAACAAGCACAAATAAAACTATTTACGTCCACTACATAATTACAAACTAACAAAAATAATAAAACAACGCAAAAACAACTCATATGTAGGACGGATCATTTCAGAGAGATTCAACTCTGTGTAAAATATTAGACTACGGTTTCCATGGTATCAACAGTCCGGTTTGACGCATACTAGGCTAACAGAAGCAATGATATCCTTGTATATGTCTTGTTAACCTTTAGTTTGTCTTGGTTTTAACGATACTTTTAACACAATACTTGCAAGGTCATGTGGGGGAAATGGGAGCCATGTTCCTTTCTCAAGGGCACACCACACAATGACAGCCAACCCTGGATGGCATAGACAGGTATTGGACGACCAGTTCGACGTTCAAGCAACTAAGCTACCGCGGCTCCACTCCTCAACTAATTCAGTAGGAAGTACGAGTCAGCAGAATTAAGGCTCCACCTTTAGCATTATATTTTATTTAAATTGTGGTTTTTACATAACAGATACCAATAGTAATACGCAAGAGATTGTATCAAGCCATGTACGTTAATGAAGTAATATTTTAACTACTACTACTACTACTACTACTATGAAGTAATATTTTAACTACTACTACTACTACTACTCTACTACTAATATTACTGCTACTAATAATAATACTAATAATAAAGTAATAGTAAGTCACTAAAGTAAGCTAAACTGAATAATTGTACAGGTCAGAAATTGTCAGGCTGTCGGTAAATTATCTGATAGTTTTCTGTTTGCATTGCCAAAATCCAAACACGGCCGAAAAATTCGTCTACACGAATATTTCTGAGTAAAAATTAAACGAACCATACCAACAGATATAGATGCTATGCAAAGAAACTCCCTTGAAGGAGAAAGTTTTAAATTTGTATTATTTAAATATTTAGAAAAGAAAAAATCTCCCTTGAAAACGATGCAGTTTGTTTGACTCAAATATCGTGGATATTAATCGAAGACAAATGGTTTCAATGGACCACATTGAGATTCTATGATAAAATATTATCCGAATGAGCGTTTTCCGGCCCTGCACATTGCTATGAACCTTTTGAAATGAATGAAGATCAAGTTATTGTTTTACCAGTTACTATTTGGAAATAAAGATTGAATTCTTAGATACACTGTTTGCCTATAATTGCGTACTTTTCCACCTAAGAACATCTCATTCTCAAGGTGAACACATTTGATCCATACAAAATTAAACATTCTAATGGCATTCCCTGTCGTTAAAAACAGTGTGTGTGTGTGTGTGTGTGTGTGTGTGTGTGTGTGTGTACGTGTGTGGGTGATTTGGATTTTTAACGTAGCTTTTAACAATTTTTCAGTCATATTGGTACGATGTCTGCAGTGTGGCAGTTTATAGTGGTGCCTAACACTCCGGGCATCAGACATGTAGCATCATATCCCCACCCAGTCACATGATCCTGACACCAGGTCGACCAGTCCTAACACTAACCTCTTAATGCTGAGCGCGAAGCGAGTTAGCTCTAAGTACCATTTTTATAAGTCTTTGGTATGACTCAGTCGGGATTCGAACCCGCGACCTCCGCATCCGAGGCGGACGCTCTAACTACTAGGCCTCCGGAGCGGTTCCAAAAACTGAGACATACATGGCATTTACAAGATTACCAGAAATGTATTAATAATACACTACATATCTTTATAATTTCTGACAACATTCCAGACAATATTAATCATAAAGCGACGCTTCACTTGAAATGAAACAAAATGGATGATCGTTAGGTAACGAATTAGATAATCATTAATATAAATTCCTGTGCTCCTGTGGCAGTGTTTGTTTTGACGAACACGTGGTATAGCTTGTTGAGAATTTTGGCTTCAATCATTTATTTGTTGATACTTCTTGCAAATATGACAATGAAGTTATGTTTTAGGAATAAGTTTAACACTTTCTTTAAGGCAAGTGTAACTTACACCCACGATCTGGTTTACTGGTAGACTTAAAAAGTTGCCATCTGACCTGCGCCTTGGAGGAAGTTGCACATGCCTAACCTGCATTAACAGTATTGATGCATGTATCCTCGTAGCAACAAACGAGATCGATAAGGACATTATGTCGATAGAAGCTTCTTGCTTCCGGCTTGCTTTCCTCTCCACAACTGAGGAGAAAACAACGTTAGATGATTACATACATATTTCGTGCAGAGAAATCATACGTGGGCTAGAAATTGGCCTAAAGAAAGGATGGAGTATAATTTGGGTAATATTTAAAAAAAATGGATACCGTTTTGTGAGCATCCTGTGATGTCAAAACCAATTATTTACAATGCTTACAACAATGCAGCAAGTACATTATACAGTCCCTAGGTGTCGATTCAATCACGATCGATTGTGGACATTATTGGATAAAACATCGGTTCTTGCCACTTTTTACATATAGTGCTGAAAGGGACAAATGACTGATAGGAAATACGCGCATAATATCGGCGCTCTTTGTTTGCATGTGTGGTTTAATCTGAACACATGATAATACATATAAAGGAGTCGTATATTTCTGCAATTATCTGGTACACTTCCTTTGATAGTAATTATCACCTGATATACAAGGAAGATTGGGGCCTCTGACTCGAGGAAGGCATAGAATATAGTCCTGTCTAATGAGACAACAAGACACGAATGCTTTGTTTTATTATTGTTATTATATATATATATATATATATATATATATATATATATATATATATATATATATATATATATATATATATATATATATATATATATATATATAATAATAATAATAATAATAATAATAATAATAAATGTAACTTTGAGTAATGGCGTGCCGGTAGACCATAATCTACACTGTTGAATAGCGATCATACCTTGAACAAACTGCATAGACTCTGACCTGCCACGTCATTATGCCACAGAAGATATGGAACTATGATGTTTCCAGTTTGCCGCCAATCATACATAAACAAACAAGGTATTCCAAATGAGGTTTTTGAAACTTTCAGATTCCATAAACACTTATATTGACTGTGCCACCTTATTTGTATCCATCAAAGCCGGAGTAGTTGAACATACCAACCAGTCAACACTGATCCCTAATACCTTGCGGTACCTCAACACTCAGAAACATTGTCACCAAAAAGAGTTAGTGTGAGCAGGTATGGAGGGGGATTGCTGTTAATGGTATGCATGATGCATATTTTCTATTTCGCATTTTCTATGCGTGATATTGAAATATTGAAATTTCCTATCTTCAAATTACATGCGAATATTTGTAATATTACATACGTCCGGATTCTACATTGGTTCATAAAAATTTTAAGTCACCTCTCTGATTTCTGACAATTCATCTGATTGCATTTTAATAACCATAATGGTAAAAATGCATGCCATTATATAAGCTGCATTGTAATACAGTGAAAGTTACAAGTAAGTTATTAGCATAATGGAAGTTGGAATGTTATAATCAACGCCATCTGTTGCCATAATGGCACATTAATAGTGTAATGATCAATTATGACAACAGATGTAGCGGAACACTGAAGAGGAACAAATGTTCTGGATTCAATATATTGCAGATTGTAAGCATGGAAACAGCCACGGATCTCCTTTCCCACCCACTGTTACGAATATGTGGTCACAATTTAAGTAACAGAAATAAGCAAATCCAACATATTTTATAAAACTTTACAAACAGGTTAATTATCAAAGTTATAAATGAAAGATGTGAGAACTTACAGTATTATCAAGCGAATCCAAACCAGTCCTTATAAAGGTCTATGCAAGTCCTAAATGAATTAAAAGTTCCTTTTAAAATTCAATACCGGAAATGTGTTGATCCTCCAAGAACCGTGACCTTGTCAAGATGGCGTTGTCCAGAACTCCTTCCAATAATTTATGACAGTTCCAGAATAATGTTATTGTCCACATAATGAGCACTTTCTATTTCCACTTAACAGTACAAACAAATGTTTTTCCTCTCGAACAATATCTAAGTACAATATAAAACACGTCTGCGGAATGAATCTGATGCTTAATTTTCTCCTTATATACACCGTATATTGCGATTGTACTTCGTGATAGACCCCAAGTGACAACATACACTATTGATTTTGCGTTGAATTAAACATATTCACGTGACCTAGCGCAACCAATGGGAAGTTGCAAAATTATTCTGGAAACGTACAAATTCCATCAGTCATTGAGAAACTACGCCATAGAGGTGCTATTTTAAGTCTTATTATTACTAATTGGCACCACATACGTAAACATCTATTTATAAATTCTGCGCAATTTGAGTTCTTAATTGAACCAGGTCAAGTACACAATTTATAACAAAATAATTTCTATACAGTTTACAATCATGAATGAAAATTACGAAAATTAAATAAAATCATGTACCAGGATTTACACAAATATAGATATACATAACACTACAAATCTTGGTTAAATTGTCCGCATCTCGCAAGACAATCCCCCACCCCACCCCTTATTTATTGATCTAGCGATCTGAGTTCAACTATGATGGCAAAATGGTATTTATTTATTTATTTATTTATTTATTTATTTATTTATTTATCTTAGCAGGCTCATCCGGGATTAGATATTGTTCATTGCAAGTGTACCAAAATAATCATTAGATATAAATACTCACGTAAATATATATCTATAACATGATATGGGCCACTCATCAGTTTGGGGGACTTAATGATTCGCTCCTTCTGTACGTGTGTGTGTGTGTGTGTGTGTGTGTTATGTCTGTAATTACAGCCCATTCTAAATTATTGGCTGTAAAGTTACCAAACTTATTTCATAAACTGTTGAGGCTGAAAATATGTGTAAGACGTATACGTCTGTCGCTTTCTGTGCAGGGAATCCGGGAGGAAGTCTGATATCATTATTTTTAGCCAAGATATATATGATTCCATACGTTTTGTCTTATATGCTTTCATTGTTGCATTCTGAATGTAAACATATGGATGGTGACATCACGTCTCTAAATATATTTGCAGTTCGTCTTTCGACTTCGAAGATAGTCATGACATTACTAATTATCTTGGTTTATGTAAGTGCGTGAGTGGCTGATAAAGCTAAGTTGTGTTCTGAGCGGTCTGTGACACACTTGACAGAAGATGCAGCTTGATCAACAGAGGTCTTTCTGCAGTTCTGAGATTTTTTCTGCTTGGGCTTCTGTATTGCCACTGCAATTCTCCTCCGTTCAAAGTCTGTAGCTCAAGTATGGATGAGACTGCATCAGGTGGAGTGATCCTGTGCAAGATTTGTCCGAAACTCAGGGTCATTGTTGATGTGTTTCAAGGATGACTTGAGGGAATCTTTGAAGAATTTCTTCTGATCACCCTGAGCCCGCTTTCCCACCTTCAGCTCGCTATCACTTTTGGCAGATGCTCTTCAGAAATCCTAGTGACGTGACCTGTCCATTTCAATTCTGATTTAATCAACAGAGTGTGGATGCTTGGAATGCCTGCCCATGTGAGAACCTCTGTCTCTGGGACCCTGTCCAACCATGTCCTGCCATCTTATCCTAATCAGATGCTTCTGGCAGCCGATGTAAAAAATTATTCAGCTTCCTGGATGGGCATCTGCTCGAGGTGCTTTGCCATTTGACAACTGTTTAATGGCGTTCAAAATTTCGGTCAAGGTTGGAGGAGCAAAAAGTGATATGTTGATTTCGACTTTGGGCAGTTCATTTACAGCTTCCTCGCTGTTGATTGATGATGGTATTGATGTGCTCTTCCCATCTTGAATGTCTCTTTTGTTTGTCAATGAGCCGTGTGGCACTGTCAGCACCCAGTGTTGGAGATGTTCCTGATGACTTTGTCCTGTAGATTGTCTTCGAAACAGCATAGAAGTTCCTTAAGTAATTCATGTCTGCACAAGAATGAATATCATCTGCATTACTGCTCTTTCATAAGTCTTGCAAGTCTTTGAAGTTGCGTTGGACAGTCCACTAGATATTGTTGACGGCTGTCTCTTTAGATTATGAAGTGCTGACTTCTAAACAGTCCTTCTGAACCAATGTTTCTCATTCAGAAGCCTCTGCATGACAGCACCGTACTCATCAAACCAATCTGTATGTTTACGTGTGGAGGGACCGATGGTTTTGGATGCAATTGAGTACACAGAGTCTGTGAATGATGCTCAGTTTTCCTTGACAGTTTTTATTAATATCGATTGTATGTAGTTCGCGGCTCAGTTCTTTGACAAATACCTGTTTCACATCTACTGTTTCACTTTGGAGACATTACGCTTTTGAGGAACCTTTTGCAGGTCAGCTAGGTTGAATCGTGATACTGAGCTTGGAGTCTAACAACATGTGGTGAAGCCAGCGTTCAGCACTTCTCATGGCCTTCGTCACTCGGACATCCTACTTGTCTCTTCTCCTGAAGATGACGTAATCAGTAAGATGCCAGTGCTCGGAGCGTGGGTGCAACAAAGACATCTAAGCAAGCTAAAGACTGTTGGTGATCAGGACATTTTCTCAGTACGAGGAGTCCGCTGTTATCTTTGCCCAATTCATTTTTGCCAATGTCACCTAGGTATGTCTGGTGATATGTACTAACTCTAGCATTAAAGTCACCAAGGAAGAAGACCTTGCCTTCTTTGGTACTTCTCCAATACGAGACTCCAGGTATTCATACAATTTGTCCTTGATCTCAACTGAGTTGGTCATTGTGGGCGCATATGCGCTGATCCCACTTGCATCCCTTTTCCAGACAGTGAGAGTCTCGCTTGTATTAGTTTGTCATTTATTTTCTATAGGACATTTGTGAATTTGCTAACTATCCATTATCTGATTCCAGATGCAACACTAACATCATGTCGTTGTTCTTTATTTCAGACACTCCAGAAGGTGTAGCCAGTTCCAACTTCGACGAGTTGTCCTTTCTCAGCTAGGCGAGTTTACTCATGGCTGCCATTGGGATGCTGAATCTGGCCAGTTTTCTGCCAACTAGAGCTGTCCTTCTCTCTGGTCTGTTTGTTGACGTACTGTTCATTTAAATGTGTATGTTCCAGGCACCGATGGTGACTTGCCTTCTTGTTATGTTTCTGACTGCTAAAGTGGGATACCTGTCAGCCGCGGTATGCTAACAGGGTTAAGGTGAAAGAAGGCAGTGTTTAGGGCACCCTTCATAGCACCTTCCTTATGATGCAGAGGTAAGCAGTGTGATCCTTCAAATGGCTGCTCAGTCACCCTATGGACTGCCGAGTTCCAGTACTGCTTCGGTCAAGCGAAAAACGACCATATGCCCTAAGTCGCCTGTTTGTAGGTCTGAAACTACCGATCCCAGTGTATCCACATCTGCTGCTTTGCCGCTCGCCTATCGCCTCGGGATTTGAAGGTGTCTGGTGGGTGAGGTAAATAATGTCATAACGTGCGCGTTAATTAGATTTAAGAGAGGGAAAGTTGTGCAGAGTTGTCCTCACTCTCTCGCCCAGTGTCTGAAATCCAGTGGCACCACAATGGCGAGACCTCTGAAGACAAGCCCGGAGGCAGTGATGGCCATCAGTTCCTACGACAACTAAGCTGTCCAGCAGCTTTAACCATCTTCTCTCACAGTCGGGGGGTGGGGGGGGAGGGTCAGCATACTTGTTCGTTCGCCCGATCCACCAGAAAGGACTCTTCTGAGGAAGCCAACTGAATCTATCCACCCTGGGTTAACAGTTATCCGACTCCTTCGTTTTTACCCGACTCCCACGTTTCCCTGTCTGTCTGTCCACACACACACACACACACACACACACACACCGGAATTCGGATTTGGACCTATCCATGATTGTCCTTAGGATGCCTAGGCATCTGCGATAGCGAGCCGATAAAGTTTCACCGAGAGCCTGTGCTGCCACCCAGACTCATTGAACCTAATATTATATTTTAGTTCATTCAATTTGATATTTTGTTTTTATTTAAAGCATTTCACGTAAACCGCAAATGTAACAGAAATATGGTGTTTTAGTGAGATACCACTTACTAACAAGTCGTCATACTTATCCGCAACATTGCACCACTTTTTTGACACCTTCCTGCCCCACTCCTTCTTTTCACGCACTTTGTTCCAAATATGGTTTTTTGTTTCATAGAACACCCTGATGTTGTGAAATAATTAGGACATTTTCTCGCAGATACAGGATTTCGCATATGTAAACTGATTTGTTAATTGTTAAATTTGCCAGTCGAAACTTCGTTAACAAATCAGTAATGATTCTTATATTTAATTTGGAAATAAATTTCTTCCTCAATATAAAACATTCACAAATACCGTATGATTATCATGTAAATCAAACAACAGATACGTTTCAGTCCCGCTGCTAATCGAAGTTGGCAGCTGGTCGTTTCTAAAAAATAGCGGATTCGATAGGTTTTATTTACTAACATACTTCTGGAGATACTAAACCAGGATCTTCGGCAAATCCGTGTCAAGAAACCAGAATATCCGGGTCAAAGCTCATTTTAGCATATGAGAGAGAGAGAGAGGATATGATGAACCTGTGTCTCAAGGTTAACATATGGTTACTCTATTAAAAAAGTATTGAATAAGGACTACGTTTCGATCTCCTGTATAAAATAAATGGTGCCAGTCTTTAAGAGGTTCCAGAGTGGACGGAAGTGATTTTTTTCGGGGATTGGGGTGGGATGGATGCCAGTCATAGTTCGCCTAGGGCGCCGATAACGCTTCTGGCGGAATTACAGCCTTACCCTCGTCTTTTGATGCAAACTCTTTTAATACCTCTCCCCAACCCCCGTCATTATTTTATCGAATTCTCTTTCTCAACCAAAAGCAAAATAGTAACAATCTAATAAAATCCTATATCAAGAAGAAACACGATTTTCTCATGAAATATGGACAAAATGTCCTTTATTGTTGGTTGCACAGCCATATTGGCATTGATATTAATGAAAGAGCAGATAAAGCCGTCAGTGCTGTCCTGCGGTCACCTGTTTCGCTATTGAGGACTCGATAAATTGACTTTACGTTTTATATACGTCGATATATTAACTTGCCAAAATGCATTCGTTTAAAATTCCACAAATAGGTTTTGTGACATTAAAATATTATTGTGGAGTGACACCCGTGATGCACAACAAATAGGAAAGATGATGTGATATTGTGTCAGTCGCGTGGACACACAATCTGACCCATGCTGACCATGAATCTCGACAGGAAGGCCCGCTTAGCGAATGTACAAGTGTACGCCCCAAAAATGAGAAGCAAACGTTATTGATGTCAACTCGAGTAAGAAGTTTCTTGATGATGTGCCACCCCAGAACACTTCAAAGAACGTAGTTTACATAACACACTGACCCTATATTTTGCTGAAATTGTCTTCCTAACTTTTTATTTTTAAAAATATATCTTTTAGGGAATTTTAATATCTTTAGTTTTGCAGATAGAGAATGTTTGACTTTTTGGATGGGTTTATGTTCCTTCATATATAAGCTTCATATATCAGCGTACCCTCTCGTTTGTTTGTACCGCTACCGATTTTAAGAACAAAAACATCAATGATATAACTAATGCACCACAAATGAGTCGTTTCATTTATTAATTTATAGTTTATAATCTGATTGTCGCCAGGTGGTCCCTAGCACTATTATCTTGGGCGTGTTTCAAACCAAATGGAAGTTTTCAAGGTAAACAATGAACTAGCTTGCTACATTTCTCCGGTTCTTGGAAAAGTCCTTCTCAGTGATACAAGGGAAGGCACGAAGTGTGTCGTCTGCATCCAATATTTAAAATATCCAGCTTGAATATTTCTCCAAACATTTAACAACATAAAAAGGGCAAGCGGCGTAACACTTATAAACATGGGTTCAAAAGGACGTAACGCCTAAAGATATGGAAATTTACGGAATTATTCGAGACTTATCGCACGCGGGGAATAAACTAACTCCTGTTGTCACCACACACAAAAAGGATTCGCCCAAGCAAATATGACGGTCATGTTTGTAAATGATTAGCCGCGTAAAACAACTGAAACGATGTAGGCCTGTCCTTCTAGTGAAGCATATAAATTGTGTGCAACAAAACACCAAACTGGTGAACCAATTACGAAATTACCAACACAAAACATAGTTTTCATGACATGAAATAACGACATCCAGATGCACCATGGTGCGGAATAGAACAACTCTGCCATTTTACTTGTTTTTAAATGTGTTCTTCTTGCCATCCCAGCGACTAAAATATTTCTAATAGGACGTATTTCTGAGCAAAAATTAATAAACTAATTTGTATACTATTTACTTTCTAACATTGACGTTGTATTTACTTATCCGAGTCATTCCGTACTTATTTTGTCTAAGATTAAATTACGTTTATTTGGATGAGTTGTTATTTACGAATACCTTCAAACAATTTTCTGACCAATATCTTTATGTTATTCTACTTCTTGTTTTGGTTTAACGCCATTTTGAGCACATCATAGCCTAGCCTGTAGAACGGGAAGCTACCCATATGTGCCGAGCTCGTGACCTGAACCCATGCGGACAAAGGTGAGATAGCAGTGATCGGTAACGGTGAGCGCTTTAATCAACTCACCACCCGGGGCACGATTAATGTCTTTAAATATTAAGGGTATCAATGATATGAATGAGTATGTTTGCACGAGAATAGCCTCGTGTGTATATAGAGTTTATCTCTTACGCAAGGTTACCGTGACCAGAGAGACGACCCGGCATCTTGAATTGGCATAGGTGTTAGATCGAGCGACTTCCCACCCACGTGTTACAACTTTCTCCTAGATCAGAGGAACCGCGAGAGAAAGGGACGTGTTCTAAATCAGTTCCCACGTGGACAAACAGCGAGAAGGACATTATCCGCTATGTTTGATTGGATCGACTCAATGAGACATCCAATCGGAATTGAGACGAAGGGTGTGAAAACAATTTCGATCCGAAATTATAGCATCTAACTAGCAAGCGAAACTTTAGTTTCCTGGGAAGATTGTTGAGCAAATAAGATTACTCCAAGAAAGCCACTCGTAATTTGGCGGGAAAACTTAGAGGGGAGATTCTAAGGAAATACAAAGCTTCGTAAAGAAATCATTTTGGGGGGGGGGGACAGAACTTCCGGTTCAGTTAAGTCCCGAGTCTCTAATAGGGGAGACGGAAGTAAGACTGTCAGAGCAGTCGATGTCGACAAGTCTTGTCGGCACAGAGTCGAGGAGACGAGGAAAAGGAGTCGAGAAGGAGAAAGTGGAATTGAAGGAGAAGTAAAGAGAGAAGTCAAAGAGGATAATGAATTTGGAGAAAGTCGGGAGAAGAGGAAAAGGAATTGGAGGAATAGGAGAAAAGAATACACAAATGAGTAGAATACAAGGACAGGTGGAAAGCTATCTCACACTACAAATCAAATGATGCAATCGGCTATCACAGGGTCAGAAGGAGAGTACTTGGGAAATTGTAATCATTTGTTTATTGAATTATCATTAAATTGTTATTAGTGGATTTTCACTTTTTTGTATATTCAAGCATTCAACCGTCGGCATTGCTGACTGGGGGCTCGGAGCTTTACATCCATCTTTCTCTAATTTAACTTCCAGCCAAAATCGAGCCTGGGTGGGACTTCTATAATAATTTAAATAAATATTGGAAGCACCCCACCCCAACACCTACCATAGTGACGGTATAACAAACCCGCCATCACACACACACATACATACATACATACATATATACATACATACATACATATATATATATATATATATATATATATATATATATATATATATATATATATATATATATATATATATATATATATATACATACATACAAGTAAAGGAAAACAGCTGCCATATATAGGTTACAGTTAAGAAATAGAATATGCGAAAACATAGTAGACAAAATACTTTAAAGTGTGTTCAGTCGAACAAACCAGGTATTTAGAAAGTGTTTCAGACCCACACCAATAGAAGTGACCAAATACAATAACTTATCAAGCAGGATAATATACAGTCTCAGAATTCAAACCTAATTTAAACCTAATGGATAGACAGTATCCAGACGGTGAAACCAATACGTTCCTTGTGACCGATGTTCCATTTCCTAATATCATTTAGGCTAAATAAAAACATCTTGTAAATTATGGCAGCCGCCATTAATGTGTGTGGAACATGAGATTAAAAAGATTGATCAATGAGTTATTTGTGTCAAATCTATGATTTTCCAAGTGTTTTAGATACTTGCTGACTGCTTTTTCCAACATACTTCATTTTACAAGTTATCACCAAAAAACCCACAAAAAAAATTGATGTTTGCACAGTTTGTATTATTGTGCATCTTAAGTGTTTCTTCGGTATTACTGCTACGGAAATAAATATTTACATTAATGAAAGGGGGGGGGGGCCGAGTGGTCTAAAGCGCTCTCCTTTACGGATCACTGCCATCTCATCTCTGCGTGGGTTCGAGTCTCGGATTTGGCCAATGTGGATATGTGAGAAAGCTTGCCAGTAGCTTCTCGTGGGTCGGTGGTTCTTTCCGGGGATTTACCGTGTTCTTCCTCCACCATTAATACTGTCCGCCATGTATAGCCTATCGGATGCTGAAAAATGGCGTTAAACCCTACAACAATAACAACAACATTAATGAAGGAACGAAGCGAACAAACAAATGCTAACTTCTTCCATTCAGCTTAATTTCATTACTCTGTTTTTTGTGTGTGGAATATGTATGCATTTCCAATTCATCGTAGGTAACAGTTACTTATCCCTTCTGTAATTACATTTTTTCTTGTACTCTTGCCTACGCAATTATATAACGTTTGAGAATGTGCAGCCAAATATAAGACTTTTCTGTCCTACACCAAACAGTACCAAAATACCCTTCAAAACAAAGCATGCAACAAAAGATGCCACGCAACAAAGAAGCTACATTTCTTCCTTTTCAGAGATTTTATGCTAACCTCAGCTGTAACTTTGTTACATGCCATTACTCTTGCGTCTTCTTTGGTAAAGTACCAATCTAATTCTTTTTGTGTTGTGTGTTTTGTATATTTTGTGAGTGTTTGCTTTTAACAAAGGGACCAGCCGGTACAGAAAGCGTTAAGATCATAGCTTGCATTAGTTCGGCACTTTGCGGTATCATTTTGTTTCATTGTATGTAATCACCGTCTTCAAAGCGTGATCTCTAGGATATATAACGGACCGTATTAGATTCATTCTGCAAAGATCACATGTCAATATTTATCACTGTCTATAATCTTAATTTCGTCGAATTCCAACATAAAATACTTTTTATATATACTTTTTAAATTGGCATCTTGTTCCAGTCTGGTAAACTTTAAAAAAAATTGATAAACGTTTTAAATGCACTCAGTTTTCTTGTTCCCCACATTCCAGAAGTGATATCTATTTTTTTTTTTAAATGATATGGAAGGCTAACAATCAAGGTTGAAAATATAAACATTTCTCGAAAGGCTACTGTAGAGAATGATATCAAGGAGAATACTGAAGACGTTAATTAAACAAAAACTCTGATATAAGTAAGTGAATATTTATTATAAAAAAAGAGAAAATAACTCTCATCCCATAAAGAAAACGTGTTTTTCAAAATATGCATCTATGTTTCTTATCTAAATAGTTATGTTCTTAAAGCATGATAATAATAATAATAATAATAATAATAATAATAATAATAATAATTTTCAGTCACATACCTTTGTACTGAATCTTATCTCCACTTCAGTGCTGTATAGATGAAGAATATTTATTATATATTCCAAATATATCCCAATTCTGGTGTAAAAACATCCATGATGCCAACAGCCTTCCAAATGATCAAAATCAACCCCAATACTTTTCAGAAAATGCACAATCTGAGGTTGAAATGCTATTTGGTATGACCTATTTTCTAACGAATATTTACTTTGCTCTTCAATCAGAATTAGCTTGCTAACACGTTCACACTGCACTGCAATTAAGGCCGAAGTCATTCCGATTGGCCCAGCACCGATTATGACAACCGTAAGTTGAGCTAATTCCTGTCGAATTCGGTTAAGAATAGTTCTTGTTCCCACAAAAACAGCAACTAACGAAACTGTAACCAACAGTTGTGCGGTGGCATGACTATTTGTACTATGTATACTCCGGGTAACTTCATCCATATCACAGTTCATGACGTTACTTTCGGTTGAATTTAGATTTCTCATCAACTAAAATTTGCATTCACGTGTTCCATGCAAGAACAATTCTGCAAAGAAAAAAGTTCCAATACATAAAATGTTCACAAATTACCCCACTGTAAAAATATTGGCTATTATTAGATATATCGTTTGTCCTCCAACTTAAAGACTGCCTTGTGCAAACGTACAGGTGGTCAAGCACAACTGACAGTAATCGTCTAATCGACATAAATAACATAACATGTGTTTGAGAGGTAATGTTTCCATAACGTTATGTACTGTTATTAATCTTAATAGTACCTGATATACTGTCATTAATCTCAAACGTATGTTATCTACTGTCATTAATCTCAAACGTATGTTATCTACTGTCATTAATCTCAAACGTATGTTATCTACTGTCATTGATCTCAAAAGTATGTTTTCTACTGTCATTGATCTCAAAAGTATGTTATATACTGTCATTAATCTCAAAAGTACGTTATAAACTATCATTAATCTCAAAAGTACGTTATACAGTGTAAATAATCTCAAAAGTATGTTATCTACTGTCATTAATCTCAAACGTATGTTATCTACTGTCATTAATCTCAAAAGTACGTTATAAACTGTCATTAATCTCAAAAGTACGTTATATAGTGTAAATAACCTCAAAAGTATGTTATCTACTGTCATTAATCTCAGTAGTATGTTATCTACTGTCATTAATCTCAATAATACGTTAAAGAATGTCATTCATCTTAATAGAATGTTATATACTGTCATTAATCTCAAAGGTACGTTTTATATTGCCCTTAATCTCAAAAGTACGTTATACACTGTCCTTTGTCTCAATAGCATGTTAAATACTATCATTAATCTCAAACGTACGTTATACACTGTCCTTTATCTCAATAGTACGTTATATACCGTCATTAATTTCAATAGTATGTTTTATACTGTCATTAATCTCAATAGTGCGTTATATACTGTCATTAATCTAAAAAGTATGTTAAATACTATCATTAATCTCAATAGTATGTTACCTACTGTCATTAATCTCAAAAGTATGTTATAAACTATTATTAATCTCAAAAGTACGTTATAAACTGTTATTGATCTCAGTTGTACGTTATATAGTGTCATTAATCTCAGTAGCAGTACACTGTAATTAATCTCAAAAGTATGTTATCTACTGTTATTAATCTCAAAAGTATGTTAAATACTTTCATTAATCTCAAGAGTACGTTATCTACTGTTATTAATCTCAAAAGTATGTTAAATACTTTCATTAATCTCAAGAGTACGTTATAAACTGCCCTTAATCTCATAAGTACGTGATATAGTGTCATTAATCTTAGTAGTATGTTATATACTATCATTAATCTCAAAAGAACGTTATCTACTGTTATTAATCTCAAAAGTACGTTATATGCTGTCATTAATCTCAATAGTACGTTATATACTGTCATTAATCTCAATAGTACGTTATATACTGTCATTAATCTCAAAGGTATGTTAGATACTATCTTTAATCTCAAACGTACGTTATATACTGCCATTTATCTCAAAAGTATGTTACCTACTGTCATTAATCTCAAAAGTATGTTATATACTATCAATAATCTCAATAGTACGTTATAAACTGTTATTGATCTCAATTGTACGTTATATAGGGTCATCAATCTCAATAGCATGTTAAATACTATCATTAATCTCAAAATAACGTTAGATACATTCCTTTATCACAATAGCACGTTATATACTGTCATTAATATCAATAGCATGTTTATACTGTCATTAATCTCAATAGTACGTTATATACAGTCATTAATCTCAATAGTATGTTATATACTGTCATCAATCTCAAAAGTATGTTAAATGCTATCATTAATCTCAAAAGTACGTTATAAACTGCCCTTAATCTCAATAGTACGTTATATAACTGGCATTAATCTCAACAGTATGTTATATACTGACATCAGTCTCAATGGTACATTATATATTGTCATTAAACCCAGTAGTACAACAGTTACTCTCATTAATCCCCGTAGTACATCAAACACTGTGCGAAGCTGAAAATAAAAGCTGTAAGTACAAGTATATATTTCATGAAATCCTTTATCTATCCTCTTACAATACTGCGGTAAAACTGAGGTCATGTGCTGTCAGGCACAATATAGCCTCGTACTGTTTCTCATCCAGACATTCGCTATACGTTTAAAAGTGATATCATGTGTATAGATGTATGTGTGTGTGTGTGTCTGTGTGCTGTTTGTGTGTGTATGCGCGCGCGCGCACGTGTGTGTGTGTGTGTGTGTGTGTGTGTGTGTGAGAGAGAGAGAGAGAGAGAGAGAGAGAGAGAGAGAGAGAGTTTACCTTTGTTTTCCGTTGTTCCTGAGTCGAAGTAATAAAGACTATTGACGGAAGAAGAATACATGGGCCTACTAATTTCCGACAGATGATCGATATACAATAATAATAGTAAAATTTAAAATGATTTGCCCAAACCTTAGGTTGTTGTAGATGACTCAAACGCCAGTTAAGTTTGTCATGAGACCAAACTTGACCATGAATTTACTGTTGACACTGTGTGCAGTTAGTGTGGGACTAGGATTCGCTATCTTCTTTTCTGTACAACGTTTATATAACTTAATAAACAGTTGGAGTGGCAGTATGTCGATAGGCGCTCAAGAGGTTAACAAAACTGACGCTAGTTTTTGTTTACCAGGCTATGTTTTAGGAATGTTTTAGGAATACGTACATGACTTATCAAACGCATTCTTATAAATATATAATAATTGATAACTAACAACATAGGCACATGTTCGTACTCACGTAAGCCATGTTGACTGCAATATAACAGACAGTGAAAATGCGTGTAAGGCTATCACATGAAAGGTAGGTGAACATAGACGTGATAGTATTGTGTTGTCTGTAATGGCGATTATTGTATGCGTATGTAACTTGTGTTTGTGAGTGTATCACGTACGTCTGAAAGAGAAAATTTCCTAAAGTGAGTTAATTAATGTTAATTTTAATTAACGATTAGATGTGCATACCTTTACATTAAAATCATCTTTTTATAGGAGAGGATTAATCATCACCAATACTAGCCGACAGGGCACTATATGGTACGTCCGTATGTATGTTGAATGTATTTGGTATTTTTTTTATTTTTTTATTGCGGCTGATATAACACATCCCGTACCTTTAAATCAAATTTAAGTCCGCGCGTTGGTTAATCTGGTCTTATTCACCGTAAGATGGGAAGGGCTACAAATCGGCAATAGCAAGACAGACAATTGTCAGCTGAAATCTTGATTTGGACCCCAAAAAAGGTATATACTGGTAAGATTTTGCTAGTACGAGTACAAACGCGTTTTCTTGTATTCAGTTATTTGATCGTGAAAGTTGTATCATCAGAACGAATACAAGGCGATGAGTAGTGACGAGTGTGATACGTTGATGTCACACACCCACTAAAAACAATATAGCAAACTTGATCAACAAATCCTACAGTTAATGGATTTCCTACAGGAAACATTTATATATATATATTAATTTTCAAACGCACTTTTGTTGTTGTTTTGTTTTGTTTAGAACGTTGGAAGTGAAAGCTGCATCAGCAAATAGTGCGTACGTTGAAACGGATATCCGGATACGTGTGGTGTCGAGTTTGATGCGTTCATGTCACATAACCCCAGAGATAATACTGCATTAACGAACAACATATTTTATAGTTCATGCTTCTATTTTATTTTTGAAAGGGGAAACATGTATTACGTCTCCATAGTTTCGTAGAATTATGTGGATATACATGGTTGATAGTAACGTTGCAGTTCAATGTTTTGAGCACTGAAACATTTACTTGACATGTCACGCTTGCAACTAAATGCCGGCGATGTGGAGGCTTTTAAAATCGTCGGCCAAAAGTGTCTTACTTTTGTTTTTTAACTGATTTTAAAACAAATAAAAGTGAAATGATTAATAAACTTACCGTTTCTAGAGAAGGTGGATGGGAAATGTGGTCAAAAGGCGAGAATTCTGTAACATTATATAATCGGTATCCACGCCAGGAAAAAATTCTGCCTACAACCTTACTTTATAGAACATTTTTCCACCTTCTGTCTGTAGTTACACGGAATCGAAAGACGCTAGAAGTTGATACAGATGTCCGAATCGAATTGTCGGAAAAATAATTGTTTGGAGTTATGTTGAAGTTATATGTATATAAATATTTCACATTATTTCGTAGATAGTGAACGATTAATACAAAGATCGATACATCTCAAAATTAAAGAAAAACAGTGTGTTATCTTTCAAGCAAAAATACGTACAAAGTGCATCGGATTTTTCCGTCTCCGGGATAGGTTTTCTCTCAGGTGCATATAGTTAAAACCCGTAAAAAGTATTTTATTAAGTATCAAAAATAGAACTAGGAAAATATACTCAATGCCAAATAATGTTAATTTCTAATCTCTATCTCTTCCTACTAGCGTCTGCCTGAGTATTATTCGATTGCAGATTTCAGTCTCCAATGTTCATATTTTGGGTGAGTGTTGTGTACAGATAAATATCTATGAGTCTTGTATAAAGATAAATACCTGTGATTATTGTATACAGATGAAAACAATAAGTCTTTCACATACCTGAGCGTGTTTACATTCGGAATTAAGTGGGTATATTGCGGTCAGTCATGTCCGTCGTATGTATGTACCCGTATGACCACCCTTCTGTCTGCTTTTAAGTCAGTGAGTCAATTTTTTTTCCTGGTGTCCTGCATGACCTATATCCATACCTACAGAGAGAGAGAGAGAGAGAGAGAGAGAGAGAGAGATTATAAAGTGTGATGTACAGCAAGAAAAGGCGTAGAACTACATTTTGTGGCGGACACACTCGCAGGGATGTGATTCGTTCATTCTTAGCTACGTTCAAAGGGCAAATATGTCTATTTGTATGTGATATAAATAAAATATATGTATAGTATGTACGCTGTATCAATGATAAACCACTCGCTGTATACATTTTTCATTTTTCGCTAATAGCTTGTTACGTCGTGTGTAGCTAACTTCGCCTATTGTAGGCCCGATAAAGCCTGTTTCAAGCAATGACTATATAACCCATTGCTGCTCTTTAGAAACGTAGATTCTTGTTTCTCTTAAATGCTGAATGATACACGCTGAGAAGAACAAGATTTGTATTCAGTACTAACATTTTCATCTCGATAAATCTGACAGAATGTGACTTAATCGTGTCCGTTTATATTACCGGAGTCAGTTAAAGTTCAGACACATTTACGAGCTATGGACTGTTATAGTCGTCTTCCATTGCTGTGATACTTGTCAGCAGCAAATAGCCGTTCGCTGTGCGTGTTCCTAGAGTGCATATTAATGGAGTATTTAACCAGTGGATTGAGGAATAACAATATTGATTTATAAACTTGTCTAGTAAACTGTAAGTTGCTCTGAATTGTTTAAAAACGCAAACATGTGTTGATTTTTCGTTGCAGCCTCCGATCTTCGACAGCGGACGGGACGGAGATCAACACGTCTGAAAAGTAACCTCGAAGTCGTCAAGAGAAAAATGTACATTAGATAACTCAATGAATAAATGTTTGCATTTTGCCGAAATAAAAGCATGAGTATTATATTCTGTGTGCAATACTATTACATTTATTTGTGTGCTATAATGCTTAGAAGTTATTTTCGTACTGCTGAACAGTTTATGTAAACAATGAAACATCAAATTCATTCATTCCACTTGAAAGAACGACTTTGTTACGTGCCTGTATGACTCTATATGCAGTAGCGTACTGACGGGGTGGGGGGAAGGGCAAGGTTGCCCCGGGTGCAAGAGGTCTTGGGAGCGAAAAGTGCTGATTTTTGTTTGAATATGACCAAAATTGTGAGTTCGTAAAAGTGTTACTCTTGAATCCCGACCTTTCAGCAAATTACATTAAGCACCCGTATTACAAGAATTGGCAAACTCGTTTTTGCTGCCAGTGTGTGCTTCATGAACTAACTGCTGCTCTATCCATCGGCGCCCCCCACCCCTCAACACCCGCTAATCACGCTTTCGCATCACAGCGAGTGACATGGATCCAGACATCGAGTAATACTTTCGCCTGGGCACAAATCAGTTAAAACAGACGTCTTCGAATCAGTCAGACAAGCACTATTATTTAGATTTATGAGAAGGGTATGGGGGAGGATTATACTTTTGTAAACAAACAGTCCATAAATAAATCGATTTTGTTAAAATTCATGGTTTCTGTACATGTTTGACATTAATGTACTTGAGGTGTGATTAATGGGAATAATGTAAAAATGACAGCCGTGCATATAATGGTTCTTGGCTGTCTTGTGTGAATGACAGAATTTAAATGCCAGGAAAAACTACCAAACTGCATTAAATTGCAGGAAAATCGTTGGCGGCCAGGGCTTGTCGCGGGTCCCACTGGGGAAACTGGCAGTGCTTCCCAAAAAACCAATGGTTTATGTGGGAGAGGGCTACTGCCCCCTCCCCATAACCCTCCTCCCGGCTTAGGCCATTCGGGCCTCGTATTTTGACCATTTGGGGAATCATCCTCGCTCTGGTCGCCATTTAAGCCACTGACCCCTGGGCTCCATTTACCCTTAGTACACCACAGTCTATATGTGTATGTATCCTTAAGGTTCATAGCACAATCCTGTACATTTTATTTGCACATATAATTGGTAGGTATTAATTGCGTGTGATTTGAAAACACTTTGCCGACATGAAAAGGAAAAAGAAATACATTAAGTTTTTATTTTGTTCTTTATAATCTTAATCGGACAGAGTAATAGCCCGAAAGAAGTCTTATATATTTGAAAAACAATAAATTCGACGTAAAGGATTATTGTGGAATCGTGGGTAATTACTGTGATAGTGGAGACTTACTTATAAAATGCAAAAATCGTTGTTATAATTCTGTACAATGAAGATAACGAAAGACTAGGAAAGATAAAGCAGCCACCATATTCATAACCTAACACTCGACTTCCTAAGAAAGGGGCCCCGAGTAGCCGAGTGGTCTAAAGCGCTCTCCGTTACGGATCACTGCCATCTCACCTCTGTCTGCGGCGGTTCGAGTCTAGGATTCAGCCAATGTGGGTATGTGAGAAAGCTTGCCAGTAGCTTCTCGTGGGTCGGTGGTTCTTTCCGGGGTTTTCCCGGGTTCTTCCTCCACCATTAATACTGGCCGCCATGTATAGCCTATTGTGTGCTGAAAAATGGCGTTAAGCCCCAAAACAACAACAACAACAACAACAACAACTTCCTAAGAATAACAATAATTATTACATATCCCAATTAATTACAAGACCCCCCCCCCCCATGGTATATCGAACCAGATTACCTTACGCTATGTGTGTGTGTGTGTGTGTGTTTGTGTGTGTGTGTGTGTGTGTGTGTGAGAGAGAGAGAGAGAGAGAGTACTTATTGCATAAGCAAGTTCAGTGCATGTCTGTGTTGACTTTAGTTCGATATTCCACCTCTTGATGTTACAATCGTTGACAATGGACTTCAAGTTGAAATATACAGAAAATATTTACACATATCATGTGAATAACGAATATATTTTACTGAGTGGATGAAAATACTTGTGTTGTTCACCCACGAGATGAAACATATGTTATTCAATGGAACAAGCAACATTTATTTTTAACGATCAAACGTGTGGGTTTGCAATTTGTATAATAGACTGAAGTATCAGGTTTCTTACGGCATCCCGCGCGATAACGTCAGCTGTTTAGCGTTTATGTTGTTTTGTATATACTGAAGAAAAAGCAAAAAGATCTTGTTGGATTTGACCTCTTGCGTTACTGATTGGCATGTTTACCACTGGACCAATCAAGTGACAAAAAGGCATATTAAGCATCTTGACCGCAGTGAGGAAATGCTTTTCAGAATTCAACTCAGTGAATTATCAATGTTATTTCTATTGGAAAATCCACTCATTCACGTCAGAACTAAAATTATTTTTATTCCGTTAAAACTGCTACAGATGTATATTTGACAACTTTTAAATTTGACAACACCCCTTCCCTCCATCCCGACCACCTACTGATACACAGATGATAATCCCCTTCCCCTGGTAAACACGAACCACCCTCGTGTGAATGGTTGTATGTATGCTCAAACCAAACTGATTCACAGCTCTTTTTAAGTTCAAACATAAATTTTACACATCGAAACCAATTAAACCTACTTTCATCATTCGGTCTTTGAGTTGTAAGCGTTGTTGTCAACCACAAATGTTAAACAAAGCAGATTCTTTTATCTCCTACATACTAAAATCATGGACAAGATAAATAGCAAGCCTTATGAACTTCCACTTAGCACAGATAAAATGCGATAAGGAACAAATGGATGGACGGACGAACGGACGGACGGATAATTGGATGGTGTAACAATATCCTCGACGCTAATGCGCATGGATAAGTAGTAAGAGTCCCTTGAAGAGAATAGTGCTCTACTGGCCAAAACGAATTTTCAGGGAACAAAGTTAAGACTGTTTCTTCTGTTTAACTTCTAAGTGTTGAAACAATCTCTGATATTCTTGAGTGATAACAAGACTTTCAAGATGGCCGTCAAGGTGACCATATTGGATCGGCAACATTTTCATTGAAAACCAACTAAGTATCATAAATCTTTTGATGAAATCCCCTTCCTGATACGAGCATTTTCACGAGGAGTGGCGATAACTATATTTAACAGATGGCAGCCAAGACGGTATTATTGGATAACATATCGGCATCATTTTCATTTTGGATTAAATATACATCACACGGAGTCTTATGGTGAAAACTTCATGTCGATATGACTTTCCATTCAAGAGGAGTAGCGATAACAAGAATTTAAATATATATGCCGTGGGGACAACCTTTTCTGTCAGAGCGGCGCCATTTGCATCTAGCACCAAGAACTTAGACCTTGCTATGAAAGTGTTTCATATAAATCCTCAGAATACTTTAGGAAGAGTAGCGATAACAAACTTGTACTAACGGACAGACGGGCGACGGCGACGGCAGACGGATAACAGGCCATCGCATAAGCTCTTCTAATTTATGACCAGTAAAACTTACACTTCTCTTTAATATCCTTTGATGAATTTTCAACGCCAATACCTTAATTAATCTTGGCCATGGGTTGTCCACATTTTATGATAATATTCTTTAGGAAATCTGAAGCGTCTCTTTTGAACAACAATGAAAACAACAACCCACAGCAGATGGACGTATTGTCTGGTTGTACATATCTAGGCTTTTGCTAAAAGTTTGTATTCTCTTTTGAAATCACATGTATCGGGAATACATGATTGCTTTTTTCAACCAGTTTTTTAACACCCTAAGCTGCCTGGAGACGAAAATTATTGGATAGACCTAGTATGGGGTAAATTTTTATCATATACCGAAATACGTCGCAAAAAATATGATCCATCGCAAGGACGTTGCTAAATGACGTTATTTCTTTTTCGGTTGGACATGTTATTTAACAGCTGGGGTGAAAATAGGAATTGAGGTTTGCTGATACTTTTGGCGACACACACAAAATGAATAAAAATCGGTTTAATGGTAGGCCGTCAGAGTAGAAATTCATGTCAGGCGTGTAAACAGAAATAAAATTGTTTCAGTGTATAGTGGTACAAAAGTCAATCTAATTCATGAAAAGTATTTGTCAAAAGAAAATCAGTTTTGCTACTTCTATAATGCAAAAAAAAAAAATCATTTCTTAAAATAGCCTTTGGTTTCTCAGAAGTTTCCAAAGGGTCTTGTTGACGATAAGATTGACAATAGTATTCAAACTTGGATTAGGCCACTCTTACCAAGTAGAAATGGTACCTAACATTGCCAGCAGTATTCAAACGTAGATTAGGCCTCTCTTACCAATTACAAATGGTACTTAAAGGTTGCGTGCAGATACCACCTCATGGAAAGATCTGTCTGTCTGTCTGTCTAATCGCATGCCCATCCGCCATATATTTTTCTATCTACCAATCTATATCTGTGTTTGTCGGTCTCTTAGCAGTTGTTTATATTTTCATGTTTTGCAAGGATTCATTAAGGGTGATATGACTAGCATGACCTTGTAATTACAGCTTTCTTAAATGTTTATATGTAATTATGGGTCAAGTCAAAGGTCATTTAAATACTAGTCATCAAAGATGATAAGATGGAATTCATTATTTTCAAAATTGTCTTTTTTCTTTCGTTTCCTTATCTCGCCTGAATAAATGCTATATAAAGTCTTACGCTTAACAAAATATGGACAAACCAAATTATTAATGTTGAAGAGTAATCGTGCGTGTCAAAAATCGCATGGGAAATTTCGAATGATTAACCTCCATTTACGCCAGAACCGTGGTAACGTGTAAACAAATATTATTGGGGAGTTAATAAATAATTAATCCATAAAACCCATCTTAAAACTGCAATGATTGTGTGGCGTAGGTTTTACAGTTCAATGCACAGAGCTCTCCGCGTAACAGCGATATCAATAGAAACGCTAAATAGACAGGAGCGTGTGTCGAAGCCAGTACCCCATCCCACCCCCACCCCCAAACGAGCCTTGGTAAGGAGTATGCCTTCATGTTATAACTGGCTTGATATCCTTATAAAATCGCAATGTCTTTAATAAACAAAAGTATTTATGCCCAATATAAATAAAGCAGCAGACGAAAATTATGTTGGAGTCGGTCGTGAGGACGAGTTTCATCAAATATTTATCCAATAACCGAGACACTAGACGGGGGAAAAATAACTACAAACAACCATGTCATAACCATAGAACGTATGTCTAAAACTAAATGGAAGTATTATAGATATAAACCGTTAAGGATTTAACAAAGATTGAAAATATCTGTAACATCTTCGGATGGAACGAACCCATACCATTAATGTGCAGTATGACACGTTTGCCTCATAAATCTTTAACTCTGCCATGCAATATCTTAACAGACATATTTATCTCTCCAACAATGCTCAGGTGGCCTAGTGGTTAGAGCGTCCGCCTCGGATGCGGGAGGTCGTGGGTTCGATCCCCGGCCGAGTCATACCAAATACTTACAAAAATGGTACTAACAGCTGCCTCGCTTGGCGCTCAACATTACGAGGTTAGTGTTAGGACTGGTCGGCCTGGTGTCAGAATAATGTGACTCGGTGGGACATCACGCTAAATGTCTGCGACATGATGCCCCAGTGCTAGTCAAACTGCCACACTGCAGACATCGTAGCGATATGACTGAATTTACAACAACAAAAAAACTACGTTAAAAATCCAAATCAAACACACTTATCTCTCCAACACTCTGCCCAATCCATACAAAAACAAAACCCAAGTGAATAAAGTTAGTTTTTGCACGCGTGTTGCCCCTTGTAATATGACGATTTTCATCAAGACGCTTTTAGATCAGATAACAATTATAGGAATACCTCTTTTGATCCATGTAAATCAAACGTAGCCAAAATGTAATATATCGTCTATAGTGTGTAATGTACAGTGTTTTTCTACCCTATTATCGAACTGCATATGCACTATTAGTAGAAAATGAAAGTGTAAGATATCGTTTGCAAAAGTTACGTTTTACTTTTTCTACGTCTTTTGAATTTTCGCAGCCCAAGTGGTCTGAATCATAGTACGAAATTGTTGCTAGGTTTTAAAATATAAATCCAACTGAAACAGTTTAACAATCTGTTCAACTTGTGGGAGTTATAACACATAATTTTGAACTGGCATATACTGACTAAAGAATCTATGTGCCTGAATTTACGTTTTCTTGATAATAATACCCATATGTTGGCACGTAATATAATCACAAAGGCTGTATAAAAATCAATAAATAAACAGAAGAATCTTTCGCAAATATTTCTTAACCACTGATAGTAGAATAAATATATTTTCTGGCATGGAATATCTTTTGCGAAAACCTGTTAGTGACCACATATCAGACACATAGCTTGGTATTCAAATACATACACTAATCTATTCACGAAATACTTGTGTAATTGTTGGGACATTGAACTGAGATTTTCTTTTTTAATGGACATATGTCCCCCCATTTCTTGGGAAATATATCAAACACTTTATCAAACAGAATCAGTAAGAACGCATATTTATCTGTGCAAGTTTCGTTGACAATATAAATTTCGAAGCCGTCAAGTTCGCTAGATTTTTCTGAAGTATTGGTTTGGGGGAGACCCTGGTCAACTTGGAATTAAATCCCCCACCCACACACCATCCACTTTCCTGGCTTTCGCTGGTGATATACAGTGTCACTATTTTATGATTTTATCCAATGAACGCCTGGAATTCCATTCAGAGCTGACCCGGGTCTAGCCAGCTTGTAAACTTCCGTCTGATTAACCCAGGACTGATGCCGGCAAGGATATGCCTTTCCACTTTCACTGTGTCGTGTTGAGCAAAAACGTAAATAAGTGCAAGATACATGGAATGAACGAATGAAAACTATCATTCGAGAATATACATCTGCCACATGAGGTGCATTTCTTCCTGCTCAATACACGTTCAAGGTCTGCGTACATGGCAGCCTGACAAGAACAGGTTATGGGGTTCTAGATCGGGTATTTGTCTCATTCTGATTTCATAAACGGCGTGCGCCATTAATAGTTATATTCTCAACATTTTCAAATTTCAGATTATCTTTAATATACCTTTTGCCCTCACGGATTTTCCAGTTTTCATTAGGTGTTCCTTCCAATTCAAAACTATAAAGTTGTCCAGTTAAGACTGACCGTCCATGTTATCCACAGCAGCCTCTATCTTTTCTAATTTATTGTTTGATTTATCATTGTCAAATTATAGGTTTATACTCACCGCTATGAAGCGTGAGGCCTCGTCACACGAATATTCTCCATTTCTGACAAAAAATCCAAGCTTTCGTAAACGCTTTCACTCCTGGAACCATTTTATATCCACTTCGGATACCCCGAGTTTCGTTTAAAAAGAACATATTGAACTAACTGAGGGCTAAGAGTTAGACAAAACATCCACTGTAGCAAGCCTTAGATGAAAATCACACACACACACACACTCGTCACTGCATGATATACGATTTCCTTGTTAAAACATTATAAAAAAATGTATGCATCATTCAATTATTGCAACCAATGGTGACTCAACTTAACCTTTATTGGACAGTTGCCAGTAAAATTTTCTCTTCCAGACACAGTCACTTATCGATTTGTGAGAGGTCACTTCCGGTGATGAATAGGAGCCTTTTTCGTTGGTTCGTAGATAATGTATTTTTACTTATGCATATTCCTGACAAACGAAGAAATCTTATCCCTGGCAGTTGTGGGTGAAGAGAGAGAGAGAGCATAGCGGGTTTCGCCCATGGCTTGCGACGATGACAACAAACACATTCTCAACAAAACAGCTCTCTTTCAAAGCGGCGACAATCCAAAGCATTTTTCAGCTTTCTTTGCCTGAAAATAATTTACCCTCCATGGCGATCTACGCAAGGTCTCTATGGAGTGGCTCCCGTCTCCTTGTTTTGCTTTGTTTTGTTTTGTTTTTCCAATTAATTTTTATATCATGAGTCAGCAAAAAGACACCCCCCCCAAAAAAAAATTCAGCCTTACGATCTTTCAAGATCTATCCTTTTTCTCTTTCATATTTATATTATCTTTAACAATCTCGTCTGTTTCAGCTTTTGTTGTTCCAAGTTATTATGTGTAATTTTAGTGGAAAAGATCGTCCTTGTCCGACTGTAACAGATGATATGCTTCTTCTGAGTCTCAAAACTAGGCACGGATCACTTACTGAAGATGCGTTTTCAGTACTCTACAAAGTGGATATTCAGACACAATTCCAATAAAATACAAATTATTGTTTTTTAATGAAAGCACATCTGACTACAAAGGAAGACACAGGCGTTGGTTCCTGAAATCTGATGCTATACAAGAAACAGAATCATGTAAACATTTATATATCAATATATGCAAGTACAGCAAAATTGATATTCTTGTTGTTCTAAGCTATTATATGTGCTTTTGGTGGAAAATAGCTATGTGAATACTGTTTAGGTGTCTAAGAAATGTCATGCAGTACTATGGTTTCGGAGCAAGTGAAGCAACGAGCTCCTTTAAACTCTCACTGCGTACCTTTGAAGTAAGGTACGGCGCAGAGAGAGAGAGAGAGAGAGAGAGAGAGAGAGAGAGAGAGAGTCTAAAAGCATACAATTTACAACACTTCATATATCTTTATACGTAGAACGAAGAATATCTTCTTACGTGCACATGCCTGTGCTGATAAACAACCACTACATGGGAATATAGTTTTATATTTTTTAATGAGACCTAGATTAAATTAAGTATGAACTAAACGTACATCCTTCTTGCAATAGGAATCGATCTTCAGT
Source organism: Sinohyriopsis cumingii (assembly GCA_028554795.2). NCBI lineage: Eukaryota > Metazoa > Mollusca > Bivalvia > Unionida > Unionidae > Sinohyriopsis > Sinohyriopsis cumingii. The sequence goes on from CM068839.1 coordinate 3,503,632, forward strand.
GCAACTTATTTGTTCTTTCTAGTACTAGAAATAGACTATAGCATAGCATACGAGTACCCTGTCAATATTAAAGAAAGAAAAACTGTTTTGCTTCGACATGGCAGAGACAAACGTCACGGTTAATCCGAATCCATAGAATAAACCACGCTCTCCGCCATTTTTAACTTAGCCGATTACAAAAACTGAGGGACCACATGGCAGATGGGTCAGCCATGACCTTATGTGTTATTCTCGTTAAAGATAGTTTATTATTATTATTATTATTATTATTATTATAACCATCGCTATACAAATAATTTGGAATGTATATTGACTTGACAAAGTCAGGTTTTATGGATTCCATTTCATTAGTTTCCAATTTTAGTTTACTTATTTTTATGTATTTGTAGTATTTATCCTCCGGTTCACTGTTTCTTGTGATTTCTGTCTTTAAAAAAATCCGAAGTGAGTGAAACCGTTTTAAACAATGTCTGCTTTTTTTTAAACGTTACAAATACAGGTACTATGAACTTTATTTTCAGCTTATATACGTTAACGGTAACATGAACAAGATGTTTTTATGAACTGGAATATCAACAACTTTTTTTTAAATCATACAAATAAAACTTACAAAAATTACAAAAATTATCCAGAGTTTTTTTTTCATTCTTTTTAAATGACTAATAATCAAGTGAAAAAGGAAACATGAAATATTTTAAAAACTATTTTTCGTATCATTGTAAAATGAAACAATGCTACCGTTGGCAGTCGTGTTTGAAGGAGTACGCCAAACAAGGGAGGTTCCGCTTATTTACGTCACAGGCAGTTGCGTGGGAATTTCCATTCCTAAGGCACCGTTCGCGCATGAGCGTGAGGCACTTATTGCCATGTACAGGACATTTATCTACTTCTCAAATGCCAGTGTCATGACATTATTCCGGAAATATTGATCGACATTCGCTGGAAACGTACGGAGAACCACCCATTATAATATACCGTAATGTGTATGCCTAATGTATTAATCAGAGCACTTGACTTACAGAGGAATTTATTGTTTTACATTTGTGATTAAGCAGTTCACTTAAACCGGTGCTCGCCGATTTTTTTTTAGGAGGGGGAGGCAAATATGTAGTGGTCAGCTATTAAATTTCACGGATGTAGGCCGAAACATATTTAGTCTTTATGTGTGAAATGGGGGGGGGGGGGGACTACGTGCGGGCACCCTTGCCATAACTAATGTACTGCAAACTAGAAGCTCATTTTAAGCAAAGTCACTAGCAGACAGTCTTGTTAGTCACGAACCCACGGTGATCGTATATACTGATAGAAAATTCGAGCGAATTTTACCTTAGGAAATAGGCATAATGAAACAAAATTAGCTATCATTACTAGTGAAGACAGAGAAATAAAAAAATCAACTTCTTTCTCGCATCTTTATTAAAACGTTTTTATAATACTGTTTCGAGACTCAAAACCTTTTTTTCCATCACATATAAACACTATATATATATATAGATCTGTTAATAAAAGCTGTCAAATGTTATCTACTTTGACGGCCAATGATATCTGAAAAGGGATAATTTTGTTTTTTCTTCCTTCATACGGTGCCTCAAATACTGAAGTCGTGGCCTTTGAATTTTAAAACTGGATACTCTCAAAAGAATCTAAAACTTTTCTGAAAGGAAGGAATGCATATTATTTGCGGATCGTGATTATTTCCTGAGCTGCTGGCAACGATATAACAGAACTGTTTAAACCTCTGTCCGTCCGACGAGCTGTGAACCTGTATATACAGATGTTTGCCTGTGTGTTTATCCATCATACCTACTTCTCCAACATCACAAGGCGTAATCACACATAATTTAATAATATACTTTCACACTTTTGTCATTTAGTACTCCAGGGAAGTTGTTTCTGGTTCTACACCTTTGGACTCCAAAAGGAAGGTCAAATGTCATATACCCAAAATTAGTCATGGTAGGGAGGGGTGGCTGTTGGATAGCATGAATTTTGTTCTTCTTCAATACCACCCATTTTGTATTCGAAAAGAAAAGATGCATCATAAATGACGCTGACAAAGTTAACCATATCATTCTCAATACAGTTAGAAAGAAACACACGCCACTAAAATAGTTATACCTTTTCTAAATGAGACAAGGTACTTTTAAGTACAGGATAAAATTTCAGGCTTAAAAAAAATCGAAACTTTGTAACACTAGAAAGTACAGAAAAAAATGCTTCTTTTATGGAAAAAACACAAAAATACTGCAATAAATTTTATATCTTATAATGTGGGTGTGTGAGAAAGCTGCCATTAGCTTCCCGTGGGTCAGTGTTTTTTGCCGGTGTTTTTCGGGATTCTTCCTCCACCAGTTATACTGGCTGCCACGCATAGCCAATCTTGCGCTGATAAATGGCGTTAAACCCCAAAACAAAAACGACACCAGACTTACTCCAGCGAAGAGGGTAATCTGAGAAGAATACTACTTCATCTCTAAACAAAAAGACGGTAATGTATCCGTACATGTCAAGTATTAGTTAAGGCTGAGGTAGATAACAGCTAAACACGTAAATCTGGTTACTCCTATGGTTGATAGGTAGACGGGACAATTTTTTTTTTTTTTTTTTTTTGGGGGGGGGGGTAGTTGTCAGCTATTAAGTTTTACGGATGTAGGCCAAAACATGTTTAATAAGCGGTGCAATCGGTAGCGGGGTGGGGGTGGGAGTAACTGCCCGTGCGGAGCCAGTGGACGAAGACGAGCAGTAGACGGCACTCAAACTTTCCACTCGGCTTGGGAAAAAGGTTAGCACGATAGCGTGAGGCCTGCTAAGTTCTCAGCCTAAATGTTCAATCATGGCAATGTAATATATAGTCACGTAACCTAAATAGCTATTGCAGAAGCTCCATGAAAACACATTATTTTGCTTCGAACATGAATATCAACATACTTTAACACGAATATTTAACCCAAACTATTGATGCTGACGACGACAACGACGCAGGCCGGAAAAGAGATTATTTCTGTGCCATTGTATGCTCGGTTTCTACCCGTGATTCTCAGGAAGAAAAAAAAAACTGAAGAAAATATAGGGATTGGATTCCCTTAAATGTAAAAATAATTATCTAGACAACTGACGATGTAACCATTATCTCATTTTCCAAATAACATGCAACTATAAGCCAACAGTACAGCAAAATGAGAATTGACTTACCTGGGCGTACGACTTATTTCGTTGAAGTTTTTGGCAAGTCAACATCTCATCAATACACATGTAACCGTCCTGGTCTATACAAGGTATAATACATACAGCGATTGCGTTATTGTACAGCGCACGTAGTTCATTTAGATACAATCTACTAAACTTATCTACTTATACTTCACGTCTAATTGTATCTTGACACCAATCACATTCTGTTAAGAGAACCGATCTCTTCCGATGCCGTACACGCCCGAATGAACTTCCAACATATTTATAGGACAAAACTGTCGGTCGTCATGAAATATCACATCAATTAGACAACATGACTTAGTTTACTATATACAAATTGATGGACTGGTATGTACGTTTTGCGCCTATGTTTATCAGCGAAATACACATACCGTTAATGAAAATGTGTCAGTAACTGAAAAAGCAATGACTATTCCTGTGCATTTACGTGATATAGCAAAACCATAAAGCAAGGGTAACAATGATATAATAGAATATCCTAGCTCAAATAGTCCATGTCGCTTTACATTACGCACCAATACTTTTCTGACTTGTTGAGGTCTTTTGCTTTACCTTAATTGATCTTCTCTCAGTTCTGAAGGGACTTGTCATGAAAGTACCTGGTTATTATATTATATATATAATGACTTCTATATGGGTAGGTTCATTTCATTTGCTTATAGCAAAACGAACTCTCGCTCTCACATGCGCCTTGAAAAAATATAGTAAGAAAATAAAAATATGTACAAAACTCGATCTACTCATATCTACTGAGCAGTTTTGTAAGATATGGCCGAATAAAGATGGATATATATTTGTAATGGCAATACCTTAGATCCGGTCTAACGCCGTCCATAAATTGGTCAACCGACACACGGTGTAACCTCATCCTATGTGTTATTCCATTTTTATGCTCTTTTATTATAAACTTTAAAAAAAGAAATATTGAATAATGCAGGACCACCGAGACAGATTCCATCCATCCATCCATACATCTATTCTTTTAAACGTGGTAGTCTAGAATATATCGTTAATATGTAAGCGAAAGACTTAAATACTGATCATTTATGAGAAAATATATGTTGTTTATTTCTAATAATATTGTTTACAGTTCTGGCCCGGTAGTCTCTAAACTTTCTGAGCAAGAAACTCAAATTCAAAACCCAAAATCTACAGAACTGAAAGTCTGAGAAAGGGTGCACATTTCTGTCGATGTATAAAGAGCACATTAATTTGGGCGAGATAACAATCAGTTAGATTTATACGGACAGGTGCGTGTTAAATCGCTATACTGCAATGATTTTTAATGGCTTGTGTATAGAGAGTAAGTGATTCTTAATTAAGTCTTCGTTTGTTTAACAGTCAGACAGACTGGAGGGAAAAGGTTAACTTTGATATTTGTATCGAAAATGTCAGAGCCGAGATCGTCTAGAATCAATTATTTGGAAATCTAGAAGTCAGGCGGACTGCAATTTTGGCGCTTTTATAAAAAGCGGTAGATATATTTCATCCTGATTGGTTACGCTAAATAAAGGGCGTGTTTCCCACACGAAATTTCTTGGATTTAATATGCCACATCGCAAAATTTAGTCTATGTTTTCCTGCAAGAGGAACATATATAGGAGACACCGAGATTGAATTTAGAAGAAATTCTCTCGTAGAACATTTATCCGAGGGACCGGATGTCTGGACGGACACAATTCTGGCGGTAGAAGCTAGCAAAGCTTGAAAGCACGAGGTATTTGCGTCAGTCTTATGTAATTCGTTGATATTAATATAATGATTTGCTTGAATTTATTTGCTTATATTTGCATGAATTTGTTTGTTTAAATCCGTAGATCAATTTTCTTGATATGAGTATAACTGTGTTTGAGTTCATCTATCTGAATTCGTACAATGATCTTTTTTATATAAGTTTGACGAATTGTTTAAATTTGTCATCTTGATTGTTATAGGAATCAGGTATTCTAAGAATTTCATGCATTACTTTAGTTGATATGAGTTACGAGAATCCGTGTGAATTCTCCGATCTTAGATGATTTCACGTTTGATAAAAACTTGAGTGCGTATTAACTGAAATCAACGTTGTTAACCCATGAAGTGACATTTCATGTGTGCTAAAGACTTGAATGAGTGTATTGGCTGAAAATAACATAGTTAAGCATTTAATGAATTTCATTCATTCATTTGTGTAATTGAGACGAGAACGGAACTGTTACGTCTTGTGTGATGTTAATGTGAGTCAGTGATGAAATAGCCATTAGGAAGTAAATTAGTCTTAAGAAACAATGTTTGTTTATGGTCTGCCATGTTTGGCTTGATCAGATAGCCTTTGGTATCTCTTTGAATTCGGGGCCCCGAGTGGCCGAGTGGTCTAAAGCGCTCACCGTTCCGGATCACTGCCATCTCACCTCTGTCTGCGTGGGTTCGTGTCCAAGGCTCGGCTAGCGTGGGTATGTGGGAAAGCCTGCCAGTAGCTTCTCGTGGGTCGGTGGTTCTTCCCTGGGTTTTCCAGGGTTCTTCCTCCACCAGTTATACTGGCCGCCATGCATAGCCTATCTTGTGCTGAAAAATGGCGTTAAACCCTAGAACAACAACAACAATCTCTTTGAGTTCCAATAGGACGATATTTAACATAACGAGAGGGGAGTAATGATCTATTCCCATTAGGATATCTGACAGAAGATTTAGCTTGCTTCTCTGTTTATTTTGAAAGGGGAAATAGCTCCACTGGCGTATCCACGTACCTACTTATCCAAGTATCTACGCACTTACGTATCCACCTACCCACACAAAGTCTGAGGGCCGAAAGAGGCGAGACAATAAAGAGTTTAGAGAAGAAAAAAAGCGAAAGCACGAAGAAGAACAGCTACAGCGAAGTTGGAGTGAACCGGAAATAAGCAGGCTATGAAGTAGTACAAGGCAATGACTTCGATTGTTCACTCGATTCTATGATGAATTAATTCTATCATTTAAAACAGTATATTTGTATTTGAAATTCGGTGAATGATTTATTTTAAAAGAGAAGTGTATCTTCCTAATGTAACGTATTATCACATTTGTTTTTGTAATTGATTAAATTGTTGTATTTCATGTACGGGAGTTCGTGTCATTATGTTCTATATATCTGCTCAGATCTATATTTATTCCACCTACAAGTTTCACACACACACACACACACACACACTATATATATATATATATATATATATATATATATATATATATATATATATATATATTCGATCAGGGCAACAACACCGAGGGCGATCACCCTCTAGATAACGATAACCAATTAAAGCGGACACCTTGCAAGAAGGTACAATCCGCCAAACAACCCCACAACACCTCCAATTCCACAGTCAGCATGTCGTTACAGGAACTAAGGTTCAAAAGGTCATGAATGTTTAAAGACCCAAAGTTACGGTGTTCAAGTTTCCAGATTTGAGCTTCGTGCTGAAAAGGTTTGGAGAGTAATAGCCCTTTATTCATAGCGGATTTGCATTTTCATATCAGTGAACAATTTGATTGACAGCGAAACACGATACTTAAAGGACCTAGTGATAATAAACGAAGCGTGGCGACACACAAGGCATACATTGGAGTCGAGTATTATTTATTAGATTAATAACTTACATAAAGGGTCATTCACGATTTGAAATATGACCAATCGATTTCTAGTCATCAACTCATCGTGTTTTCATTACGTTTTTGGAAAAGCAAACATTTAAATGATATATCTAGCTAATTGACACATCGTAAGAAGATTAGCAATACAGCTCGAGGCATTGTATGTTCTGATCATATTTAATAATAATAATAATAATAATAATAATAATAATAATAATAATAATAATGATAATAACAATAGTCTTTTATAAAGAGTACATTTGTCTGATTTGGATTATTTAACGTAGCTTCAACAAATTTGGTTAAATCGTTACGATGTCGGCAGTGTGTCACTTTATAGTGATGTCTAGCACTGGGGCATCATGCAGCAGACATTTTGTATCATGTTCCGCCAAGTCACATTATCCTGACACCAGGCCGACCAGTCCAAACACTAACCTCTTGATGATGACCGCTAAGCAGGGCAGCTGCTAGTACGATTTGTATGTCTTTGGAATGACTCATCTGGGGGTTCGAACCCGCGACCTCCCGCATCCGAGGCGGACGCTCTAACCATTTAGGCCACCGGAGTAGCCTCTTTTGGAAGAGAATTAAGCATTTGGCATTAAATAGTAATTAACCATATCGACAATAAGGTCATCATAATATATATATATATATATATATATATATATATATATATATATATATATATATATATATATATATATATATATATATATATATATATATATATATATATATATATATATACTACATACGGCAGTCAAACTTCGCAGTCCTTCCTAAAACTGATTTAAATGAAATATATAATAATAGATGATATAATTTTATTTAAAAGATTGAAAGAAGAGAAAAATACCATATGCAATAAAATAGGGACTTATAACTCTGCATTTCAGTGATCCAAACAGTGTTCACTGCCAAACAATTAGACAATAACTGGAATTTGCGATAAAAAGCTGAATTTCTAATTTCAGTAGAAAGAGTATTCCATCATTTGGACCAGATGCAGCCAGAGAGTTGTCGGAATATGATACTGGTTTGTAAAAGGACAAAGGTCGAGGCCATGCATTAGAGGTTTGGTGAGATGTCATGTCACCGATATTAACATAGAGTCGTTGATGGCTTTATCCGTCATACAACCTTTAGCAGTGCGGCGTTTTTCTTTTTTTAAGACAACCAGTTTGGTCTACAAAGCATTTCAAAAGATGGCACAAAGATATGTTTAAAGTACTGAAAAGGCAGCTATTTATTTTTCCACAAGTTAGAAATCTTACACTACAGTTGCCCAAAATGGTGCATACATAATCTAGGATTTTTCACATTCCTTCAGTTAAATGTAGCTTTCTTCGAGGAAATATATTTTATCGTGCTCAGATAAGTTGCTACACATTGCTAACTTAACAAACAGTGACTGGTAGGTTACGTGTAACACCCAAATGATCCCCTGTCAGTGTTAACTGTCTGGAGAAATTTAACCAGCACAATGACGGGTAGGTTACGTGTAACACCCAAATGACCTGTTAGTGTAAACTGTCTGCAGAAGAATTAAACAGATGAGTCTGTTGTTGTTGTTGTTGTAGGGTTTAACGCCATTTTTCAGCAGACGATAAGCTATACATGGCGGCCAGTATTAATGGTGGAGGAAGAACCCGGGAAAACCCCAGAAAGAACCACCGACCCACGAGAAGCTACTGGCAAGCTTTCTCACATACCCACATTGGCCGAATCCGAGACTCGAACCCACGCAGACAGAGGTGAGATGGCAGTGGTACGTAACGGAGAGCGCTTTAGAACACTCGGCCACACGGGGCCCCCTCATGAGTCTGTTGTTATTACACTATATATAATTGGTGGAGTAGATGAAAACATGAATATCTTCCAACATATTGTCATTTTGATGTTAAATACATTTTTCAAGTTTGGTTTTCAGGGTGGAAATGTGGATGTACGTTACGTAGGATGGATGACATTTACCTAAAATGAATTCAGGAAACTAAAGCCATCTGTTGGAAAATGGAGTTATGGATAGTGCATCTGGATTGGGCAACCAATATTTTTGCACAGAGGAAGAATGTTTGGAATTAGGGAAAGCCTTGGTCACAAACTTTAAAGCAGAACAATTTGAACATGTTAGGAATCAAATTAACCGGCATTTTGCAGTGATTTCAACCAATAACAGTTCACTTCTATCTAAAGCTGACATCTTGCAACCAGTCCGAATGCATATTACAAACATGGCTTTCAAGTACCATTTACAAAATTTATATTTTAAGGGGCAAATTTCTGGCGATCTATGAAGAACACATTAGTTGAGACCAGAGAACAATTAATTAGATTTATGGGGACAGGCGCGTATCAAATCGCCATACTGCCATGATCGGTAATGTCTTTTCGAGGGGAGAATTTCATTCTTAATCAAGCATTCGTTTATTTAGCCAACAGAAGACTGGTGGAGACAAATGTTAACTTCGATTCCATAGTGTAAATGTCAAGACTGAAAGATCGCAGAACACTGTTACTCAAACTACAAGGTTAAGTTGACCCCGACTTTGGCGCCTCTAGAGAAAGGCGGCAAATATGTTTGATTCTGATTGGTTACGCTATATAACGGGCGTGTTTCCCACACTAAATTTCCTAGTTTTAATATCGGACATCGAAAATTTTAATCAGTCTAAGCATTTCTGCAAGAGAAAACAAGTGTAGAATACCCCGAGAGTAATTTGGGAGAAATTCTCTCGTAAAACTGTTGTCGAGAAAACGCGAAGAACGCTGAAAGCTCAAAGGTATTTGTAACAATTCCATGTAATTTGTTGATGCCATATATAATGCTTAGCTGAATTTATTTACTTATATTTGCATGAATCTATTTGCTACATTCGTATAATAATTTGCTTGATGAAGTATAACTGTGTTGAGTTTATGCATAGGAAGTCGTACATTAATCTTCTTTAGATAAGTTTGACGAATTGTTTGAATTTGTCATCTTGTTTGCATAAGAATTATGTTCTAAGAATTTCATGCATTACATTAGTTAATATGAGTTACGAGAATCCGTGTGAATTCACCGAATTTAGAAGATTTCACGTATGATTAAGATGAGGTGTGTATTCGCCGAATATGACGTAGTAAGGCATGTAATGTGTTTCATTTATTCACTTGTGTAAATTGAGGCTGGCTCGGAACCGTTATGCCTCATGTGGTGTTAATGTGTGGTTTTAATGCATAATTAACTAGCCATTAAACTAACTAGGGTCATTATAGGAGACGTGCAGCCGACTGATAGCCTTAGCATCTGTTTAGCACCGATAGTAAGATCTAATAACGAGAGGGGATAGTGCAAGCCCCTGTATCATAAACAACAGAAAATTTTGGTTGTCTCTATTTATATATTTTAAAAGGGCGAAAATAGCTCCTGCAACATATTATCTCTGAGACGTATTCGGATACGTATCCTGCGACGTATTAATTCTGAGACGTATCCTGTGACGTATCTGTGAATCTACGTGCTACGTATAGAGTTGAGGACCAAAAGAGGCAAAACAGAGGGAGGTCGAAGGAACAGCTACAGTGGAAGTGGAGTGAACGGTGAAGCAGGTTATGCAATTGTACAAGGCATTGACTACTACTGTTCACTCGATCCTATGATGAACTAAATCTATCAGGAAAACAGATCGGCTACTTTATATAAATATATTTGTGTTCTTTGTAATCAGGTGAAAGTTTTATTTCCAGAAGCAGAGTATATTCCTGATGTAATTAATTCTCACAATTGTTTTACGTAATTGATTAAATTGTTGTTTACATGTACGGGGGCTCGTGTTGGTATGTTATATATCTCTGCTCAGATCTCTCTCTCTCTCTCTCTCTCTCTCTCTCTCTGTCTCTCTCTCTCTCTCTCTCTCTCTCTCTCTCTCTCTCTCTCTCTCTATATATATATATATATATATATATATATATATATATATATATATATATTGCCAACAAGCGGACACCTTGAAAGAAAGTACAATCCGCCAACCCACACACCTCTTGCAAGAAGAGGGGACTTTGTGTAAAGTTTCTACAAAGTGGACCCGTGGGTACGCCTACAGTATACATTTTTATGAATAGAACAAGAATGTCATATAGTTTGAAATGTTTACTAAGTATTGGAAAAATAACAATTTTATCAGAAGCAGTAAGACAGTCTCATTTTGGGCACTTGAGAGCTGCCAGATACCACCCTTTCCTATCTTATATGCGAACAAGGTTCCCACCAATCGCCCGAGTAGTAAAATGAAGAGCACAGCTCATAAATCTGGGAATCTAACTGTGCTTACCCAGGTCGCACATTATTGTTAGCTGTAACAATGTTCTAAATCAATGTGTATTTTGACCGTCTTTTAAAACTCAACAAATAATTTATTTTCCTAACATACAAGTGATAAATTAAAAATAACTTTCATAATGGTGAATGAAATCTTAAATAGTCCAAAAAATGTTCTATCCAAAGTTGAAAAGTATCGAGTATTGCAAATGGGTTCCAGTGATGTTCCGAATGAAGTTCACTCTATTGTGCTGATATGCCAATAGTAAGGAATAGTTTGATGTGCTGACAGTCTTGATGCATCACAATGATATAATCCAAAACGTTTATAAAAAATTCATATTAATTCTAAAATAGTTACTTATATCTAAAGTTCATGAGCATCCTTGTAATTCCAATGAATATTTCAAATAAATAAATCCTCTTAAATTATAACGAAACAAAACTAATGCTGATACTGCTAATACTGATGTTTAAGATAGGAATAATTAATTGTTACTCACTACCTTATATGAAAAAACAAAGACATAATTTCAGAACCAGTATGAGGGTCAAATATTCATTTCAAGAACATTCAAACTAGTAACAAAGTCAGATACTTTTGCAGCTAACAAATCAGAAATTAGGTGACCAGAAAATGGGGAAACCCAATGACCTGGACTAAAATCTCATCATCTTCCTCAGCAAGATCTAAAGGTCACGTAAACATATTTACCAGACAAAATTACCTTATCTTATAGCACAAACCTATTAGCTATTTATTATTTTTTTATTACTAAATGACCCTTTCAATTTATAATCTTAAAAATGAACACTCATTATGAATATGCATGACATTTTTCCAAACATGTTACTTAAACATCCAACATAAATGTCACAAATGCATTCTCACATCTATTGCCAACAAGAGTGCGTTTTATTTCTCATTGTAACTAAGGAAAAAATATAGCATATCCGACAATATTGGATTGTCTGTCTTTCGCACCTTGATGAAACTCTAATTTTTGTTATAATAGCACAATAGTGAACCCGTCTCTCACGGAGTATAAAAGCAAAAAAAATAATAAAAGAAATATAAAAATAAAAATAATACAAAAATAGTGTACAAAACAAAATAAATATTCATATCGCTGATATTGTACTCCTTTTCAGCTTTATAGACCGCTCCAGTGACCTAGTTGTTAGAGAGTCCACCTCGGATGCGCGAGGTCGTGGGTTTGATCCCCGGCCGAATCATACCAAATACTTCTAAAAATGGTACATCTGCCTCGCTTGCGCTCAGCATTAAGAGGTTAGTGTTAGGACTGGTCGGCATGGTGTCAGGATAATGTGATTTGACGGGACATCATGCTACATGTCTGCGGCATGATGCCCCAGTGCTAGACATCACTATAAACTGCCACACTGCAGACATCGTAGCGATATGACTGGAAAATTGTTAAGGCTACGTTAAAAATTTAAAGCACACTCGCACACATTCAGCTTTCACCATTGTAGTAGGGGTGGGAGTGGAGGAAGTAGTTGGCAGAAATGTATAAAACCAGTTTTAAATCAAATTGCATGCTCTAACAGGAAGCTAACAACAATTGATTAATCTTATTTGCTTCTTGCAGATCCATCTTCGATCAGATATGGATTTTAGAGTATTTCCTTAATAAGATCTGACGCTTGAAAGGGTCAGTTTAAGATAGATTTATGCAAATTTTCATTATCAATGCTAACAGCTACAGTTTGTGAAGACACTTCACTGAGCATGGTTTTATAAATTTTCACAAATTGTGCACTGAATTACTTTGTCCTATTCCAAGTGTTGAAAGATCACGAAATAAAATTATTGTAAAAGGCCCAAAAACGCGTTTACTCAAGGACAAAAGTTAAAATGTAAGTGAGAATTTCCCACTCTAAATATAGAACATGACTACAACTAATATGGTCACATGACGCTTCATGAGACGCGAATAGCAGGCACGTCTCGAGATGATTTCACGTTCATTTCTATGATAATAACAAATACTATTTACTGCTTTCACCAGTGTGATGAAATCATTTTAAAGCACAGTAATATATTCTCCAAGGATTAAAGTGGTTTTGATCCGCAATTGCTAGTACATAAGTCATTGTCATAGCAAGAAATTATGGGCCCCTTCCAAATAAAAAGGGTGCTTGATTTGTTTGATGGGCATTCTGGGATACCACTGGACTTGCCCCACCTCCCCCTTGATACACACACAGAGTTGCGAGGGGGAGGGGGTTGCTCGGGCGGTTGTTACGCCACTAAGCAAGTCTATTGTTGTGCAAAGGAATCATGGGTGTCATTCAATATGCTACCGAGTGAACGTTAACGCTATGACTCTCGATCTCGATCGATCAGTCGATCGACCGATCGATCAGTCGATCGACCGATCGATCGATATATACAAGGATCATAATTGTTCTGGCAAAGTATGACAGACATGCTTAAGATAATGTCTGGTAGCTTAGTTTCGTATACACATTTCCATGTATGTGTATGCAATTTCATGTGTGCATTGCCATTTGTCACTTATGTCAACACCGATACAAAGATAATTGTGATTGCAATGACCTATTTTACTTGCTAAGCTTGCTATGCCAAGTTTATTTTGGGATTATGTTCTCTGGTTCAGAATCTGATATTTAATAATGATCACTGTTACAAAAACATTACCAAATTGCAATGATCACTATTACAAAAACATTACCAAATTGCAATGATCACTATTACAAAAACATTACCAAATTGCAATGATCACTATTACAAAAACATTACCAAATTGCAATGATCACTATTACAAAAACATTACCAAATTGCAATCTAACTTGAATTATTCAATTAGAAAACTGATTCGGTACTAAAAGTGAACATTCTGAAAGATTTCATTGCTCCAAATAGTACATGTATTTAACATGTACAGATTTAGAAATCAAATCAGAATGTATGATCCTTACCACACAGCTGAGGCAGGATGGGTGGGGGACACACACCAACAAGTTGTTGTCACCCTTTTATCTTCTTTCTTCGGACATGACCGGTGGCAAACCATTGCGGAGACGAACCACTTGTTTGGTCAGGAGGACACCGTTCCTCACTGGCTCATGAAATCCTACGTGCAGCTGTGTGTGTGTGTGTGTGTGCATGCTGCTGCTGCTGTGTGTGTGTGTGTGTGTTTGTGAATGATCACAAATACACTATTGAGAGAGAGAGAGAGGGAGAGAGAGAGAGAGAGGGAGAGAGAGAGAGAGAGAGAGAGAGAGTTAGAGTTCACCCCAAAGCTGACAAGCCGCTGATAAACGATGTCGTTCCAACTGTAGACATTAAATATAGACCGAAACGTAACATAGAATAGGTGGAGTACTTCTGATAAAGCAGAAATTCGTCTATTTATAGCAAGCTTGCTGTACATACCTTTCAACATCACTTACCAAGCTGCAATGTCTACCTAGATCTGTCAACACTTAATGCGCCTGCAAAGCTATATCTACGCCAATTACTTAAAATCATACGTATAATGTGTGTGTGTGTGTGTGTGTGTGTGTGTGTGTTATTTTCATTTTTAACGTAGCTTTAAAAAATTTCCAGTCATATAGTTACGATGTCTGCAGGGTGGCAGTTTATAGTGATGTCTAGCACTGGGGCATGATGCCGCAGACACGTAGCGTGATGTCCCAACCAGCCACATTATCCTGACACCAGGCCGACCAGTCCTAACATTAACCTCTTAATGTTGAGCGCCAAGCGAGGCAGATGTTAGTACCATTTTTAGAAGTCTTTGGTGTGACTCGGCCGGGGATCGAACCCACGACCTTCCGCATCCGAGGCGGACGCTCTAACCATTTGGCCACCGGAGCGGTTCATACGTAGAATGAACAAGACTGAACCTGATATAGCGACCCTAATGGCAACGACATGGATGGCATTTTGTTTTGCATTATACACCAGAAAGAAAAAGGAAAAAATCCAGTAGTAAAACAGGGTCATGATTTTAAGGCTGGGACGTTTCATTTGATACGTTAGCAGCTGAAAGTGCTTTGAAGCTGACTGTAATATCACAAAATGTAACAACTGATTTGATGTGTTTGCTCTTTTCTGCAGCATGTGTGTGATTAAAACATGCCTGAAAATAGTGACACACACACGGGTTACGGAATTTAAGCGACACTTGGTATTTACTAGTGCGCACAGAGAAATACGCAGGTTCAGTGTAAACAGAATTGTCAAATTACAAAACAATGTTTAAGCACATGCGTTGACGTTTTCTAGGCGACATGTATATCTTCAGCCCGTGATGTTCTTCGAACATTCTACTGTACCAAAGTGCATTTGTTAAAATTTCATATAATTTAAATTTAATGTTAATTCTTTCAAATTTTGATCACAAGCGTGACCAGTGTGGCTACTTACAAACCTAATCCGACTGATGAAATGTAATGACTACGATGCTGAATTTTCATATATCCCGAGGTTTTTGCTGAGTTATGCCTCTATTTAAGCTGTATCACGCTACGGGCAGTTTCAGCCAGTGTGGGTATGTGAGAAAGCTTGCCAGTAGCTTCTCGTGGGTCGGTGGTTCTTTCCGGGGTTTTCCCGGGTTCTTCCTCCACCATTAATACTGGCCGCCATGTATAGCCTATCGTGTGCTGAAAAATGGCGTTAAACCCCACAACAACAACAACAAGCTACGGATAGTAATGTCTCATCCTCATGAAACAAGTTATCTTTTCGTTTCAACTCATTGTGACGTTATTTAGCTTAAAATGACATTCTACCGAAAAATTAAAACAAAGGTTGAGCCTTAGACACTATGATGTGCTCCTTGTTTCAGCTGCATCCCAAAATCTTGACGTTAACGTAACTTGAATCCGATACAAAACAATCCCCAACCCCCTCAAAACATTACTATGCTTCGCAGGCGAGACAGCAATGAAAGACGATTGTTTCAAATTTTCCAATGTTTCATTGGTGGGAAGAAAATGAATGTAGATTTTAGGGATTTAACCCCCTTTAGGATAAAAGTAATTATTTAAGTAATTCTGGGGTTGACTCGTATCCCTCCTGTCAGTGTATAAAGCAAGGTATTGGGCTATGTTCATGCGATAATAAAATGCAAATGCAAAAGCAAAATGAAAATATATTGCTTTCCTTACCTTAGGCGCACAGCTTGTCGCGGTTTTGTTATTCGCAAGCAAACATCTCTCTCTAATACACTTTGAAAAGTCTTCGTCTATACATAATATATAATCCATACAACGGCCAGGATTTTGTACAGTGCACACACTTCTGTTAGATGCAATCTACTGACGTGTCACTCGACTTGAAGTCTCGTTTGTATTGACGACAATCGTATGCAGCGCAAGTGAATAACACGTCCAATCATATCGCCCGATGCCGTACATGCCAAATAAAACATATACATATTTTGATGATAAAATGCTTGGCTGTTCATGAAATTATTAAGATAATACTTTGTTGTTGTTGTTGTTTTCATTTATGAAATTTTAAATGCATATTTAACACATTATTGACTCTATCATGCTAAGGAACTGGGAGCTATGTGCTTTTCTCGTGGACACCCTGGCAATCGACCCTGGTTTGCCCTGGCGAGTATCAAACCCTCGATTATTGGATTACCAGTCCGACTCTCTAACAACCGAACTACAGCGGATTCTTGATAAAATGTAACCTAAGGCATACTATCTTGTCATGAACTGACAATTGTTGTTGTTGTTGTTGTTGTTGTTGTTTTAGGTCTAACGTCATTTTTCAAAGTAAGATAGGCTATACATGGCGGCCAGTATAACTGGTAGAGGAAGAACCCTGGAATGCCCCGGAAAGAACTACCGACCCACGGGAAGCTACTGGCAAACTTTCTCACAAACCCACATTGGCCGGGCCCGAAATTTGAACCCACGCAGAGGAGAGCGCTTTAAACAATATACACCCACAGACCGAACTTAAAATTGTATTTTTGTTGTTTGCACGCTCATGTTGCTCTGGCGTTATCAGCCTAATCCACATAGCGTGACTGAAAATACTACGATATTTGACAATGGCCTATGCATGTTTGTTTGACTATGTATTATAATGTTTAACGCTTCATCAGCACAACCCTGGCTATTTAGTGTAAAACAACAGCTAGATAGCAGAAAGTTAAGGCCGCGAACCTCAGGAAGAAAAATACCTCCAAATAACAGCAACCATTCATCATGAGGCAAAGAACAAAATGTAAAGATGTTGGAAGAAACTCTGAGAAGGTAAATAAAATTAAAATAAGGACAAGAAAGTGTGAATCCCAAATATACAAAGTGAACTCTTTCTCATACGAATCGCACTCATTTGCTTTTATTATTTGAAGGAGACGGTATCTTGACTATTCTAGATATCCTAACCCACATGGGCAAATAGCTCTCCTTTACCTTAATGATATATAATATATCGTTGATGTCAACTCATTTTTTCCCTTGTTACAAATTTTCAACCCAACTTAAATTGACAATGACAGCTTGTACTCTTGTCTCTCGTTTACATGCTATGTTATTATCAAATCTGATCATTCTACTTCACATGCATGCGAAAAGCTCCAGGCTTTATTTTGACAGTGGCTTTGTTTGTCAGCCAACAGTAACAAAATAGTTAAAGTGTGTACGAAATCAGCGATGCTCATACATCATACAAGAAAACTATCCGAGGGAAATAACTTATACTTCTGCGTCATTGGTGAGTTACATTATAATCGTGTAAGTTGTTTATTGACCTTTCCTGTGGACAGTTTATCCATATTTGACTCCCCCTGACCGCTACGTGTCACTACACTCGTCCGCCATTAGGGTACTGTTTACTGGCACTGATTTTACTTACGTCTGTCAATAGGATGACTGAATAAAAAAGGACATGCCGCAAACAGTTCCATATTTCTTTAGTGATATCAAATATCTTTATTTCCGCATAAATCTTTCAAAATATACTCTCAAATACTATTTAAAATAGCTGCATCAGAAGAAAAACACAAAATACACATTAACTAAGATATTTGTGTTCACAAAATTGAGGTCCATATTTCTGAAAAATTTTCGTGCAGCAAACTTTAGCAATTATTGTCCATTTAATTTAAATGGAACCAAATATTCTACAAATTATCTGTGAATGGGAAAGAGACTGAAATGCCAAATAATTGAAAAATCGCCCGTCTGATGGTTTCATAGTTTACTTTTCTGATATGAAGTTACAAGCAAGAATAAATGGATATATATATATATATATATATATATATATATATATATATATATATATATATATATATATATATATATATATATATATATATAAAAGCTTTATGATGCTTAATTGTAAGATTTTGTAAATTAAGCAGATTGTGGACAGAAGTAAATTTTTTATTTCATACTGTTGTTGCTAAGTAGAGAAGTAAATAATGACCTTTATAAATATTATTTTAATATATTAATTAGATTAAAAATGAGAGAAAGGATGGTACAAATGTAAGCGAAGTGTTTTGTAGCCAACTTCCTCCATAGCTGTTAACCCTTAACAGCATTTACTGTTGACTGAGTCACCATATACCAGAGGGCATGAAGCAGATAATCAGTTAGGCATTACAGCAACGTCCAGCTACAATTCAGGGCAGAGAAGTTCACAACCTCTTGTGTTGCTCTAGAAAGAAGGATCGTCACAGACTGATATCTTTGTTAAACTATATATCATGGCCACGAATGGAGCAGCAGAATGCGAACCAAGATATCAGTGCTATGCGTACCATCCAGCAGGGGATTCATGGATGACTTGACATTGACCACTGACACACATGTCCAGTAAGACTGATATTGACATCACCGGAGGAGACTGTGATGGGATTGCATACAAATTAAGTTGTTGTTGTTGTTGTTGTGGGGTTTAACGCCATTTTTCAGCACGATAGGCTATACATGGCGGCCAGTATTAATGGTGGAGGAAGAACCCGGAAAACCCCGGAAAGAACCACCGACCCACGAGAAGCTACTGGCAGGCTTTCTCACATGCCCACATTGGCTGAATCTTAGACTCGAACCGCCGCAGACAGAGGTGAGATGGCAGTGATCCGTAACGAAGAGCGCTTTAGACCACTCGGCCACTCGGGGCCCCTACAAATTAAGCCAAAGATGTCCAGGAGCATGGTGATAAGAAACAATTAGGTCGTCTTCCAGGTTGCGATAAAGATCCAAGATGAGGAAATTTCATCCATCCTGGACAATCTTGACAAGTGCCTTGGAAAGTGGTTTGATGCGACACTGAATGACATAAACGGTACGAAACAGCTAAAGAACCAGGAAGAAGAAGGATTGCTGTAGATTACTGAATCAGGACTTCAGGGAAATTCAAGACATGGATGTAACAGAGCTGACTACTGCTTGGATTGGTGTGTGTTATGTATGTTTGATTTAATTATATCTGATCTAAGATATATATTTATTTCAATTTAATTGTTTGTTTGTCAGTAACCGGAGTGATATTTCTTGTTTCTACAAGGAACTATAGACTTCAGCACTACAGGTTACAGCAGGTTTCTTGTGTTACTGTTTGTTCGAGCCTAAACACGTAACTTAAGATGTGGCTGTTGGTGATATACGAGATAGCAAGGACAACTGTGGAGATCTTAGAGCTAACAATTAGCAAGTATCAATGCAGATGTCTTGGAGTGAATCACACCATTATGCACAGGAGCTGGGTTATACGCTGGGACTGGAATGCTCCAGCTACCATTGACAAAAGAAGTGGAAGATTCAAGAAGGCTAAAGCGAGATCAATTATGATGATGAAGCACTCGCAGGACAAGAAGATTGCTGCTGGCATTGAAATAAATCCTGGTAAAAATCGGTCAGTTTATTTCGGAGCTGAATCAGCAGAAAGTAGACCCAATCACAAGGACATAGTTGGAGCAACCTACTCTGGAAGACAAAGCATGGGAGCAGGTCACATCCCAAGGAAGCTGATCCAGGTACGAGAAGGTCAGTGATTCAGGACGAGCTAAGGAAAGTGGAGGAAACGAGTCGACAATAAAAGATTGCTCACCTGGGAAGCCAAGTAGTATGGACCAGGTGGTCTCTACCAGACATGAAGGCAACGTGGTCCGCTGAAATTAAGAACTTCTCCCGATCTAGTTTCTGCTGATATCAATGGAAGATCTTGTGCCATCTCCAACAAAATGGCGCAGATGGAGCCTCATTCAGACTCATGAACTTCCTTTCTATGGTAAATTAGATGGCATGCAGTACATCGTATCATCATTCCAAACTGCACTCATACTAGACAGCTACTTCGGAAACATGACAGTGTCCTCTGAGAGCTATCAGATATGTTGCAGAGGGAGAGAAAGCTGGAAACGTTATCATCAATCTCAGGCCAGAATTTATCCAATTGTTCTGACGTCGAGATGTAGTTATTTGTTTATAATCTATGAAGAAGCTGATGGCCATTGAGTTAACTGTACATTGGGAGTAGAATTTTGATGAAAGAAAGTTGACTAAGTGTGCAGAGCTGAAAGAGACATGTAAGAGAAGGGGATCAAGTACTTGATTGTTCCCAGCAGCGATGAAAAGGAGAGGGTTACCACCTCAATCAGTCTGGAAGTGTTCTGTGGATAATTAGGAAAACCAGCAAAGTGGCGGTTCAAAGCACTGGTCAAAATGGCTGCATCGCGTCCTATGGGATGAAGCGTGAGGTCAACACTGATACCCCGCCATCAGGAGGGTGTTCCGAGATCAGGGGCAAAATACCCAGTGATAGTTGGTTCAGGCTGATGATGGCGGTGACGCTGCAGCGGATACAGTGTATTACAATACTGTAAAACATATTCAAGAGAAACGAGGAAATCTCCACACAGGAAGCCACTGTGATAAGGGGGTGTAGCCTATTCTCGTTCCATGGCTTGCGACAAAGACGATAAAGCAGAGAAACTCGAAATGATGGTAAGAGTGACAAACGGTGCTTTAACACGTGACCTGCTACCGTAACTTTCCCAGTCTAGAAACAGGCGTCTTGATAAGGTGATTGCTACCGTATTTTACCAGAAGCAGCAGAAGCTTTATTAGGGTGACTGTTACCGTAATCATAACATTGTGAAAAAGAAAACAAACTTTAGTTTATTTTGCCATTTTAAAATTAATGCAACACTGAGTTTCAAATCCGCATTCTGTCCTCTTTTTTGTTCTTATCCAGGACATGAAAGACCATACATGTTTTAATAGTCAAGAGTATTATATACTTTATAATCTAATATTCCTCTGGGCTTTATTACTAGCCCCATTCCCCACCCCACCCCTCCAAAACATAAAGTAAGAAATTACTACTGTGAAATAAATTCAACCTACTTCTTGCATCAAAGAGTAAGAATCTCATCCCAAACAAACCACACTAAGTAATTTGAAGCTATCTTTTAAATACTTGCAAATATAAAATCAATAACAAACTAATTTTCCACTGTTGTTTTTCCAGGGACCTCCTGAGAGACGTATTAACTGCAAATATTTGAATAATTAAAAGCACAATATTACTAAACTATTTATGCAACCGATTCAGTTATTTAAAATATTGTTTAGATGTTTTAAGCAAAGCTTCCATATCTCAATGCAAACACTATCAAATCCATTTCGAATCCAAACGAATCGCTTGGCTAAAGAGAACTGACGTGATCTCATGCAACATACCTTATCTTGAATATGTTTATCTTTTATCTCATATACTTTATTTTGAATCTGTTGATCTCATGTATCATATACCTTATTTTGAATCTGCTGAGATACAGTAAAGCGCTTCCAGAAGAAAAAAAATTGTAATTGACTCAATCATTGCTAAACATATCGAACACAAACACAGCTTAAGGTACAACAGTTATAGATTCAGCATCTCCTTTCAACTAACAGTTGTTATGGAGCTGAAGTTCTTTCATGATAAGTTGAAGCAACTGATACTATCTTGGTGTCTTCTCATATTGAATGAGAACTAGGGTCACCTGTCAAAATAAGTATATTTACTAATTATTGTGAGAATATGCTAATTTGTAGTATGTAATTCTGTCTAATATGCGCAGAGACGGACACAACAACAGAAGTTTCAATGAAGACTTTACTTATGACTTGAAGGTTTTGTTATATTTTCTAGAGACGCATGGGTAGGAATGCAATCAAATTCTTGTGAACATTATATTTTTAAATCGACCCACCTTTGCCTTTAGTTATGCTACTAGCACAGTTTGCGTAAGTCATCGAATCCCCGAAAGGTGAGTGGTATTTTTTAGTCAGCTTTTTCATCCCTGGAGACAATCTTTCTGATTTTGCATGAGATTTTCAAATACATTGCAAAAAACACGCAACGTTGAATTTTGAACTGCCATATCCACACGTTATTATCATGCATAGCACATACGAAACTGCCTATTTACATTATGCATAGTATACATGATGCTGACTATTTACATTATGCATAGTCAACATGATATTGCCTATTTACATCATGCATAGTATACATGATACTGCCTATTTACATAATGCATAGTATACATGATATTGACTATTTACATCATGCATATTATACATGATATTGCCTATTTAGATCATGCATATTATATATTTACTGCCAATTTACATAATTTACATACATGATACTGCCAAATTACACCATGCATGTAATTCATGATACTGCCTATTTACATCATGCATATTATACATGATATTGCCTATTTACAAAATGTATAGTATACATGATACTGCCTATTTACATCATGCGTATTATACATGATGCCACCTATTTAATTCATGCATAGTATACTTGATACAGCCTATTTACATCATGCATGCTATACATGATACTGCCTATTTACATCATGCATAGTCAACATGATATTGCCTATTTACATCATGCACAGTATGCATGATGTTGCCTATTTACATTATGCATAGTATACATGATACTGATTATTTACATCATGCATATTATACACAATACTGCCTATTTACATCATGCATATTATACATGATACTCCCTATTTACGTCATGCATATTATTATAATTTACTGCATTTGTATGGGAAAATATGAATAAGTTTTCGGAATGACTACTGCACGAACTTGTGAGTGCAGTATATCCTTCCGACAAAACGAGTTCATATTTTCCCATACAAATGCAGTAACCTTTTTATTATATGCTTATTTTTTTTCTACCTTAGGTTTAATTATATAAACAAAATACACTTCAAGAAACAACGTAAATGAATGAATGCCGTATTCCAAAATAAATTCACAAGCGCAGATTTGACATTACAAAATGACATCATTATTAATGCGCACATAGCTCCGCCCAGATAAATTTGAACTTAGTCGCGCGGTCGACATAACTTTCGAAAGAAAATGGCGTGTCTAGTTAAAACTGAAATTTGCAGTCATATTGTGAATGAATGCGCATTGCAACGACTTTTCCATTTGATCTGGAGTGAATATATTTTGGTATTTTGTTTCGATTAGACGAAAGTTTGTGATTTTGGACTGGATTCATCTGTGCAAATTATACATGAAATACATCGGATTGAAGTGGCGCGGGAGAAGCTTGTTTACGTCTGCAAATGTGTTTCTGTTTCTGTCATTGAATGTTTGAAATCATAACGTGGGAAAAATATGAAGTCTTTCAACTGCAATTTTCAAAAAGACGCTATGGAATTTAATGTGTATTTCATTTTGAGTGCAGTAAGGAGAATATTGCACTTATCATCGAAATGACAGCACACTTTCGAAATGTGTAATCCAGATTGAAAACCTATGACATGGCTCATGTAATTCGAATTTGCAGAATTAAGAAAAAACATTTTGAGGAAATTCAGGATGTAAAACTGTAAGTATATTTTATTTTGCCATTCTTATCACCAGCTAAAGAAAACAGTTATATGCTTTGTTATTTGTAAGGACCTAATCCGTCATTTATATAAGGTAGCTAGCCTAAATCCGTAACATTGTATCAAGGCAAAATGTCAAGACAGCTGGGTCTTTTTGCAGTCCACGAAACATGTTTTAGTTCATTCAGAAACAAATTTAAACAACCACAACGTAAAGAGCCTCTTACGCGAGTGTACATGATTTGTTTACAAATCAAAAGTACTGGCGTCTGAGTCCATTGTTTATTTACAAAAGAAAGTAGTTCCTTTATTCACGTGAATGCTATATGTGTATTGTCGCGCGCGTTCAGTACCGGGGAATATTGAACGATTTTGACAATGTAAAGTTAACGGGGAAAAAAATGAGGAGATAATAATACATGATACTGCCTATTTACGTCATGCATATTATACATGATACTGCCTATTTACGTCATGCATATTATACATGATACTGCCTATTTACATAATATATAGTATACATTATACTGCATATTTGCATCATACATAGTATACGTGATACTGCCTATTTACATCACGCATAGTATATCTGATACTGCCTATTTACATTATGTATAGTATACATGATACTGCCTATTTACATCATGTATAGTATATCTGATACTGCCTATTTACATCATGTATAGTATACATGATACTGCCTATTTAACTGATGTATAGTATACATGATACTGCCTATTTACATCATGCATAGTATATATGATGCTGCCTATTTATATCATGCATATTGTACATGATACTGCCTATTTATATCATGCATAGTATATATGATGCTGCCTATTTATATCATGCATATTATACATGATACTGCCTATTTATATCATGCATATTATTCATGACATTGCCTATTTACATCATCCATAGTATACATGATATTGCCTATTTATATCATGCATATTATACATGATACTGCCTATTTAAATCATGCATAGTATACATGATACTGCCTATTTACATAATTTATAGTATACATGATACTGCCTATTTACATGATGTATAATATAGATGATGCTGCCTATTTACATCATGGTTAGTACATGTGACACAGCTTATTTCCATCATGGTAAATACATATGAGATAGCGTATTTACTTAATGCATAGTATACATGATACTGCCTATTTCCATCATGGTTAGTACATGAGAGACTGCCTCTTTACATTCAAAGTGTATAATTATGATAGTGTTCCAAAATACAACGATAATAATATTTAAACTTTTAAACAAAAGCAAGAAAAACTTCACAACAGAGGCGACGCATTTCTTGTCTGGGTGTGGCAGAGTATATTGGTTACTCTGAAGCATTCTTACAAGACCTCCTCTTACATACATACATACATACATACATACATACATATATATATATATATATATATATATATATATATATATATATATATATATATATATATATATATATATATATATATAAAATCTAAGACAATTCTAGAAGTAACTGACAATGCCTTTTTCTAGCTGTAGTGTGTTTCACCTGAAGGATATAACAGATGCATGTTCTAAAGAAAAAGAGCATAAAAGGACGCAATTTCTAAAAACAATAGCATTTCTTGTTGATGTTGTTATATGATTAACGCCATTTTTCATCAGACGATAGGCTATACATGGATGCCAGTTTATCTGGTGGTTGAAGAACCCGGGCTAAGATAAAGCGACCCACGGGTAGCTACTGGCAAGGTTTCTCACATACTCATGTTTGCTGAGTCCGAGACTTGAACCCACGCTGACAGAGGTGAGATGTCCGCGATCTGTAAAGGTTAGTGTCTGACAACACTCTGCCAACCGGAGCTCCCGGAAGTGTTTGGACCACTGCAGTAAATTAACTTTCAGCCAAAACAATTATGAATTATGGTAAAACATGGCTCGTAAATTTCTTTTGCGATACTCCTTTTGAAGCAAAGGTATGCATAAAGACGGAGATTGACAGAATGTGATTTAATCGAAAACTAACAGTAAGTTGAATACAGCTGAGAACAAGGAATACTAACATAGTTTTTATTATGGGGGCTCGTAGATACATTCTGATATCAAACGTTTTCCCCGCAAATTGTATGAATCCATTGTCCGGTAATAGAATGAACCTTAACGAACTGAAGACACTTTTGTCACTCCTCTATCCGTATGATTTTTACAATACACGTGGATCGGAAGAAATCTGCAGTGTCATTTATTATCCAAGCATGAATAAAAAGAATGAAAATTAAGTTATGACAAAATGTTCTTACCACTAAAGACAATATCGACGGTTTCATTTAATCGTGAAAAGTCATCTAATTTTATTAATTTGACAGGGATATGTACAGACTGTGCCTTCATTATTAACGGTATTTTCAATATATCTAAATTAAGAGTCAACATAAGATATTAATCTTAAATTTTTATTAATGATAATTTAACATCTATGATTTCCCGTTTGACGTCAATAATTGCACTTACGACGAAAATGATTGTAAACATCTAGTGTTTTATGGCTCAAAAATCTGCGGGAATTAAGTAGTTAAGGATAATGTTATAAACTAATGGTGACTCCTGGGTAGTTTGGCAGTCATTTTGCATCAGATGTTTCATCCCTTGAATAAATATGTCATGGATTTGGAAATCATTTCAAATCAAAAGATTGATCGATGCTGTTTATCGACATCAACGCCATCAATTTGCGACACGGCTAAGCATGTAGAACCCTGTACGAAAACGTTTATGTCTACACGAACGTAGAACCCTGTACGAAGACGTTTATGTCTACACGAACGTAGAACCCTGTACGAAGACGTTTATGTCTACACGAATGTAGAACCCTGTACGAAGACGTTTATGTCTACACGAACGTAGAACCCTGTACGAAGACGTTTATATCTACACGAACGTAGAACCCTGTACGAAGACGTTTATGTCTACACGAGCATCTGATCAATAAATCGTCAAGCATTGTCTCATAACTCGTTTTTGCCAATTAGACGATTTCTTTTCTTTATTTGTGACGTTCTGACAAATAAAGACTAAATTACTTAAGCTCTTTCTTTCCAAGTGAATACCACACATTTGGAAGACTGAATCATATTTCAGATAAGCACCATGTAATATCCAAATAGCCAACAAAACATAGTTTGCCACGTGATTCACTGTGGATTTGTGACAAATGTATTAATGAACAAATCTGCTATCTTGACAGAGAGAACCACTCATAGTTATTTCATTAAGATAAATACACTGACAGCAACATAAATAAAACCAGAAACTTAGATTTAAAATGACTTATCTTTCATCAGAAAATTATCAGTAGTGAATAGGGATAGTTTAGAGACAATGGAAAATGCGTTACAGACCCCCCTCCCTTGGGAACGTTTAGCGATAAGACTTTTCAGATCACTCTGTGAATGTTTAGCGACAATGGGAATTTAACATGGGGAATATTGGGACTGTATAGCGACACGAGAAAGTTGGGTTATTGTACAGTATAGGGATAATATGAATCGAACAGGTGAGGTGACGTCATGGTACTGGATATTGGTAACAATGTTACAAGGGGCTGAACCCAATTGGACCGAACAGCGGGGGAAAAGACCTTGAACGCTTGGCGGGACGGGACTGGCGGGACTGGCAGGACATAGACATATATAACACATACAACATACATACATGCATAGATTGACAAACATCAATCTATCACAGAAAAACAATAAAATCGACAAAACAAATTTTAAGGCAAGAGAATAAATATCTTTTCGAGACAGTGGAGTGGCCCTGAAAAGTGTTTTTGGTATCTTTGTTAACATGATTCCATTAACACAGAGGGCATCGCATAGGTCTTCTTCTCTTCCTCAAACCTCTTCTAACTTCTGTTCTGTAGATGAGGACTCACTTCCAGACAGCCTTGTCTCTCCATATAGATCATTCTTTTCCAAACGCTCGTATCAGTGACCTTGATGATTGTCCATAATGATTTGACATGTATGGGTAAGTCAGTGCGGAACAGCATCGACGATACGAGGGTAGATGCTTCGACGTTAGCCCACATCTTGTGACGAGAACAGGTGAAATGAATGAAGTAAAGCGGGTTATTTATAGTGGAAGAGCGGATAGAAACTGACTGAGCTTTTCTTTTACCAATTACAGCACGCGATACAAAATTCAGTCACAGTGTGGAGTCTGTCTTCCAACCCGAAGAGAGCTACATGTGACGTCAAACTTTCTATATAGGAATAAAAGCGTCTGTGCGCAGTGAATCAATGCGACAGTTTTCAAACATGACGGAAACTAAGAAGACGATGAATTGGGCTACACAGACCGTGGAGACGAGAAGCGATGGCATAACAGCGGCTACCAAAGTCAACACAGTCCTACTGCCAGAAGAGACAGATTTTAATTGGGATTTTCTTCCTCGCAAGAATTTGTTCCGGTTTCAGCACCTTTGCCACCTTCTCTTTCTTTACCACACGTTGAGGATTTTAAACAGAGACCGAAGAACAATTTGAGGAATTTTTACAACAGCAGAAAGAAGAAGAACAAGCTTTTCTCCTTCAACGGCAAGAAGAGAAAGAGGCAAGAAGAAGGAAACAACACAAAGAAGAAGCAGCAGAGAAGAAACAAGGTATAGGAGAGAAGGACAGTGAAATTCGAACGGTGACGGTACTATTAGACATGTTGACAGAGTTGAGGAGTCTTAAAAATGTATCAGACTTTTTTTTATTAAGACTCAAGAGAAAAAGACCTTCCCGAGATACCCACCCTAGCAATTTCTACCAAATCATCGACAGGAGCAAGTCCAGACGTAGGCCTTGGCCGTGGAAAAGTCTTAAGGTATTTAAATCTGATTACGACCTGTTCCTAAGGGTATTTTTGTAATATAAAAGCACCCACCTAACGGTTCTTTTCTGGACCACACACCTCTCTCGAAAAGAGATAGCATTCATTTTGCCAAAATCAATTCAAACTCAAAATCCCTTTTTTGCCCATGATGTACGTGTGTGAATACGTGAGTGTATGTCAATATTTAAAAAATTCAAAACCAAAAGACATTTATGTTTTCTGTCTGGCCTATTCTGTTACGAACTGTACAATCCAATTCATAACACAACACTTTAAACAGTTCATAGACTTCTTTACTTTTAGAGGTTTTTCCTCCTCTTCTTCCTCACTTCGTCTCGTCTTCTTTCCTTCACTTTTTTCTCTTTCTGTACGTGTCTGGGTTCTACCTTTTTGGAGGGTACCTCTTCTTCCTGTTCTGAACCCCTCTTTTTCTGTTGCTCCTGTTGCTTTTTTAAAGGTATTTTGAAGACCAATGACTTTTCTCTTGACAATGATACCAGTTATATTGACTTTTGTCTCTTCTGACACATGTCTTGCTTTTTTGACGGTCTGGACACTGTAGCCTAATGCCCTTACTTCTTACAGATATAGTATCTTGACTTTTATCTCGAAAGGAGGGGAAGAGTAGTCCCTCGGCTTGTCAGAAGAAAACTTTCGTATGACACCTCGCAAAGCTCTGATAAGAACTTCGATCTCTGTAGGCTGTTCCGTTGTTCTGGTCGGTTTGAGAGTGAAATGAATACTGGAAGTGAAGACACTGACACTTTATATAGGGAAGACACTGGTTTGATATGTATATAGGGGACCATGACAAATAAAATGTAGCCATTTGACTTTTTGCAGTCAAGATGAAACGACTGCATCCTTCCATGGACAAAGGAGAAGAAAGTAAGAGGTAGAAACGTGATTCATCGCTAGCACAGTAGCTGAAGTCTTGGTTCAAATTCATGTCAGTTACTTTGAAGATGACATGAGTGAGCCAGAATCCAGACACATAGAGTCTACCCAACCAAAGCCCACCATTAACTCCTCAAAAGTACTACAATATTCAAGAGAATTTAGAACTACGGCTTACACTTACATGGTGAAGTTTAAAGATTTCAAGTCCGAAGTACCCTTGGAGAAAGCAGAGGGGTTCATCATAGAGGCGTGGGAGTCTTTCTTAACCACACTGAAACGACAACGTGAAGCCAAAGAAGACGATCGCTTGAGACTTCCCATTCATCACGGCAGTTTGAAGTCCCCCGTTTGGATCGATAGCAACCTAGCAGAACTGACCCCTTCCAAAGTCATCGAAAAGATTCAACAGCTGCAACAATCCAACGACAAGTTTTACATCACCGATGGAAAAGTGACACTGTTCATTACCCACGGTTCTCTTTCCAAAGGGACGGGACGCTAAAGGGTGTTTTTGCTTGACGACCTTTGCAGCACCAAAAAAGATCCTCGTCCAAATTAACAACAATCAAGACAAGATGTATTTAACCCGAGCCATCGTCGTAGGACGAACATATGCCGACAAGAACGACACTTTAGAATGGAAAAGAGACTGGAAAACTGTTCAACGATCCGACTGAGCCAAACAACGAAAAGAAGCAGAACTCCTGTTACAGCAAGCGGGTCTTTCCAAAGACCTCCCACTCCGTGACATTATTGAAATGCAAAAATTGCATGACGTCTTGGCCCCACGCTACACCTTGAAGGTACACACTCAAAAATATGTGTGGACCTCTGTTGTTTCGAGGAAAATATTTTCAAAGATGGAAAATACCTTCACGTCTATTATCAAGATGAACATTAAGATGTCATTACTAGTATCGCCGCATTTCTGGGATACGGTTATTACGGTGAGAAATGTGGCGATGGTTATAAGAATCGAGAGAACACAATTATTACAGATCAAAATGTGAGGGATGTTTGGCCTCTAAACCCTGTCTGGACGAAGGACAAGAACTGGTGCATTGCCCAGCTTGTCAGCGCAGTTTTGTCAGCCCCGGCTATTACCAACAACACATAAAGACGCAAGGTTCACAGAAGAAAAGTGCTTGTCAACTGCATAGAATGTGCCCTATTTGTGGACAAGGGATATGTACCAATAGTGCCAAGGCGCACGTATGTTCAGGAAAGAAATGATGTCACATTTCTCGCCAAATCATCGACTTGGAACACGAATGCTACATTCAAAAATACAATTCCAAGCGTGCGGGAAGTGCATCCAAGAACCTTTCTTTAGTCATTGCCCTGACTGTAGCAAGATTCCTGTAGGACGTGAAAAAATCTTTCGGGGACCAAACACTCTAGCCGATTATGCCCAATAGATCTTAGACCCCATCGACGAGTCGTGGATTCAACAGGACATCGTACGTTACGGAGATTGCCATCGCCATGTCACTGATGGACAGTTTCTTTTGAGATACTATACGGAACAAAGTACTGAACGTCCTAAAGTGACTTTGAATGGAGCCAAAGACATCTACATGCAAGTGGGACAAGCACAATTTATAGATTCGACAAGTTACTTTGCTATTCCTTTGAAACGAATTCCTAAAACGTTTAAAATGACAGAAATGGCCAATCGCTATTCTACGCACTTATTCAATACCGAAGCCAATCAATACACTGTTCTACCCATTTGCCTGAGACTCACTACTATGACCCCGACAACATGCGCACCTAACAACGAGAAGCTTTATACGCCTGGTACCAGATTCACGCCTCGGACCCCTTCGGACCCCTTCGACTTTTAGGAAGGAATGTTAAAGTATTGCCGTTCCGACGTGGATATTTTACGGCGTTGCTTTGGAAAATTTCGAGAACTGTACATGGAACTCGGAGGGGTCGATCCTTTGAAAGGAACCTGCACCATTGCCAAAGCGTATTCCTTAGTGTACCGCCAACGATTCATGCCCGAAAACACCCTGGCTGTCATCAGCTCTCAAACGTCAATACTCGGTGAAAGCCTTACGCTGGCTTCATGACTTGTGCCACAAGGAAGACAAATGGATCCAACACGCCCACAACGAAGAGGTGGATGACTGGGACTTAGAATACCCAAAGACCGTGAACGAGTTTAACGGCTGCTTATTTCACGGATGTCTCATCTGCTACCTTAAACGTGAAACTAAAAATCAATTTTACAACGGACCATGGAAGACTGGTACCAGGCCACTTGTCAGCGGCGCTTGAAGTTAGAACAGCAAGGATACCAAGTGGTGGAAATGTGGGAACACGAGTACGATCACCGCTTGAAAACTGATCCTGAGTTTGAACGTATCGTGGAAAGTTACAAGTCGGTGAACCATTGAACACGCGGGACAGTTTGTACGGAAGACGGACGAATGCCACATGTTTTCTGTACCACGTCGACGAAGAAAAAGGAGAAGAAATCAAATACTTGGACGTGTGTTCACTGTATCCTTACGTGTGCAAATATTGTCACTTTTCCGCAGGACACCATCAATTGCTGAATGAACACATCGACCTGGACAACATTTCAACAATACGCAGGATTGATTAAATTTAAAGTCTTACCTCTCAGGGACTGATGTTTCCCTTTTGCCGTACTTGTGCGGCAACGTGCAACCAAGATCGACCTTGTCAGCACACCCAGGAAGAAAGCGCCTTGACGGGAACGTGGGTTAGCGTGGAATTGTTTAAAGCTCTGGACATGGGATACCAACTGTTAGAAGTGTACGAAATTTACCACTTTTCCAAGACAGACAGATACCACAAGGGTGACCAAACTCAGAAAGACATTTTAGCAGACTACGTGGATGCCTTTTTAAAACTGAAACAAGAAACCAGCGGCTATCCTTTCTGGTGCCACACTCCCGAGGACCAAAAGAAATTCAAAGAGAAAGACTGGAGGCAGGAGGGCATCACTTTAGACCACGTGGAGAAAAACGAAGGAAGGCGGTCGTTTGCCAAAGTGATGTTGAATTGTTTGTGGATTAAAATGGCACAACGACCGTATTTTCCCAAGACATAGTATTTGTCCGAACCTTCCGTTACTTCCAGATGATTCACGACAAAACTGAAGCCATGAAACGCGTGGACGTCCTTCGTGAAGGCTTGATTTTAGTCTATTACGAGGGAAAACTGGACTTTGTAGAGGCCGACGAATTTGGAATTGTCATCATTACGGCTTAGGTGACAGCCCATGCTCGCTTAAAATTGTACAATGTTTTAGAACTGTTAGGAGATCATGTGCTGTATTCTGACAGGGACAGTTGCATCTACACCGATCGCCTGGGTCAACGTTACCCTGTCATGGAAGGAGACCGTTTGAGAGCTTGGACGGACGAGCAACCCAAAGAAAAGATTATAAGTTTTGCTAATGGCTGTCCCAAAAATTACGACTACGAATACCGGGACCCACAAGGAGAAGTGCACACCGAGAGTAAAGTGAAAGGATTGACTCTCAATTATCGCACCAGTCGAGTGGTGAACCTTGTGGTCTTGAAAGAAGCCTTGCAGTCTGGACAGGATGGAAACTTTAAATGGAAACACGCGTCTTCACGAACGTCTCCTCCAGCGGTGACACCCTACTCCTATTTAGCTGCAGTAGCAGCTACTCGCAAAGTAGAGATCGGGCATGTTACAGAGTTTACTGGATTTGAAGAACTGTCCCGATTTAGTCCGTCGCGTACCCCTCCACGACGTGTGATGCCTGATATCATGTCGGTGCGACGTAAAGACAATCAGTGGCGACGCATTCCAGTATAAAAGAGACTTGCATAAAAGGAACAGGGATCAGGGTTTTTTGTGCTCCTGAACGATCAAAGATGTCGCCTAAAACTAACGCACACCGTTACCATATTCGTCGTTCTTTTGTCCAAAAAGAAAAAGGAAAAAGAAAAGGACAGTCTCGTCATGCGAAAAAACATTTAGCCAAGCATCGACGTCTACGCCTGAAAAGACGCCAAGAAAAAGAGGAACAACCGAAAGAGAGGATTTTTTTCTTCAAACCTTCTCAGACAAAAAAGATAAAAGTACGTATGTCAAGCGATGTACTTAAGTGTATTTTCGCACCTGAATCAAAGAAATGTACTCTAAAAGAAGTGCACACCACTCTCTGGCTAAAAAAAAAAACGAATGAAAAGGAAAGGACTTCCTCCTCGTTTAACCATACATTGAGACATGATGCTTGTCCTGTCCAAAGCTCCTTCACCCATGCGAAAACAATTCATTCAAACAGCCTCCAAAGATGTCATCGATACCGTTAGCGAATGTTGTCTGAATGTCTTCAAAGGAACAATGCCTTTGTTTAAACACCAGAAAGAATGAATAGCAAACATCGACACGTTCGTCGCCATATTGTCCAAAAGAAAATCCACAGCCGTCAAAAGAAAAAGATGATGGCGCAATGCGGAGGATTTTTAAGGACCTCTTGTCAAACAATTAGCGGGAACCATGCTGAGAAGAATGTTGGGAGGTGTTTTACCCATGAGTTCAAGAGAAAAGGACCAAGATGATAAAAGAGACCTCCGGAGTCAAAAGATCTCCGGCGTGACCTTTGGAATCGAATGGAAGGACGAAAACTGGCTTTAGTGCCTTAGAAATGATGGATGCAATACCATCGATGACATGAACAACGGACCCGGCATTTGTCTCCCAATCTTTATTTGACCGAGATGTCCCAGTTTCAACACGAATTGCAAGCGTTGATGGATCGCTAAGATTTTTCCCAAACAGAAAATCGCAAAGGTACGGTCATCTATTGCAACTACTGCAACTCTTTCACCGTAAGACTGTAGACGAAACAGCTCAGCCGACTCTGAAAGATTTAAGTCCCTGATGAAAAGTCAACCACCACCATCACTACCCCAAGTGACCATGACAGTAAAAGGAGAAGAAGAAGAGTTTCAAACTCCATAAGAGAAAGTACGCAAGTTAATAACACCACCTACATCCATAATTGAGTGGATTAAAAAGATCATGGCCACCCCTTCTTCCACAGAAGAGAAAAGGAAGGTGAAGACAGAAGTGAAACAAGAACCTATTACCCCTGTTCAGACATCCTCCTCCTCCTCGATACCTATTGCTCTCCGGACACGCAAAGCATTACAATCCAAGAAAATACCACACGAAACAAAAACCATGAAGTGTGGGTGACTTATTAACAAAAATGGAGAAGGTGTTAGCCAACACTTGCTTCAATTTATCCGATCCTTTGGGATACTGAGGAGTTCAGAAATTATATTGTGCTGCTGAAACCCGTCTGAAAAGTCTCGGTTTACGTCAAGTGCATCGTTGGTTACAAGAACAAGCTACATACATTTTACACAAACCCACTGGACGAAAATTTTCGCACCCGAGTGAAGGTCATCGATCATCAATGGCAAGCTGATTTAGCCGATATCTCTCATTTGGTCACCTACAATCGTAGCTACAAATATTTGTTTTGTGGCATAGACGTTTTATCCAAATTTGCCTGGGTTGTGTCGTTGACTTCCAAATCGAGCAGTGAGTTAGTGCGAGCCTTAAACGTGGTGTTAAAACAAAGTGTTTGTCACCCTCTTCGATGGCAAACCGACAAAGGCACCGAATTTCTGAACAAAGCTTTCCAAAAAAAATCAAAGAAACATGACATTCATTTCTTCACCACCGAGAATCCCGAAGCCAAAGCCAGCATCGTGGAATGTTTTCAACGCAACTTGAAAGAACGCATGTGGACATATTTTACGCATCAACACACTCTCAAGTACATCGCCGTCTTGCCGCACGTGATCCAAGCGTACAACCAATCTTACCATCGAAGCATCGGACGTGCCCCTCAAGAAGTGACTCAGGACAACAAAGTGAACGTTTTGAGCGCCTGTTTGGTACGTCTCTGACGGTGACTGTCCCCAAGAAAAGTGGAGTGTTGTGAGCTGGAGATTGGGTGCGCATTGCCAAAACCAAACGCACTTTTGAAAAAGGTTACTTACCCAACTGGACCACCGAATTGTTTTGTGTCACTGGACGACTGCATGGCCGTCATCCTGCCGTCTATAAATTAGAAGACATGAACGGGGAAGTGTTGAAAGGAACGTTTTACTTGCCCAAGTTACAACATGTGACCAAAAGAGAAGAGGAAGTGTACGACATCGAAATCATTTTCGAACGAAGAACCCGAAAAGTGGGAAAACGAAGTGTTAGATAAGTCAAAGTGTTTTGGAATGGATATCCACCAAGTTTTGATTCTTGGATCGACGCTTCGCAATTCATCGACTATAAAACGAAGTGACCATCGTGCCCTTCAACACATCCTCAACTGCCACTACAACCGTGACCACTCTTTCACCCAGTTCTTCTCTGCAAGATCTACAAAAGCAACCACTATTGCCAATTTGCGTCTGCAACAAGGAGACAAACAATTGTGGACCATTTTATTGAGCAGTTTCATCAATTATCTTCTTCCCATCCCTTCCCAGAAATACTCCTCAAAGGGGAACAGCGAGAGTCTTGTGGCAGTGTCAGTCATCACTCCAACAATAACAACTCCAACAACAATCCTATTTTAAACAGTCCTCTGACTTCGAGTGACCTCTCAAACAGCTGCAGACGTTCTGGCATTATGAACAACAATAACCAATTTTATTTAACGTTACCCTGTGACAGTTCTATGGAGGTGTTTCCCAACAATGCTTTGTGTTGTTAGACGGCCAGATTACTTCAGACCATGCAGTTGGATCATGAAGCCCTTTGGGAAGTGGCTTTGGTGGAAATGATTTACTATACACAAACAAAAAACATCACTGAAACTCAAAACACCTTCCAGGTTGAAATCCTGAACGTCCAATTGCAAGAAGAGATGAATACAACTGGGATTTCGGGTGACACAAAGTCAGCAAGCAATCCCTTATTAAGCACCTATAATGTGAAAATTTTGGCAGGCTATTTATTTTAGCGGTGAACATTTGGTGGACAAAATTGCTGACACGTTAGAGGAAGCGTTTGGCGAAGCCCAGAGCAGAGCCAAAAAGTGATAAGATTGAGTACCATAAAGTGATTCGTCGCCTACTGATGACATTTCAGGATAACGAAATATTGTCCATCAGGTTTAATGGTAGTTTGTTTAAAATTTTAGGTGGACATCTACAGTTGGTAGCACAGAATTTGAGCTCGAATATCAACAGTACTATAAATTTTTACAGTGCGTTTGGATCCCCTGTAGAACTGAACGAAGGACTCAATTTGATCTTTGTGTACTCCGATATGGTGGAGTACAACGTAGTGGGACACACCTCCGTAAAATTACCGCGTGTCATTCCTTTCAAAGTGAATTCTACCACAGTCACTGACAAGGAAGGTAGAAACACCTAACACGTTCAGCGCGAATTTGTACATCCTCAGTATTTGCCCGTCAGTAAGTCGTATTTCCACACTGTCAACATAGCGATAAAAGGAGATCTGGGACAAAATATTCCATTCTCGAGAGGGAAAGTCACGGTGAAACTCCATTTTCGAAAACGATTCTCTAAAGAGTCATGTACCAAGTGTACCGAGGAGTTACTCGACAGCGAGGGCATGGTTTCAAAATTGGTGGTGACACGAGGATTGCACGCCGTGAAAGATGCCACATTGACGCACGGCAAACAATTTCTCCAAAATGTCATCATCAACAAACAAGACACTAAAGAAGCTTTTTGTGAGAGCAGGCAAACAAGTTTTGCTTGAAACGGTTTGAGAGATTTTGAGTCGGCGAGAAACTAATATAAATGCCCTGGATGGTGCCGAGTCAGACATTCTTGCTTCCCTGATGCCAGAGAAAGGACAAGGCAGAAAGGGACGACGAAGACACCCGTCCAGAAGACTTCACACCCTTCCAGAGGACTTCACATAGAAAGAAAGAAAGAAAATGATGCACCGAGAGTCTTGCGTCTGTTCCAAGGCAGAACTAGACATGTTTGCCATGCCGCCCACCATGATGACGATGAAATAATCCAAATGGGTCGAATTTCATTCCATCTCCTCTATGACGGACTGAACTCCCGTTGAGTTTGAAATCAAAGGACAGCCCGAAGATTACATTGATCCGATCAGTAGTTACTATAACCTGAAAGTCAAATTGTACGAAACGGATGGTATCGATCTAGATGCCGATGAGACAGTAGCTCTAGTCAGTCAACAATTTGATGCATTCCTTGTTCAGCAAGGTGGATTTGTACTTGAATAACAAACTGGTCATCAGCAGATGGATACTTACCCTTATTCAGCGTACATGGACAATCTCTTGACGTACGGGAAAGTTCGGTGAGGTGGCAGATAAAGATTGCACCAATAAGGGATTCGACGTACGTCAAAAGAAACTTGCCGAAAGCCGAAGTTTAGAACTGATGGACAGCTTGCATTTGGAAATGTGGTTACAAGAGAAGTATTTGCTGAACGGCATGGATGTTTGCCTGAGACTCAATCTCAGCAGTACCGCTTTCCATTTGATAGCTGGTGCTGACGATTACAAAACCATTATCGAGAAATCCAGACACTGCGTTCGACGCGTGGAAGTATTACCTAAAGTGGGAAACGACATCATTCACACTTTGAGCAGAACGTCATCATGTATGCCTAATTTGATAATACGATAGAAATCAACAGTTTGAGAGACGTAATTCTAGACTATCAGAATCAACGGAAGACTGTAATCCCTTATTGAAAAGTGGGTAATCTCTGGAAATGGAATGGGAGGATACCGTGTAAGAAGAACTCCAAGACTAAGACGAAAAAGACATAGTGATAAGGTCCAGATGGCCAGAATAAGAACAACATTTAGTCACCTGTTTTGCTAAATACATGGCGATTAAAAGTACGGAATTGATCAAGAACGATTGCTATGGATGTCAAAACGATAATTCCAGTTAAATTCAACACGTTAAATGTCCGATGCAGAGCCAAGAAGAAAACTCGGACGAGTATCTAGACGACGTTTGGGGTCTCATCTTAGAAGAAACCGTGTTGCATTAGTGGTATAAAGACTTGTATGATCATGCCTCTCCTGCATTGATTGCTCTAATGATCCATCACATCGAAGCTCTCTTGGCTCATAGTGCGGAGACGAAGCGAAGAAAGGGTTACTTGTCAGAAATTTTTAAGCAAAAATGTTCGGATTGAATTGATGACGTATCATGATCTGTGAAAAAAAAAACAAGAAAAAACAACAACACTAAAAATGGATTTCTGGGAACTTTATTACCTCTTGAATAATAGTTCGTACACTGCTTCTTGGAATCAATTCGAGAGTGCTAAAGATGAACTTAATCATCGCAAACCTCAAGACCATCACGCTTATGTCATCAACACGGACGACAGTCATCCCCCAGGAACCGACTGGGAGCCGTCCACTTCCCTAAAGAGGGTTGTGTGGAGCATTTTGATTCGTACGGATTACCACTTTTGGAAGACGACATCATCGACTTTATGAGAAGAAATGCTCAGACAACACGATTCAACAATATGAAATTACAAGGCACAGAATTCATGGTATGTGGACAATACTGTGTATATTTTCTTCATCAACACAGTCTTCGATATTCTTAAGTACATTGAATGACTTATTTTGATCGTTACTCTTCTAGAAACGATGACAAAGTAGATCGATAGTTTTGTGATCATTATGTCTTTAGATAGGAAACATAGTGGAAGTCTAGCTTGACTTCACATCGTTGTCAACCTTGTAAAAAAATAGTTTGTTATTTGAAAAATTGTTTGTTTGTTTGCTTGAAAAAATGTTTTTTGGTTAATTGTTGGTTGGTTGTTGTTTGAATAAAATATGTCGTGCTTTTAAAAAATTGTCTGCTGTCTGTTTTCAACTTTTATCATTATACATGTTCTTTGACTTCTCTCTATCCCTGTGCCTAAAATCAACAATCACAGCGTTCCGACGCGACAAAAAGTCGTAGGGATGTTTTCTGTCGCGTCCACGCTTGAACCATAGAAAGCGAGGCATTCTCCAGTCTGCCATCCATTGCTGAGTGATCCTGCTAGGAAGATGTGTTCAACACTAGCCAAGCTGAACGAAGCTTATGTGAATTTGCATCGTGTCAGACAAAACCTGATACTCAAGCCTGAAGAGATAGAGAATTTCAGAATGTTGAAAGGGACCGAAGACCTGACAGAAGAGTTCTTCAGAGAGGAAATCAAGAGAGAGAAGGAAGAGTGGAAGGAGAACTACAGACTTCAGAAGCAAAAAAGAGCAGAGAGAGTAGCAACAGCAGCAGGAACCAGAGATTTTGTAGACATTCGTGTGGACAAGAAAGAGTTCTTCTCTTTCCGAAGAAGCAGACCCTATCGTGTGGGGAAAGCCTGCCACCAGACAGGGACGCAATCTTAGATGATAAAAGATTGCCATGATCCCCGTACACAGAAAGAGCCCTTTTTAGGGCTACCCCAATACTCTAGAAAATGCATGCTAGTTAAATTGCCAAAAATTGTGTCTATAAGGACTTCGTTTCTTTGTTTTATGTTTAAAAATAGAAATGTGTCTATAAGCACTTCCTTTCCGTAGCTTGTCAAATAGCATGTGTTTTTTTGTTTGTAGTTAATGATTGCAAGTAAAAATAGTGAGCGTTTCTTTTAGGTCAGCGTGTTCCATGTTTTTTGGGTGATGATATGGGTAATGTTAGTTTTAGTGTCAAGGGATATTTTCCTTCACATCAGTGCTTCACAAATATAAAGGGAAGCGTTCGCCCGTCTGGCTACCCGTGGTTGACGTATCAACTTCGAGAAAATGAGTAGCAGAATAGCGAAATTGTTGGAGCTTCAGCTGCATCTGGAGTATGCCAGGCGCAAAGTAGATGTACTGACCATTCAGGCCATAGCAGAAAGTGCTAGGATAGAGGAGGAATAAGAGTAGAAAAAGAAAGCAGAGGAGAAGGAAAAGAAGAGGGATACTACCTCACCTCATGCTGAGACTTCTTTGTGATGCCTCCACCACAAAAACCAGCATGACAACCAACACCACCACCACAACAACGTCAGCTACAGCCACCAGTACCATTGCCAGAGATAAGGAGACCTCATCATCCCCGACTGCAAAATAGAAGACAGAGGGAAGTCTTCACTATTCCACAAAGTGAAGAATTGGATGATGAGGCCACTCAACCCGCTTTGCGCTCCTAAGAACAAAAGTTAATTGGGAGCAGAACTGGATTAGACGTTGCGTGTGTGGGGCCAGGCCTGGGAGATACCAACATTAAGCAAGTGTATCTGAAGCTCAAAATGCCCTTCTCAGGGCTAACCAAATCTTTAGAAAAGAGACTATTCAAGTTGCCAACCTGCGTGAATGTGGATTAGTGTGACTATAAACACTCACTCATTTGCTGATGTGATTGTGTGTGTGTGTGTGTGTGTGTGTGTGTGTATGTGTGTGTGTATGCGTGCGCGTACGTTGTGTGGATAGTATATTTTTTCTTCTTCCCGCGTGTGGATAGTATAGTGTGTATTTGTGGGCGTTCGCATACGTTTGTGTGGATAGTAGATATTGTGTTTTGTATGCATTGATGTACGTTTGTGTGGATAACAGATATTGTGTTTATATGCGTTCGAGTACGCTTGTGTGGATGGTAAATATTGTGTTTGGTTTTGTTTTTCCTTCCCGTGTGTGGATAGTGTATTTGGGGTTTGTATGATTTCGCGTACGTTTGTGTGGAAAGTAGATATTATGATTGTGTGCGTTCGCGTACGTTTATGTGGTATTATATTTGGGGTTTGTATGCGTTCGCGTACGTTTGTGTGGATAGTAGATAAAATTTCAAGTTAGTGCAAGAAATGTTTTCCTTCACGTCCGTGCTTACAATAAAGTCGAGCGTTTGTCATTCGCGCCATTCAGCATTGAATAACCAAGATGGCAAGTAACCACCTTGATAAAATGAAGAAGCTGCAAGACGTTCTGGATAATTTGGGAATGATAGAAGAAATGTTTGTTAAACTGGATGACGATTTTTATTCTTATAATCCCCATCGAGTCAAGATGGAAATCAATAATCTGTGAAAATCAAAGGACATGTTAAAAGAAATGATTAAAGAAGAAAAAGAGGAGAAGGAGGATGAAGAGGATAGAATAAGAATGAAGGAATGGAACGAAATGATAGAAAAGGAAGAGGAGAATGAGAAGAGGAAGAAAAAGGAACAGGAGAATGAAAAACAGGAGGAGCAAAAAAATGAAAAAAATATATTTTCATTGTCGCTAAAGTATCCCCATTCACTACTAATATCGTTTATGGCATTCAAATGACAAATATTCACGTTCATTTTACGTTCATTTAGTTAAAAATTTTAATGAAGTGGCCTAATGATAAATGCGACAGCCATTCAATATTGAAAGTCTGATGGCAAGAATGAAATTACAGTTGATTCCAACTGTAAGTACAATCAAAACCTTTAGAAGAATCAATCGTCCGTTAAGGTGGTTTTATTTGGCTCAAGTTCTCTTGATGTTTCTTTCAGAGAGAAACCGTGTATAACGAAAGTAGCAAAATGCAAATTAGAAACAGTTTCTTCGTGTTCCTCGATTGCTGCTGACATGAAAACACCATGTCGTTAACCATTAGATAAAATCGTTCTTAACGTGGGTGTGTTACGTGTGTAAAGCCGTTTTCAGCGCATGTTAGGGAGAAATCTAAAACTCGGCGGTAATACCGGAAAGACCATACACTTCCAAGGAATATAAATATTACTCAATAATTACGTTATGATTCTGAAGTTCTAACCCACTCCTTTTGTCTCGGCTTCATCGCGAAGGTCTTTGATGCTGATTTGGATGCAATGAAATACCATGTTTCATGGTAAACTAGTTTCCAAAAACATTTTCTTGGATAAGCATTAAAGTACATTCACTTAAGGTGAGTCAATTTAGAGTCCAGAATAGACACACATCTAATTCGATGAAAATAAATGTAGTCGACCGTCACACAAGAAAAGTATGTGATTCTTCTATACGTCATACACATTTACACTTTTTTTTATGACGAACAACAAAAATATTTAATTGGATAAAATATCGGTCATATTTGTCGTCATATCTACTCACGTATTATACATGAGAGTTGAATCGGTACCTGTTTGAAATGTAAGCGAAATTACTTTCGCTCGACCTTTGCGTCAATGATAAAACTTTATTGCTTGAAGTCATACGCGCTTTGATGTTTCATCAATATCACGTTGTATTTCATTCGGGTACCATTTGCTGGCGGTCATTAAATAGTTTCTTGATCATTGACACTTGTGAATACGACGCAATCATAATAGCTGTACACTCGTGCAATATACTCTGTGCAAGGACGTGCATGATTACAGATACATACGTGTTGGTTAAGTTTGTCACAAGCAGGGCCTAAGAGCTAATAAGAGCGAAGGCCAGCTGTTACTTCAATATAGAACAAAGGACCTAACGGAGGGTCTATAAAATATGATGGCATTAGGCCATGAAAATGTCTATCCTCACGGCCGCCATGTAATAACTTTTAAAAGACTATTCACAGGGCTGCCGTGTGAACGCAATAGAAATGACTATCCGCACGTCGACCGGTCGACGCATTAGGGACGAGTAAAATAAACCGCCAGTTACGTAAACTCAGATAAGCGTAACATTGCCCTTACAGGTTTGACATGATTTCTCGGTCAACAAACATCATAAAAAATGAAATAGCTCCGTAGTACATATTTCGTAAGGCGGTCGTGTACTAAATACGGCACGTCTTCCCATTAATATATATATATATATATATATATATATATATATATATATATATATATATATATATATATATATATATATATATATATATATATCTTGGCTTCAAGGAATCAGGGCTCTTACGTAAATGTTTTCACAATACTATGTCGTAAACTAGATAAGATGCATAATAAAAAGGATGGAGCTTAGAAAACACCTATGTCTGCGTGTTGGTGGCCAAAAATATAAAATTTCAGTGTCGAAGAACAATTAAGCTGTTACAAGTTTATATGAGAATATATTCAGTAACATTCCACTTCGAAATCACCGAAGTATATGCTTGATTGAAGTCTCAGAAAGATGAATTATGATCGGTTATCTGCCAAATTAAAAGGTCATTGGCAATGTCTGCAAAGATATAAATTGATATCAAGCAACTCGGACAATTATTTATAAACTACTTCAATTTTTTCAAGATGGTGAGTCATCATATATTCTGTATGTCCTCAATTTTTTACCTACAGGGAAATCTGTAATGAAAGTTTTCTATACAAATTATCGAAAGTAATAGACATTCAAAATAAAATTTTATCCCATCCATTACATCACTGCTAATTCTTTATCGTAGTTAACTGTACATGCTGTTTTAATTAGCGTTGATCTTTCATAACATCATGAGCACAATAATCACAAGTAGAATGCATACCTTATATACTCGCTTATAGGTCGGATCTAACATGCAGATAACGTATTCTAATTTGAGTCTGTGTTGTTTGTTTTTATTGTTGTTTTTTTTTTCCGACTGATCACTCTTAACAAACTGCCAGCGATCCGGGTGTTTACAGTTTGCTGTTGGACTAGACGTATAATGGAGCATAAACGGTATGTTGCATACACTGCATGGATAAATAACCATTGAGTGTTTAACGACGTGCTTTGGTTTCTTGACTTTTATACATATGATTTTATTAACATAAAATGCCTGCAAATAACTTGTTACAGCAATGTAAATATGATAGCTCTGTTATAAAACACGGTTGCTTTTACAGACAAAAGCTTTTATGGCGATACGTAGCGATGAAATAGACTCAAGCAAGGAATACAGGAATCCAATAAAAAATGCTTAATAAACAGTTTACCGTTTTGTTCTGTTACCAAGTTATGAACGACTGGCAACATGAACTATACGCAATATATTTGATCAAAGAGACATATCCACACTGTTAACGTTGATAAGCAGTTGTCATACAAAAATCAGTAGCAA
Organism: Sinohyriopsis cumingii; assembly: GCA_028554795.2. Classification (NCBI taxonomy): domain Eukaryota; kingdom Metazoa; phylum Mollusca; class Bivalvia; order Unionida; family Unionidae; genus Sinohyriopsis; species Sinohyriopsis cumingii. The sequence goes on from CM068839.1 coordinate 3,548,453, forward strand.
AGGTCACATATTAATAAGATAAGTGTTTCCTTCAGCTAGATGGCGCTTTAGTTCAATTACCCATGCAATCGCGCAAAACTGAAGTCCATGTTTTAATGATTTAGGATTGAAACAACTGAAATCCACTTGTGTGTGTGTGTGTGTGTGTGTGTGTGTGTGTGTGTGTGTGAGAGAGAGAGAGAGAGAGAGAGAGAGAGAGAGAGATTCTGTAAGACTTTTAATTGCCAAGGCATTTTGTTCCGCGTCTTTTCCGAATTTGCAAGCCACGAAAGATCTTTAGTAAGCCTTGATATATATGGTAGACGGTCTTGTTTTACCATCAGTATTACAAAGACGCATATACCACATAAATACCGGCCTGATTCATGCAAAGCTCTCTCTCTCTCTCTTTACACCCACCCACCCATATATATATATACTAGCAATACATGAATATACCAATATTTTGTTAGAGCGTCCGCCTCGGAAGCGGGAGGTCGTGGGTTCGATCCCTGGCCGAGTCATACCAAAGACTTACAAAAATGGTACTAACAGCTGCCTCGCTTGGCGCTCAGCATTAAGAGGTTAGTGTTAGGACTGGTCGGCCCGGTGTCAGGATAATGTGACTGGGTGGGACATCATGCCACATGTCTGCGGCATGATGCCCCAGTGCATAGACATCACTAAAAACTGCCACACTGCAGACATCGTAGCGATATGACTGAAAAATTGTTAAAGCTACGTTAAAAATCCAAATCACACACACACACACCAATATTTTTGCGCGTAACACTCGAGTATTTCACTACACACACACACACACACACACACACACACACACACACACACACATATATATATATATATATATATATATATATATATATATATATATATATATATATATATATATATATATATATATATATATATATATATATATATATATATATATATATATATATATATATTAACAGCTCAGCCTAAGCTCCCACGTTCATATCGAGAGACAGATTAGTAGATAGATAGACAGATAGATAGATAGGTAGGTAGGTAGGGAGATGAATGAATGGATGGATGGATGGATGGATTAAAATGAAATTAGCTCAATATATATTATTACATTTCGAATGAAGTTTTAAAAACGTACAAGATTTCCTTTTGTGCACATCATATGCATAGGACTGGGATACGATGCATTGTTTTGTCAGAAACGTAAGTTTTGACTTTGTATAAACATATTCACCATAAAAAAGAAATATCAATAGATATAAGTATGCCTGACCATAGGGTGGCTTGCGACCCATTAATATATGGATTGTAATGAAAGAAGAAACGTATTTCAGAATCAAAATAGATCTATTTAGTTTGCAAATTGTTTTCTGCAATTGTTACTTGAAAGTTAAAATCGTGTGTAAACTATTACATAGCTAGTTACAGTTCTCGACTCGTGAAATTGACTCATTGTTGTGTTTATGAGATACGTTAGTATAAGCAAGTGTAATTTTTTTTTTTTGCAGAACTTAGGGGCATAAATTGGGTTCTACCAACATGTTGCTTTGGTTTGTTGGCATTCAGCTAGATATATTGAAGAATTCAGACTTCAGAACCGATCTTATTTTCTCAACATGTTTGTCAGGAACGTACAAATCTGTGTCATCGAAGTGAAAGTTTACATCAGCTTCGTGAAAGAAAAACAGGTAGATCATCTACAGAAATAACAAACAAAAGTGTTCCCATTATAGGTCCTTGCGTAACACCGCTACTAATGATCCTTTCGTCAGAAATTTTACTATTAAGCGAATTGCTTTCTGTTTGATTTTCATACACAAACTATGGCACCTTATTGTTATTACGTTAAAGACTGTGCTAAAGAACTGAGTGACTAACAATGCCAAATGCTTCTTCAGACCACGAGTTATTATTCCCACCAATCACTGACTTTGTGAAATATGTATTTAGTTATTCTAGAAAGCCACGCTTCAGTCGTGCGTTCTCTATTAAAACTAGATTAGACGAAGGAGAATAGATCATCACGTGTGAAATGAAACTAGAGATGACAGCGAAGAATTCGCTTTAAAAGTCTGGAAAATACTGGCGGAAAAGACATTGTGTGTAAATTACCTGGATCAGATTTCATACCCTTCTCACAAATAGCCGGAAGACAAGCATTGTTCCAGTTACATGTAATGTTCCTGTTCTCAATGAGATACTAATGACGTGCTTAAGACTCTCAGAAAGAAAAAAAAACACGGGCACATATTTTCAGGGCTTCTGATTGCTAGTTGTCATTCAAACATGTTGTAAACATTATCAGCAGATAATGTCTAGTTTGTCAAGATTGTCTGTAAATTACACTCTTTGTGTAGATTTTGGAACGATTGTCACAATTTATAGAAAGAATTATTGAATACTACCGAAATGGAACTTTGAGTCCAAGATATCCTTTCCATTAACATGACAGGAATTCTTTTTTCTTAGATCACGTTAGTTTGCTGTTATCTTCAGACTCATGCATTGTAGAACACAATAGACCATGCATTGTAGAACACAGTAGACCATGCGGTGTAGAACACAATAGACCATGCATTGTAGAACGCAATATACCATGCAATGTAGAATACAACAGACCATGAATTGTAGAACACAATAGACCATGAATTGTAGAACACAATATACCATGCATTGTAGAATACAATAGACCATGAATTGTAGAACACAACAGACCATGAATTGTAGAACATAAATAGACCATGCAGTGTAGAACATGCAGTGTAAAATAATATGAATCATACAATGTGGAACAAAAGAAATATCATTTGCTCTGTTTCATCAAGCTCTTAAAGATGTCTAAAGTTATGGCGCTTTTCTATAAGCATAATAATCGCTGTCGTGCCTTGTTTAGTCAATTTCATCGCTCTACCATGACTGCTTTTTATATACAAATTTACGTTATATATAACATTATGGAATATCAATATTGAAAACCATTATACCATTAAATACGTTTACTTATTTGTGATTAACATGATGTAATCATCGTATTCATAGCCTTTAGAATAATTACAGTGGACAGTCTCTACTTGGCTCATCTCAGGTACCATGGTCTGAATACGTGGTGTATTGACCAAAGTAGGAGCACAAATATTAAGTAAGCAACATGGCCATAATAGTTGCTGTAAAGTCAAAGTGGAAACATAAACTGCCATAATAGTTGGTGTAAATGTCAAAGTGGAAACATAAACTGCCATACTAGTTGGTGTAAATGTCAAAGTGGAAACATAAACTGCCATAATAGTTGGCGTAAATGTCAAAGTGGAAACATAAACTGCCATAATAGTTCGTGTAAATGTCAAAGTGGAAACATAAACTGCCATAATAGTTCGTGTAAATGTCAAAGTGGAAACATAAACTGCCATAATAGTTGGCGTAAATGTCAAAGTGGAAACATAAACTGCCATAATAGTTGGCGTAAATGTCAAAGTGGAAACATAAACTGCCATAATAGTTGGCGTAAATGTCAAAGTGGAAACATAAACTGCCATAATAGTTGGCGTAAATGTCAAAGTGGAAACATAAACTGCCATAATAGTTGGCGTAAATGTCAAAGTGGAAACATAAACTGCCATAATAGTTGGCGTAAATGTCAAAGTGGAAACATAAACTGCCATAATAGTTGGCGTAAATGTCAAAGTGGAAACATAAACTGCCATAATAGTTGGCGTAAATGTCAAAGTGGAAACATAAACTGCCATAATAGTTGGCGTAAATGTCAAAGTGGAAACATAAACTGCCATAATAGTTGGCGTAAATGTCAAAGTGGAAACATAAACTGCCATAATAGTTGGCGTAAATGTCAAAGTGGAAACATAAACTGCCATAATAGTTGGCGTAAATGTCAAAGTGGAAACATAAACTTTAAGTAATGAGGTAAAGATATATGGTACTATGACTAAGACGGGATAATAAACTTTAAGAAAATAACACAGTTTTAATATATGGTGTAATAACCAACGTAGGAATGTAAGCCTTAAGTAACATGTTTTTATTACATGGGGTAATAACCAAAGGGGAACATAAACTAAAACGTCTAGTGTGATAATTAGAATCCAGATTCATTGTTCCCAACAGGCAGATCGTTGTATAATATTACAATTGTTTTGTAAATATCATCCATAACTATCTAAACAGAGCTCGATGGCTCTTCTAGGATATCTGCACGAAAATTTACTAAAATGTATTATACTGTAAACATACCAGGATATATTAGTTGTATTGAATATCACTTGGTTTGATTCACTTTGTAGTAAATTATTCAAGGTCATTATGGTCACCTTAAACAGACGACAGCAAATTTTAGTTGTTGTCACTCTGGAAAGGTAAGCAAGTATTTTCTAGTTAAATACTCAGAGATCCAGCTAAATTTGACCACTTGTCAGGAATCGAGGATCGGTTCACTATCAGCTCTGTTCGCATCTCCATTCACATAGGGCTACCTGTCTTGTGAGACCAGGTCCTGAAAGAACAGATTGAATGAGACCAGGTCCTGAAAGCACAGATTGGATGAGACAAGTTCCTGAAAGCATAGACAGAATGAGACCAGGTCCTGACAGCACAGACTGGATGAGACAAGTTCGTGAAAGCATAGACAGAATGAGACCAGGTCCTGAAAGCACATATTGAATGAGACCAGGTCCTGAAAGCACAAGTTCCTGAAAGCATAGACAGAATGAGACCAGGTCCTGAAAGCACATATTGAATGAGACCAGGTCCTGAAAGCACCGATTGATTGATTATAAAGTACTATAATCTGTAATGTGAGACCATACTTTTGGGCACAATGAGTGATCTTTCAAGACAGGTATAAACGAATATAGACGATAATACTTATATTACTTGTGTCCTCGCAAACGTCTCAACAGCTATAGATGGTATCGAATTGATGTGATTATTTATTTCAATTAGATTTTGAACGTCATGATGGGACTCCTTTTATACTCGATCATTAAAGTACAAAACAAATTCCGAAAAAAAATCTAGTTATATACTACGCTCGGTATGGTTAGTGTAGTTATATTATTGTTTAAAAAAGAATCGGCTAAATTGCTCAAAAATGTAGAATATAACAAGGAATGAATAACGATGTTGAACAGATATTTAACAGCGATCGGGAACATGGCTTGGGCATTTTCGTCAGGTCGGGAAATAACCTCGGAAGTGCCTGTAGGAATATGAATCAATTTGATGTTTTTTGGTGATTCGCCTCTGGCGTGGTGCACCTCATATGTTACGGCAGCAAAGGTCGAGGTCATTCTGATTCTGACTTTGGTCTCCTTCCGCTGCCACATTAGTCTATGTGAAAGAAAGTAGTTCAAAATATAGTTCTCAATGGAGAAGAAGATAGGAACATCGCTGGGCCATTTCTGTTTCTTTACATTTCCTCGGATGTAATTAATATCCATTTAGAACTAAGTTATATAGTCCTCGACTTGACCTCAGGTCACAATTAGTATTTTCTTAAAATAAACTAATATCTAATGGAAAATCTCATTATGGAAGGCTTCAAATGTTTACAAGATAAAATCTTAGTTATAATTAGATGGCGTGTTACTAAAATTATAGTATAAAATGTGGTAAAAAATAGGTAGACCAGGCATTTCATGGGGAATTTCGAATGTTCTGGAATCAGATTGAGATAAACATTTTTTACAAGAACAAAATCAATGAGTCAGATCAGGTAGAAAATAAATTTGATTTTGGTCGACGTCGAGTCAAAACTACAATTATCCATAGCATATAATGACTACAAATAACCTAACAAACAATACAAATTAACTATACGTAACATTTAACACCGTTCAAAACATTTTTTTTTTTCGAAGTCTACTGGTGCAAACAAGGCCGTTCCTTGGGAAGCGTAATAAGGTGCCGGTAACGTGTAAAAAAAGGCATAAAACAGGAACAAACAACAGTTCACAAAGATTGTCAAATAATAACGTTCAAACTAAGGAAAAGAAATTTAGATGCTCGCCTATATATTAAAAAATTAATATCACACATTTTCATATAGTTTCAAACACAAAAAATCAATTTATTTTATAAAATCGAATCCTAGAAAGTTAAAATCCAGGGAGTTTCCTGCTATGAACTCACTCGATTTAGGTGTCGAAAGCAAAGAACATCATAAAACTACTGTCACTTGGTGAATGGTCGACGAAAAATTCAACCGATAAAATGATACGACGAAAGAAATTATCAATGCTTTATAATACATACATTTTATTGATTGACGCACTTAGAAAATCTCTTTTCTAGTTTAAAAATTGAGATGCATAATTTCATGTGTATGGATTATTGATGACTTCTAAACTGAGCCATGTAAGTGTAATGCAAGTCAGATTGAAACAAACTGAGCGGCTGTTACAGTAATTAATGCATCCGAGCGTAATATTCATACCGATGAGTGGATGTCAATATGCTTTCACGCATGAATTATTTTCATATCGACGACTTAAACACACATTTATTAAAATCTAACCACAGTATTCCTTTAATATAGGACAACCATTTACCTTCATTACTGAGTTTAAATGACATTTATTGATGCATTTTGTGGTTAATTCCTTCACTCTGGACCTTCACGGGACAAATATGCACCCATTCATGGAATGGCTACAAAGTATATTGCACTGAATTCTAAAAATGATGAACCCATTTTCTACCAGCTCACAAGTTGCACATAAGTATCTTTATTACTCTCTCTCTCTCTCTTTCTCTCTGTCTGTCTCTGTCTGTCTGTCTGTCTGTCTGTCTGTCTGTCTGTCTCTCTCTCTCTCTCTCTCTCTCTCTCTATATATATATATATATATATACATATATACATACATACACACACATACATACATACATACATACATGCATACATACATACTAATTAATTACTAATTCACCTCCTGAACTATCTTATGCATCCATTGTTTCTTTATTGTTGCTACCAGCCTATTAATATATCTACCTACTTATCTTAACTGGCATGGATATTTAGGATTGACGCTGCATGAGCATTGATGCAAGAAATTCGAATTCTACTGGAAAAAATGAATACTTAAATAGCAAATAAAGTCTTACATTATAACAGATTTGTTATTTCCATTTCGATGAACAATTTGATTAGAACTCAAATATGGATTCGAAAGGATATTTACTTTCAATTTTGATATCAAGTAAGACGTTGCGATATATTGTATTGACGAGGCATTAACTGAATTATAATTAATCTGCATATAGGATATCGACTCCATCATCCACATTCAAGACTGAACATATACTTATCGTGTTTGCAACTTCTTGTATGAAATCAATCCTAGCCGAACGATATATAGAAAGCATACCAACATCGAAATTAGTTATATAAACACGTGTATATTAGCAGCTGTTCTATTATAAAACGTTCATAAAAACAAGACCGCGACAATCCCACAAAAAAATGAAGTAAAGAAGCTCAATGGCGGTATTTGGGTAATTTGCAACATTGCAGACAAAGTCGAAAATATTAACGGCAAAATGAATCTTGGAAAATATATATATTAAAGGATACGATTTTAGACAGGCATTTTCGAGCAAGCATCTTTCTCAGATATATGTGATCTTCGAGTGGTCTGAAACTTGCAATAATACGGTGATACTTGTGAGCACATTTTTATAATTTTAAGGTAATACCTGCTGTTTATTTCTGAAGAGCCATCTAGTGGCACAGGAAGCATTGCAATGGTTCACGATAAAAAAGTCATATAGACGGATAGCTTGGTGTGCGTTCAGAGACTGAAAAGTTTGTGAGAAGACTGCAAGATTTACTTATTCCATTAACTAGTACATTAACAACTAAATTGTCCCAATTACCACAAGTATTAGTACGATAAATCTACCCCCCCCCCCAATCTGTGTTGATACTCATGGTCGATATATGGGTATGATGTCACCTGTTCATTAAAATGTGCAATTTTGCTGCATGCAAATCTCTCCGAAAGAAACTTGCGTGCAATTTAGACACATACCGTTAATTGGTAACAGCCGTATCTAGCGCGAAATTCAAAATGGCCACAGGACACATGGTTGTGCTATTCCATGTGGATTTAGAAATCACGAACAAATTTGCTCCGGAAATATAATGAACTTGTCACCGAAATAACCCTTCAGGCGACGATAGCTCCACAGCCGCGAGAAACAACGTTAAGTGTATAAGTGTACACCGATGTGTGCAGCCAAGATTCGCGGCAGATATTTGCAGCTTTTCATGAATAGGTGATATCAGCCCCTAAACCGAAAATCAATATAATCACGGGAGAAAGGTTGATTTATCGGCCTACGGAAGTATATGACAGCTGTAACCTCATTTTTGTCTTCTTCGTAAAATACAAGACTTCTCGAGAGGACATCAGGTAAAAACTTGTGGTAGAATGATCTAATGGAGTGTGACCGTGTCTAATGTTAATAGACGGACACGCCAACATATCTTTTGTACATACAAAATAATTGGTCAAGTATAAAGTTGTCATATCCGGTATGTTGTGCTCAAGTCGTAGTACTAGAGAAGAGTTTCATAAAGTGCAAGCATATTACATCATCAGGCTCCTATTTCAGTGGCAGCGCAAGGGTTCGAGGCATCCTGGAGCAACGTTCTTCGCTACAGAGAACAGATTTTATGTGAGTTACCAACATTCCCCCTCCTCTCCTTAAATTTAAGTTTTGTGAAGAATTGACCCCGTTACACTAAGGTGAAGGTGAGTACCATGAAAGTTTCAGCTGAAGAAAAAGTAGCTTCCGTTGCGCCATCTTTGTCTGGCGCTCGAGAGCAATTGTCCCCTTCTATTATAACCCTCGCGCCGTCATTGAGGTCTTTGCTTGTTTTACGACTGTGATTTTGGAACTTCGGACGTATTTATAATATGGATCTCACGTGCTACTTGAATACAGTATTTAAGAGTTTATACACGTTTTGTCAGGTTTGTGGCGTATGAAACATGTATTTAGTAATGGATCTAATGTAAGCGTTACGCTAGCTACGATCAATCAAAGCTGACTTTGTGTAAATGCTGGCTGGAGCATATAATATAACAATCGTGCAATGCAGCCTAAAATATTGCCATAAACTGCATCGAGACGTTTCATTGTAAGCAAATTACACACAAATTTCCAGACAGATGGGACAAAGCACAATTCCCCGATAACTTCTTACCTGTTAGACGGCAGCTTGGGATCGACACGGAATTCGTAATGCATGCTTTATAGCTGGAGCAAACATTACCGCTTGTGCTAATTCGGTCTTCAAAGTTCTAAGATTGAGAAAACCGCGAAAGTCTTCTTTTAGTCTACATATAAATAGTGCCAAAGCGCCTAGAAGGTAGATACAATAAGCCAAAATTCCTCAGGCTAAGATTTTCTATGAACATGCTTTGAATAATTTTGTTTTGACCCATACTACACTTCTTTCTCTAACGAAACGATGATAGTCAGTATTCATTAGTTGCGAAAATGACAGACTCTTAACGAGTGTAATGCAAGGGGTGAACTAAACATAGATATGGCTACCAAAATTATATTAGGAAACCGCTGTATATACGATAATTGAAATACACCCTCGTGCTATTAGTGCTGCTAAATAATGGCAATATGAATGAAAAATATAACAGTCCTTATGTACATAATAGCGATGGAGAGGAAGTATGTGCCTCTTTTAACTCTATAGCAGTCCATATGTACATAATAGCGATGGAGAGGAAGTATGTGCCTCTTTTAACTCTATAGCAGTCCTTATGTACATAATAGCGATGGAGAGGAAGTATGTGCCTCTTTTAACTCTATAACAGTCCTTACGTACATAATAGCGATGGAGAGGAAGTATGTGCCTCTTTTAACTCTATAACAGTCCTTACGTACATAATAGCGATGGAGAGGAAGTATGTGCCTCTTTTAACTCTATAACAGTCCTTACGTACATAATAGCGATGGAGAGGAAGTATGTGCCTCTTTTAACTCTATAACAGTCCTTACGTACATAATAGCGATGGAGAGGAAGTATGTGCCTCTTTTAACTCTATAACAGTCCTTACGTACATAATAGCGATGGAGAGGAAGTATGTGCCTCTTTTAACTCTATAACAGTCCTTACGTACATAATAGCGATGGAGAGGAAGTATGTGCCTCTTTTAACTCTATAACAGTCCTTACGTACATAATAGCGATGGAGAGGAAGTATGTGCCTCTTTTAACTCTATAACAGTCCTTACGTACATAATAGCGATGGAGAGGAAGTATGTGCCTCTTTTAACTCTATAACAGTCCTTACGTACATAATAGCGATGGAGAGGAAGTATATGCCTCTTTTAACTCTATGTAGATGGAGCACTGGCGCATCATGGTACAAAACAAACCTTGAATGGTGCGATGCTTTATCACTTTTATTTGATTTAAATCCATACCTAATGGGAAAGGAGAGAGAGAGAGAGAGAGAGAGAATACGTAAAAAATATTCTGAGAGACAAAAGATAAAACCAAATTCGGTCATCATCTTTTGTCTTCCGTCCTTAGCACGCTTTGTGGAACGCCTCAATGGACTTGACATTATTAACGGTTTGGCGTGTGAAAATTGTCGAAACATATTAAAGAAATGCACACTATTTATGTTTAATCAACGAAATGATGCCTGGCCTTCCACGCAAGACACATTATGCGCTCTTTCTCTAGCATGTTGTTAGTATAGGCTATATTAATCTAAGTAACTGTTTGAACTCAAATGCAATAACTTTAATTTTATTTTTTTAAAAATTTTTTAAAGAGAACTTTAACATATTTCGTTTAGAGATCAAACGGTGCACTGGGCTCTCAAAAGTAGTTTTTAATGTAGGTTTAGTGAAATTAATGACCTGTTGGTTTGGGAATGATTTTAATTAGAATTGTTTCAAAGGATGTGTTTGAAGTTTAGCAGTCAGTTGTCTAGTAAAAATAATATATAAAACTAATTGTTAAACGGAATCAGTCTAGTACGACGTTAACTTGAACATTAACAAACCAAATGGCTCACATCTGAGTTTTTGGGAAGAACTATAAATACCAGACAATCTCTTGGAAGCGTTTAATGCTAAGACGTTGGTCTGACAGACTTAAGGACTCACAGTACTAATTCAGTTTCCGTAGTAAACCTATGCAAACACCAATATATTAATAAGTCAATAACTTTAAATTTTCAAACCTATATTCATCAGCATGGAAGAAACCTGGATGACAGCTTCTGTGTAGAGAAAAGGATACGAACCACAGCATTTTCTGACCCTACATTTGTTTGAAACGTGTGATTTCAATTCCGCACCAGAGCCAGGTGCCAATTTCAGTAATGAGTGTTCCAAACTCATGACTGTTACAAGACTGAAATTCCATCAATAAAACAATGTCTCTATTTTTTTCAGTTGCAGCTAGGGTTATCTTTCAAAAGATTCTTTTTGCTAAAATCTAGATTTCATTATCAGCAAATCCTGGCCAGCCAAACCCATGTTTACTCTATTTTATCTTCATTCATTTCCAGACTGGTTTCCGTATTTCTATACGATTAGTGTGTCCCTAATAGAGTCTTTGTGTGAAGGCAAAATGAGCGGAGTAGAAGAAAAATCTCTTGGACAAGAAAAATTGCCAAGCGTGAAATAATTACAAACTTTCATAGTTACATAATGTCCTCCTTGGTCTATCATTGGCCACATTAACTATGATGAGAAAATAATGAATATCATATTTACCAGGAGCTGCCTTAGCAAACGCGAGACCTGATTTTGATCATTTCGCCCCCCCCCCCCCCCCGATTTACGTACGGGACCCCCTGTGAGCAGAGCATTTGGAAAAATAAAGAGTTTTATTATTATACTGAACTTCAAATTTTCTTCCGTCGGTTTAAAATGACTCTCTCAATAAATATATTTTTAAAAATTGCCAACGTCAGGGGCTGCGATCGGTCCAATCGACCAAGGACCAGCCTGACAGTTACTCCCTACAGTTATGCTCTAGTAACTTTAATACATGAAAACACGTGAATGCATTACGAAATAGAAAAGTATGAACCTAAAATCAGCTTAAATCTCTGATAGATACACAGTCTAGAGAGTACAGACAATAGCTACACATCTTAGGGTATATAGGGGCGCTCTCTACTAATATTATATACTTCAGGAAAAGTAGCAGGTGTAAGGTGAATTTGTTTGCAATTTCAACATGCACATTGGAGAGAATGTGGCAGACCTCTATATTACTTTCATGTGATGTGGACGAAATTTCTTGGGATATTGTACTTGTGGAAATTATACATGATCTAAACACTAGCTAACCAAAATGACTGCTACCATGTTCGACAAATAAGTCTGAATTATTCTAAAGTACACTATCAGTAACAGTTATTATAAAAAGGAATACACATTTTGCCAGACTAGGCAATACCAGCTTCTGCAAATACAATGAAGAATAATGTGACTGGGTGGGACATCATGCTACATGTCTGCGGCATGATGCCTCAGTGCGAGACATCACACTAAACTGCCACACTGCAGACATCGTAGCGATATAACTGAAAAATTGTTAAAGCTACGTTAAAAATCCAAATCACACACACACACACACACACACACACACACACACACACACGCACACACACAATATATATATAAAAAGCACCAAACGTTATTGGCTCCATTGTAACAAAAAATTACTTCTCAAGTCACATATGAACCAAAGCTAACTTATATACTCTGTAACCTAAATTTTACCCATCAATCAAACACTAAAATAAAGGGAATACAAAATTATTTTAACAATACCTATGTTAGACAAAGTCTTTTTTAAAATGGCCATTATAACCAGTGAGGACAACCTGGAAAATTCTTTTAATTTTAAAATAAAACCGTGTGCAAAATAAAACGAAACAGAAGAACGCCAAAATAGACCCTGGATACACAACCTAGGACATATAGAGCCCAGATAAACAGCTTTGCGTCATCTAGACCCTATATACACTTCTTGGGAGACGTAGACCCTACATACACATAGTAGAACATATAGACTCTAGATACACATCCTAGGACATATTGACCACCCAGATGCACATCCTATGACATATAAACCACTAGATACACAACCTAGGACATATGGACTCTAGATACACATTCTAGGACATGTCGACCCTACATACACATAATATCATGACACCAGGCCGAACAGTCCTAACACTAACCTCTTAATGCTGAGCGCCAAGCGCGGCAGCTGCTAGTATCATTTTTAAATGTATTTGGTAAGTTTGAACCGGCGACCTTCCACATCCGAGGCGGAATCTCTGTACTCAGATATGTCAGGAATAGGAAAATATAAAACACAAGCAAATGCATGCCAGCAGTTGCATTCTTCCCTATATGGAGATTAAACTGATTCTCACGTTCTTCACACTATATTACAACATCGTTGAAAACGTTATTTCACACTACATTACAACATTATTGAAAAGGTTATTTCACACTACATCTCAACATTGTTGAAAAGGTTATTTCACACTACATTACAACATTATTGAAAAGGTTATCCTTTCCGAATATTTAATTAGCTTCCAAAGACTCTTTGAAGGTTGTTTCTGTCTTTAGAAATTGAGAAATAGAAATAAAAAGGGCACAATATACAGCAAGACAGATAAGTGTAAAAGTGGATAAGAATATATAGAGACGCCGTATCTAAAGTGCCCTACAGTATGGTTATGAAGGCGCACTTACTCAAATTTTATTAAATATGAATTGTTGTTCTAAAATTAAATACTTTTATAGTTTAGCCAAAGTCTATTCAATCCTAATTGCTGGATGCCCTGCACCTTAATTGGAATAAAAATGCACTTCCAGACTTACTAATCGCTATGATTTTTTATGATGCTGGAAAGGTACTGAACTGGGTCAAGAAAAGATGACTTCGGTTCTATCATAGCAAATAAAAGGCCAGACAATCTCATACATGGGCCTCATGTTGAATTATATTTGTTGGTGATTGTTATGCATATCTATGTTATGTGTATTATTTTAACAATAATAGTTTAATAAGGGTAATCTAGTTAATTACATTTTTTAATGCTACATATACTATCATCGTAGTTTGTACTGTAAGATGAATCATGTATCAGATGCGTATATTGATTCATTTATACCTTACAAGGTCTTGTCGAACTTTACATTTTATGATCAACCAATGACTACGTTATGCCGCAGACGTGATATTTTTATGTGTTTGCGTATCTGTGGAAGAAGTTACGTCGACAACATTTTACCTGTGGAACTAATAGCATGAGCACAACCGACAATCGATACAGTAGAGATAACCATGCCAACGAGAGAACCCGCGACCGTCTTCGACGTTGACACCAGAACCCACAGTCACAACCAGCTGGTGTACCAAATGCAACGTCAACAATACCATTTGCACGTTGTGTCGGTGCAGCAAAGAATCGCGTTTGTTACTTTCAATGCGCAGCTTCATTTCACCGTCATGGTTTTATCAGATCGGCATTCCTGTGCGTCAAGCGTCAAAGTACTCATTGTTCTTAGTATCGTCATCGTGACAAGAAACTAGCGTTATGGCTCAATGTTAAAATCGTTTAGGATCACTCTGATTAACTCGACAAACCAGAATCCTGTACTAGCAGGTGCAATCCACACATAAGGCGTATAAGTAATATCTCGTATGTGAAAACGCATCTCCGTTCCTTCAATAAGATATTCTGTCACTAAAATATTGTCACATCTGGTAATCCATTCAAGGTTGGTCTCCCATGCGTCTACAATGGGTCTTGGCAAGAACTGTAAAATCTCGAGTATCGACAAGCACGGTAATCCGAAAAAGAAAAAAAAAAAACACCATAGTCAGCACAGAGATGTAACTCATCTGAGAGGAAAGAAACAGACCATCCGTTGCTATCACATAAAATATTAAAAAGAATCATGCGGTTACTGCTAATGCGGCCAGTTGCAACATATGGGACAAAAGGTATACGGAAAGTTGAAAACTAAGAATTTACAAGAAAAGACAGCAAGTTCTCTTTCACTAAACAAATTTAAGTTTGATCTTTAAAATTTTCTCGATTAAAACCAAACTTATCAAAGGCAAGTTAGAAGAACATTTTTTATCTAGACTATAAATCTGCTTGAAATGTGCTTAATGGATTACCGTGTGAAAAACGGCATATAGTATTGTAGATATTGTACAAGTAATTGGCCTATCGCCAGGGCAAAAATAACCATGCTGATACGTATGCATAAAACATGTTGTTATTCTGGGTTTAGCGCCATTGTTCAGCACATCGTTGGTTCTACACAGCGGCCAGTATATTTAGTGGAGGAAGAACAGGGGAGATATCCGGTAAGAACCACTGATCTACGCGAAGCTACTGTCAGGCTATCTCACATACTCAGGCTGGTCGAGCTGAGACTCGAATCCACGCGGACAGATGCGAGATGTCAGTGATCTTGTGATAGCGAGCGCCTTAGACCACTCAATACATTTACATAGCATGAAAAGGGTATGGGTTCCATTTGTGATATATTTCCATTGTATGATAATGATATGGGTCCCATTTGTGATATATTTCTATATTATGATAGTGGTTTGGTTTGTCACGGAATTATATAAATCCCTTTATTTTTTAAATGCATGTACTCGGGTTTCGTTTTTATTGTGTACAACGACACCCGAGGGTGATTTATGTATATTGTACAATATTTCGAAACAGTGACTTCGGTTCATAAGAAGTGCTTTCGATGGGAAAAACCGATCACTTCCAGCGCACAGACGATGTATGGCTGCATCATCTGTGTATAAATGCCTCACCGTAATACTAAATTCTTTACATTACGGAACGTCAGTGATCGGTCTACGTTAAGGACTTGCACATCTTCAGCTGTAGAGGCATGTGAGTTATTTGTTAATTTCTTGTGTATAAGTTATATCTATTATACTACCACGTTTATTTTTGTATATTTTCTATGTATCTTCGTCTTACGTAGTATAATGCAAATATTTTATATTATTGTTTGTGACTTAGCAAGAGATTTAAATTAGCAATATAAAGTTGCATTTTTAAGAAACGTGTAATACCGTAGGATTCTTATCGGTCACGAGTAGGTTCACTTCTAAACCTGGTTTTTGTTTTGTAATTGTTGTGCCGATAATGTACTCTGTATAGCTTACCGTATATAACGTCATTACGTTTTATCGTATATGCCCGTGTCAGGAATGTTAGATGTGTTTTCAGCTGATCGGAGTCGCAGCTGTAGAGCTGATCGGAGTCGACGTGGTACCAGTTGTAGAGCTAACTATAGAAGCTGACCATAGGAAATGTAAAGCTGAACCATAGCAACTGCAGAGCTGACTGAAGAGTAGCAGGTGATCGGGAGTTGCTGACCGATTGGTGAGCGCTGATTGCTTGATTGACCAATGAATTGAATGGTAGTCGGTGACTACATGGAATACTGACTGCTTGATTGACCAGTGTGACTGGTAGCCAAGTGTGCTAGTGACGGAGTGTGTAACTCCATCCCATCCGTGTAATCTTTTAGCCGTGGGCTAATTTTGGGGTTTTTGATACCCAGTGTTTTGGGATTGTAAAGATATTTCGTATGATATATGTCCCTTTGTTTTCAACATTTTACTATTTGAGTAAAATATCTCATCTGTCACTATCTGAGTGAATTCATTTTTACTATTTGAGTAAGACGCGTCATTCTTTTCGTTGTGTGAAATTACTGTGAATTATTCACCTTTGTCCTTGTACTGTGTAAGGTCATTTATCTGTATTTTCATTTGTTGCATTATTAGTTTCGTGCGGATTATGTTAATTTGTCCAACATTTGGATCTTACACACACGTATTGATCATAATTATTTTCTTATTCAAGTCATTCATCATTAAACATTGTATTTTTATCACCATCAAAAGTGTTCTGTTGCAAATCCGAAATCCAACCCGGTTATCTTGTTACATGGTTACACTTTGATATATTTCCTTAGTATAAATGGTATGGATTCCAATTGTAATATATTTCCACAGTATGATAATGATATGGGTTCCAGTTTGATGCATTTCCATAGTATGATAATGGTATGGGTTCCAATTTGATAAATTTACATAGTTTGATAATGGTAAAGGTTATAATTGTAATATATTTACATAGTATTATACTAGTATGGGTTCCAATTTGATATATTTTCATAGTATGCTAACGATATGGGTTCCAGTTTTATATATTTCCATAGTATGATAATGGTATGGGTTATAATTGTGATATATTTACAATAGTATGATACAAGTATGGGTTCCAGTTTTATATATTTTCATAGTATGATAATGATATGGGTTCCAATTTTATATATTTCCATAGTATGATAATGGTATGGGTTATAATTTTGAAATATTTACAATAGTATGATACTAGTATGGGTTCCAGTTTTATATATTTCCATAGTATGATAATGGTATGGGTTATAATTGTGATATATTTACAATAGTATAAGGGTATGGCTCCAAAATGTGACATATCTATATAACGTGATGGGGGCATGGGTTTAAACTGTAGTATTTGTGAATAACGCGATATGGGTATGGGTTCAAACCAGGATATATATGCATAATTCGATAAGGGTCTAGGTTCAAACATCGATGTATTTATGTGCATACTGCGATAAGGGTATGGGTTCAAATGTTGATAGGGTCTGATTCATACGTGTTCTAGACGAATACCCGATTGATAGTGTTACATGTAAGTCTAAACTGCCATTCGAGCACATGGCACTTCAGCAGGACCAGATGATAACCACGATCAACTTCTGAGACTTTTTCCTGACACACCACTAGGTACACTGCCAAACATTGTCAAAATCATGTAGGAATAACCACAGTCTTGGCGAGAAGCAACGGTGATACGAGTACTTAAAGCTGGAAAGATACATCCGACCCTTCCACCTATCGTCACATAGCATTTACAAGCTGTATTTGCAAAACCATGGAATGAATTATGACAGCCGAAAGACTACTCAGGTATTTTGAATCCAACAACCTACTATATGATGTTCTGTGTGGACTCGGAGAGCAGCACAAACCATCTTGTCAGACGTAACCATGTATTAGAGATACCTTCAATAAGAAGGAACACATAGTTGCCGCCTTTTTCGACTTGAAGAACGCTATTAACTCCACACGAGATTACGCCATAATGAATGACCTATTTAACCTAAGTCTAGGTCATAATGAATGACCTATTCAACTTAGGTCCAAGGCATAATGAATTACATATTCAACCTAGGTCGAAGTCATAATGAATGACTTTTTTAATCTAGAGCGAAGTCATAATGAATAACCTATTCAACCTAGGTCTAAAGTATAATGAATTCCATATTCAGCCTAGGTCGAAGGCATATTGAATGACCTATTTAACATAGGTCGAAGTCATAATAAATAACCTATTCAACCTAAGTCTAAGTCATAATGAATGACCTATTCAACCTAAAGCGACACTTACAAATATGAACTGAACTGAACTGAACTGAACTGAATTGAATTGAATTGAACTGAGTTGAGTTGAGTTGAGATGAGATGAGATGAGATGAATTGAATTGAATTGAATTGAATTGAATCAAATCGAATATGCGTGTACAAATGAGAGAGTGTGTGAGTTTGAGTGTACCTACTAAACTAACAGCTGTAATTGTACAAAGAAATATAAACGAAGTTACACGGAAATAGGGTTTATTTCTATCATTTGTGCAATATGAAGAATCTGTCTATGTGATCGATGTATATATTTCAGCTCAATAACAAACTGCATGTAAGAGTTTATAGTACCTCCGACAGACTATTTTAAAGAAGTAGTTAACTTCATGCATTTATAAATTATTCAAAGTAGAAAAATATTAGAAAAATATAACAGATTCAACTTTTGAGTAGGATACATCCACGAGGCTGAAAATAAAATTATCGGAGCGAGTTAAGTTTAATTTCTTTGAAAAGTCTGTTTCCATGAACACTTAATGCACGCTGCGCAGTAACTGAGTCCTATCTTTATAGACCCGTATAACTTAATACAGATTCACGTAGATTGTGAGCCAGACCGACTAGAAAATATAGATCAATCGAGGTATTATTATTTTAGAGAAGTTTATCACGGTTACTTCTCAAATGTAAGGCCAGGGTTTGAAATGCAATTCCTTATATAAATCGTTCTACATTTATCTTCGATGATTCGTTAAGTTCAACGCGACCTTTTGTTAATATTTTCTTCACATCATGTCATAAAATTTCGATGCAAATTGTTCTACCAAATAGTCCGAGAAATCAAATGCCTGACTACAAAATAAAAATGCAATGTTTTCCTTGCCCTACTTTTTGACGTAAATATAAAGTAGCAATCGCCGCCTGAGAACTCAGTATTTCTCACCTACTGCCAGAAATACTCAACACTTAGATACTTTACGGCTTATTTCTGTCAAACAGAGACAATTGGTCAATATTAAACTTGAGAGTATTCTCTTTCCAATCACAGATGTGGCGTTCTGTCTTGATGTAAATTATTCATTTCTGTTAATCTATATGTCGAATGTATTGTTTTGAACCAGACATGTTTAGACTAGTTTACCTGGTATGCCAGGTTGTAACGTTATCAAGTGCAGCTTCTATTCCGTCGGTCCCAAATACGTTTAAGTTCAAAGTGATCTTTGAAGAGTTTAAATGACTAAATGCATGAACTGAAACACGATGGAGAAAAAAGAGGTGAAGTAGGAAATCAGAGAATGAGAAATCAGAATATACAGAAAGTACTCGGTTCAAAATCGTAGCAAAAATGCATCGTCAACAGCACAAAAAGTGTGATAAATTACATAATTGCAATATATTGAAATTCTCTAAATATTAAGAAACTGTTCTATATATAGCACTTTTTATAGCGAATCTTGGAGACGTTTAATTAATATTTGTAGATCAAATGGAAACGCCGTTTCCAGCTGTATAGTTGGGAGAAACAAAGAAGATAACGTGGAAACATGTTACTTCAAGCCAACCAGTTGTACTGCCATTACTTTAATCGTTCCACTATGTTAAACCGTCTTGCCCGGCTACAAAATAAAAATTCAATGTTTTCCTTGCCTTACTTTTTGACGTATATAAGGTCTTATCAGTTACAAACAACAACATGACTAATATCCACAGCCAGATGAGAGTGACAGCATAGAATTTTCTCGGGAATGGACAACTAACCTATACGACATCTTGTCGACGGACAAACGCACTGATACGACATATATCAGATCAACAAACCAGCGTGCCAAACGAAGAACTCGCCTACTTAACACGAAAGTCGGGGAAGTATCCATAAAACAAGTAAAAAATTCGTGAAAACCATATAACAAAAAGAAAACAAAATGAAACGAATAAGAAATATACCGTTATTACAACAAATTCTGTATTCCTAAAATATATGGGTTAATCAAGATCCAATTAGGAATAAATATTTAAAAGCATCTTGTTTCTAATAACATCCCTTATCCTTCCGCTTTATTTTCAATATAGATCTGTTTCAATGTCATCTACATGATAATGTCGACAAAAAAATTAAGAATACTTGATGTCGAATTAAGGGGTAGAGATTGACGTATAAACATAATAACAGAAAACACTATAAACAATGTCACTTGACATGTATTAGCTAACGATAGGTTGTCAGGTAAAGAAAACCAATCTTGCAAACAAACTCGACAGGACTCGTGATACGGTAAGCTTTACTATACTCGAAAGTAATAGAGAATATGAGATTATGGGAACACTTTACGACAAGATTTTTTGTTCCATTTTTATTTGATCCACTGTGATAATGAATTCAATTGGAAATTTAATAATGCAATTTTGGTGCAATTTGTCTTTGTGAAATTTTTAAAAATAATCTATATAGTTATGAACACAATAATTACGTTTAAAAGATAACAATATGAATTATTGCTTAATGAATTTTCAAAAGGAAAAGGAGAGGATTTTAGGAATATAAATATTGTTGTAAAATGTATTAAAGGAATAAAATGATGTCTTGTAGTGTATGAAATGGTGTTTCAGATATGTTAATAATACAGTTTAAAACGTAGTTTAAAATGGCGCTAAAATAAAAAATATTGATGTATATTTATAATGGCTCTCAAATTATTAAAATTGATACCATTATAAACGGCTTACTATTTGCATGGGTACTTATAGTGTTGTACACATTTTTTAGAAAAATAACAAGTTAAGGTCTGATCATCTGTATTACAAATGATAAACAGCGTTTACAAAAAAAAAGCTTTAAACAGATTGATTCACTTGTATTGCAAATGACAGACAAGCTTCACAATCCAATTTTTTTTTTGAAACTGATTGATTGGCATCATAAATGTGAACAAACTGTTTACACTGGAATATTTATTTGTATGCCCATAAGCATAGGTTTGCATGCCGTCTTCTCTGATATACCTTTTATGACACCTGGTGACACTGTTTTTATTAACCTTGTATTATCACATGTTAAATAGTTTAATATTATACGTTGTGTGATCAATTTCCACTTTTCTCAAATAACGATTTTCTATAAGACTCAGGGTTTAGTTCTTTTGTTTGCAACACCTTTTTCATTAATGTCTTTGTGTCTTCACTCACACGCGAGTATATTTTTGGTCTTAGGTCAGCAAATTTCTGTATGATGTCTCCGTTCCATCATCAATAAACATTCTCCCACCCTTTTTACTTTTATATTATGTTTAGGTTGGTTCGAATGAACATAACTCGTATCATATAACGTAATACTATTTTTCATATTATAAATATTTATTTTTTGCCAAATGTTATCAAACTGTCTTTATCAGTTCAGTAATTTTGCCCAAAAGTATTTTCATTTGCTAATGATAAAGTTATACATGAGTAATTTGGATACATCATATATGGATTGTCAAGCATACATTGGTCTATTTAGCACTACTTTAAGTTTAACACTCTGCATAGCTGGCTACCAGCTGATTAGGGGATATTTTTCTTGTTATATGTCCAGGATTTGATACTTATCGTTTGATTTTTTCGTTTCGTTTCTGAAAGTTTCCCAAAGTATGTCCTCATAATGAATTAGTCCTTGGCTTGAAAAAAAATCTATTTCAGATTTTTTTTTAGCTTTAGTTCTAAGACTAGTGTTTAATTAAACATATAGAGCCATTTTTTTAAAAAATATTTTAAAACAAATCTAAAGTATATTGTAGTATCCGACGTACCTTTGTTACCTGCTTACCCAATTCTATATAGAATTCTCGGCTACGGTAGTTTATAATATTTTTTTGTAATCTATTAAATTAGGCACAAGTTTATCCCAATTAATAAAACTACTATTTTAAACAGGATGCCATATAGATATAACACGCCAAACTTGAGCCTTATTACCAAAACAATGTTTGAAATGACCAGACTAACGATGTTGTGGACAAGAAAATTCGTTCAATAATGGCTCCCTAATAAATAAAAATTTCATTCTTTATGTGAAAAAACATGATCATTGTTACAGACCAGATTGAAGAATAAGACAGCGATGTTGTTGCAACAATACCAGAAAAAGTAACAAAAAAATTAACCGTCAAATCAATTATAAAACGTAAGCATAAATTATGTTTAGGCAACCAAGCAAAATCAGAAAAGGCTCTACAGTGGATAACCAAATTAGCTGAAGAATTTCATAAGCCTGAAAGAATAGAGGTCACTCAGCACTGTGTAATAACTCATTCAATAAATATTCAGCATGATGACTGTTTTGGTTGACAAGCATCAATTTAGCAAGCATTAAATTAGATATAAATATATATTAACTAAACAATGGAATTAATATAACAAACGCTCTTAAACAAATGACAACAACTACTCAAAAACACAAGAAACATAATTTTATAACGAAACGTTTAAGAAATTTTGTTGGATAATTATAGTTTTAAAATGCATCGCATGTTTAATGAATGCGCAAATATGACTATTAAAGATTTTAACAGAACTCTCAAATGTATAATGTGGAAGCATTTTACAGCAGACAATAAATCTACATAGTTAGACTTTGTACCAAACAGAAAGAAGAGAAGATATTTTTTTTAAACGAGCGAATAATGGATAAAATTCATTGCATGGTTGAAAATATTTAGGTTTTTCACTCTCTAGAGGAAATATATCCATTATTCACTCGAAGCAAGCCAACCTTTCCTTTTTATGCTAAAACGTATTCGCCAGCCATATGTACTAATAAAAAGATTGAAAAAAAGCAGGTTTCTTACTGGATCCAGAGCGATGATGTCAGCGGTTTGCCATTTATGTTCTGTGTTTGTGAATATTCGCGCATAAAATATAAACAATAACACATGTACCCTTCCGAATTCAAAGTTAACTTGTACATTAAAAATTAACATTTTTTAATTCAATAAAAAAAGTAATATCGTTGTTTGTTTTTTTTTAAATTACACATAGAATTGTACCTTTAAATCTCCAATCGACTTTATGATTTCAATGAAGATAAAAGTTAAGAAGTACAACAAAAATAATCGACCAAAACATTATTCTCGTAAAGTGCAACTATACCCCCATATTGTTCACTACTCTGAAAAATTGCTTTCGGTTAGTTTTCTTTCCTGCAAGATGTCGTTCTCGCTTAATACAGTTATCAAATTGTACATTGGGCGTTCTTGTCGTTCGGCAATTTGTCGAATTGGCTAAGAAGCCGCGTAATATAATCCTTTAAATATGCTAAAGTCTTTGATTGATTGTGGTATAATGGAAATTTCAAGATTGCATGAAACTCATGTTCATGGGAGATTCGCCAAGATTAGATAGTTTTTCAATTAAGTCCACAGGAAAATAAATCCTAATTTAAAGCACTGCATTTGTGTCGAAGACATCTAAATAAAACTGAGTATTTCCCATCGTCATGAGAAAAGTGTAACGGGGGGGGGGGGGAGGAGGGAAGAGCAGATACATAAGGAATATATAATTGTTTTTTAAGCTTCTTAAAGTTGGAATATTTATAATTACATGTGTAAATCTATTTCAAGACTTTAGTGTTGATGGCATGTATTAGCTAAGCTAAGCTGAAAGCATTTCTTAAATTATCCTTGCTGATGTTTTTAACACGTGGTGGTAGTCACACTCAAAACTAAAAAATACTTGATTTGATAAAATATTCGTACATGTGTGTGTGTGTGTGTGTGTGTGTAAGTGTGTGTGTGTGTGTATGTGTGTGTGCATTTTTCTCCGTTAACTTTACATTGTCAGAATAGTTAAGTATTTTACGATATTGCACTCACGTCTACTTCATTTTGCACTCATGTGTGCCCAAATGTTATTAGGAACTACTTTGCAAACAACTCGTATACACTAGTAGATGCTTTACATTTTGGTGATTAAATTTATTTCTGAATGAACTAAAGTAGATGTTTCGGGGAGTGCCACAGGCCAGCTACTTTGTGACATTCCGCGTTAACCTTTCTGATACAATGTTTCGGATTTTGGCTTTAGATAGAAGCCAGACAGGTCTGGGTCCCTACAAATAACATGCAAGTGGCAAGGCATAAACTGTTTTCTTTAGATGGTAATAAGAATGGCAAAAATATACTTACAGTTTTACATCCTGAATTTCCTCACAATGTACTTTCTTAGTTCTGCAAATCCGAATTACATGAGCCATGTCATGGGTTCTCAAGCTTGATTGCACATTTCGAAATTGTACTGTAATTTCGACTATATTCCAAGTGCAATTACATCCTTCTTACTGCACTCAAAATGAAATAAACATTATATTCCATAGCGTCTTTTTGATAACTGAGATTGGAAGACTTCATATTTTTTCCACATTATGATTTCAAACATGCAATGACTGAACAGAAATACACTTGTACATGTCAACACTCTGCTGAAATTGAATGTCCTTCATGTAGAATTGGCACAGATAAATCCAGTCCATAATCACGAAATTTAGTAGAATCGACACAAATACCAAAATCTATTTATTCCAAATCAAATGCAAAAGCTGTTGCCATGCGCATTCATTCACAATATGACTCAAAATGTCAATGTAAAGCAGACCAAAACGCCATTTTCTTTCAAAAGTTATGTCTAGCGCGGCTAAGTTCAAATTTATCTGGGCAAAGCAATGTGCGCATTAATAATGTTGTTGATGTGTAATGATGAATCTCCGCTTGTGTATTTAGTTTGTAATATGGCATACATTTAGTTATTTTGTTTCTTGTTGTGTATTTTTATTTATATAATTAAGTCTTAGGTAGAATAAGAAAATGAGCATATAATAAAAAGGTTACTGCATTTGTATGGGAAACTATGAACTCGTTTCGTCAGATGTATATACTGCACTCCCAAGGTCGTGCATTATTTCCATCCGAAAAACCCGTTCATATTTTCCCATACAAATGCAGTAACCTATAAATATACAACGTTTACAGAGCGTCAATAACAGTGTTATATTGATGAGGGGAAATATGTATACAAAGTATACCATGCATTATTAACAATGTCATATTGAAAAGATTGAATAAATATACAAATATATATACATCATTAATATCAGTGTTATATTGAAAAGATTGAATATGTATACCATGTATACACGGCATCAAAGACATATTGTTACATTGAAAAAAGAAAATATGTATGCAAAGTATACACGGCATCAATAGCTGTGTTATATTGAAAGGATTAAACGAGTAATTGATCGGAGATCTTGTGTTGTATCATTTATATGTACAAGAACATAAAGATGGAAGTTAATTTTCAACATTCAGTGAATTCGTGTTGTTGACTGACACACTGAAAAAATACACTGCTGAAAGATTGCAAATGGAGGTACATTCAGTGAATTCGTGTTATTGATCAAGACCTTGAAAATATACACCGCCTAAGGTTTGCAAATGTATATTTTTGTATTCTTTAACAATAATTACCAAATATTATCGATACGTTGATTTTGGTTTTGAGAGAACTGCTTACATCTCTAGTTTCATTTTCATTAATGTTCATGTTAACGAATTTTAAATCTGTGATGTTGCCCCCCAAAAAGCAATTTCATAGTCAGTTATTTTTCATATTATACAGATATGCATTTCTGTTTGGTTTAAACATATTTTATTGTCACACTATACTACAATGGGATTGGGCACAAATGCTAACAACTTACATTAGCCTTCTCCCTACATAATACAACTATTACAACATATCCAACATGATAATTGTGACTAATAATGAAGACAATGGTGTTTTAGACGAAGTACAGGCAGGCTTTAGTAAAAAATACTCGGCATGCGACAGTATCTTTATTATGCAGGCTTGAGCTCAGATATATATATATATATATATATATATATATATATATATATATATATATATATATATATATATATATATATATATATATATATAAAGTATATTTTCTTGTCTTTTTGAAGATTGTCAAAAAGCTTTTGATAAATATTTTGATAGATATGTAGAGCAATCTAAACAGCTGTGCCCGGGCACCCAAAGGTTTAACTACTTATTTGGAATGTTCATTAGCTACAAGGCAATGTTGTGTTTTAAGCCTTATCATGTTTTCCCTTTTTATTAATAATTTGATTACACAGTGAAAGCTCGAATGCAACAGATGTGTATTTATCTCAGTAGATATTGATGATAACTTTGCAATACTTTACCCTTAATGTTGCTAACTGCGCCAATACAA
This sequence comes from Sinohyriopsis cumingii, assembly GCA_028554795.2. Classification (NCBI taxonomy): domain Eukaryota; kingdom Metazoa; phylum Mollusca; class Bivalvia; order Unionida; family Unionidae; genus Sinohyriopsis; species Sinohyriopsis cumingii. Next base: position 3,575,250 of record CM068839.1, read on the forward strand.
TAAAAGCTACGTCAGAGCTAAATAAATTATATTGAATGTTTCTGTGATAAGAACGGTATAATGGTCAATCTCAGTAAAAGTAAAATCATTGTTTTCAGAAATGGGGATATCTCAAGCAAAACGAGATATGGTTTTCGAAAGAAAGTCGTATTGAATGTGTGCCGTAGTACAAATACATGGGTTTATTTTTAACCCCAAAGTTGGTTTGGACGAAAACAAAGCAGATACTAGCAGCTCAGGCAAAGAAAGCAACTTTAAAGATTTTGAATAATGTAGAGGATGCTTTTAAAAATTTTGATCCGGCAATAAAACCAGTAGAGATATTGAAATTGTGAAATACAATTTCTGCAAACAGTATGTATGTGTTCGTAAATTTACCAATAATGCGATTGTGTTAAGTGAGTGCGGAAGATACCCACTTTGTACCTCGTATGTATGTTTTTGCATTAAATACTGGTTGAAGGTCGTAAGAATGCCTTCAGCTCGATACCCACACCAATGTTATTTAATGCTGACAAGATTAGATGAAACTAACCATGTCACCTGGGCAACCAAATTTAAATACATTTTGTTTCGGTTTTGGGTATATTTGGCTAAATCAAAAAGTTGGAGACGAAAAACAATTGTTCGCACTATTTTTGCAAAGAATTAAGGATTCAACACTACAAAACTGGCAAAGTGATATTTACAACTCACATAATATAGGTATTATAGCATGTATAAAACCGGATTAGGACCAGAAAAAAAATATTTCTCATGTGGATTATCGTATTTTCTTTGAAAATTACTTGCTAAATTTAGATGTTCAGCGCATACGCTAAAAATAGACAGGTAGGCATAACATGATTGAGAGAAATAATAGGTATTCTGAACTATGCCGGAAAAATAATGTTTGTTTGGTAGAAGATGAATTCCATTTTGTTTGCGTTTGTCCAGCTTGCGACCACATAAGAAAGAAATACTTCAATGAAGTTTATTATATCTTTCCATCTGTAGAAAAAAATTTGTATCCCTATTGAGTCATAGCAATGTATTAATTATAAGAAATCTTTCTCACTACATCAATTTGGCTTCTCGTCTTAGACAATATTTAATAGCTCAAACGAATGGTGAATAATATACATAGAGGTAGTAACATCTTTATAAAATAATGCACCGATTATTGGAAGTTATGTCTCTATACTCATGATGAACACCATATTTAAGTTCTTTAAACCATGGCGCACATTATATTTACTTGTATTTGTAATATGGGCTGTTGACCTAAATTACTGAATAAAGTATTATTATTATTATTATTATTATTATTATTATTCATGACAAGCTTCATTTCAGCACAATAAAGGGATGTAGAGTGCAGAGATGAGTCATCGGCAAAAAGACAGTGAGAGAGCTCATACCATCGGCAATATCGTTAGAAACAAGAGAGGTCCAAGTACGGATCCGTTTTGTACAAAAGCATTTATAATCATTTCTTATAAATACGTATCGTGCAAAAGGACAATTTGTTTTCTGTTACTATGATAAATGTCAAACTATTTTATCAGATTACCGAAACACTGTATTCTTTCAATTTAAATAATAAGCCTGTGTGCCAGACCCGTTCGAAAGCTTTTGATAGATCACAAAACACAATGCAAGAATTTGGAGGTTTTTCTAGTGATGTGCAAACACTATGATACATTTCAATCAGCTGAAAAACAGTGGATTGACCAGGAACGAATCTTGATTGATACTTATAAAAAATACGGTTTTGATGAAAGTAATTATACACCTGTTTAAAATGCATCTTTCAAAGATTCTTGCGACACAACTAAGTAGAGATTGGTCTATAATTTGCAACCTTGTGTAAATCACAATTTTTAGAAATGGGGAAAATGAGGCAAGTTTTCATTTGTCTGGAGATTTCTTTCCCTTTAACGATTTATTATAAATCATTGTTGGTGGTGCTCCTTTTGTTTCTCTGACGGCTTTAAGCATTATATGACTCACACCATCAGGCCCAGTGGCTTTATTGACAGAAATGGTACTTATGATATCTTTAATTTCTTTCCAGTGATAGTAATATCGTGTAGGGTATCAGATCATCTTTTTTTAAAATAGGGAGAGAAACATTACTACCATCGATAGTTGAATTAAAACTAAAACAATCATTTAATAAAATAGCCTTTTCTTTTTAATTTTTAATGCAAAACGAAGCATTATTAATTGTATCTATAAGTGGGGAATATAATTTAATGGGTTTATCTCTTTCAAATATGATTTCGTAATTTTCAAACTTGCGTTAGTAGCATTTTCTTTCAGAATCTGAAAGATGTGCATCAATAATATCCATGTATTGTTTTTAGCACATTTTTTCATGTTGTTTATTACATTCCTGATTTGTTTGAATTAATTCCAGTCACTTGGCCTACCACGAGTGAATGCAAATTTGTGTGCTCTGTCTCTTTTCCTTATAATTTTTCACAACTGGCAATCAAACAACGGTTTATCTGTTGGGCGAATTGTTACTGTTTTACAAGGAATAAGAGAAGTTGAGAATTCTAATTATTTGGTTATGAATATATCAGCCGCAACATCAATATCTCTTGGTGCAAGCAAATGGTTTACCCAGTTAGCTCCTGTTAATGGGATCCAAGGTGGCTGAGTGGTAGCAGGTGCTCGCCTATACCGATTACTGCCATGTAACCTCCGTGAGCGTAGTTTCGAGTCTCAGGCTCGGCCAGTGTGGGCATGTGAGAATGCAGTTTGTAGCTTCCCGTGTGTCGGTGGATTTTAGCGGGCTTTTCTCTGGGTTCTTCTCCCACCAATTAATTCTAGCCGCCATATTTAGCGTATCTCGCGCTAAGACACAGCGTTAAATCCAAAACAACAAACAGTTCCTGTTATCGGCGCACTTAATTTGTTAAAATCAGCTTGGCTGTAAATCCAGACACGGCTCATACGGGTCGCTTATGGGTGCACGTTAACACTGATCGCTATATTAGGAGCATCATGGTCACTAAATTCTCTACCAATTCTTAAGATGTCTGTGTGAATTATATTTGTACAAGGACTTACAAAGATTGGATCAAGCAAGGTTTTGGTAACAGAAGTAATTCGTGTAGGATTTCTTATCAGGCTATATCTTGCCATTAAATTAACTAAATTTGCAGAAATAGAAGGTACATGTAAATCAGTGTTTTAGTCCAACATAATGATAATACGTTTGTACGTGTCACTAACGATGCTAGTTGAAGTTTCAAAACTTTCCCAGAAATTGATAGAGGAGTAGATAGATCATACCATACCCTTATGACTATTTTATGCGAGGGTTCATGGTCATGATGAGTTCAGAATGAGAATTTAACAACGGTGGGAAAACATAAGGAAAGAATGAAAGAATTCGTATTTAATTATTTACTTCGAATCAATTATGAGGAGTTCAAGTATGTCTGAATTAGACCACTGCTGTGAACCATTCATGTACGGTCTTTCTGCATAGGTCATTATACTGGGGAAACAATACACATATTCCCGTGACCAGTCTGTGCGCTCATATTGTTTGTTGGGAACAAAATTAAAGTTCAGACACTGTTGTACTCACCAATAGTGCAATTGGATACATTTTTTAGCTGTTTGGTAATAAATTTGACTAGTCTCTCACTATCTTACATGAAGCCAATATTGAGATTAATATAATCTATGTTTGGGTTTGCACAGAGACAGGGAAATCCCAGTCAAGAGATTACTTTATATGTCTCCCCACGAGGCTTTGCCGAGTGGGACACAAATAATGTAACCCTACGATTGGTCCAAACACCGATATAACATATTTTTTTCACCCATCTTTTCACCGTTAAAATAACCCTCCATTTTTGCAATATAATTAGCAGGTTTCACACATGCAATCTTAATGATCTACTTTTATTGCCTCTCACTTTATATAATGGTAATCAGGTCTAGCATTCTTTAATGAAAATCTGAGTGATTGTTTAAGTAGAATCTACCTATATGTGCCAGTCTTAGAAAAGAAACAAAAATTAAGATTTTTTATATATAAAATAGTTGTGTTGCACATATTGATGAAGCCTCGAACCACGTGCTATTATTTGTAAACGCGCTTTTATACTAATATATAATAATGAGGGTAGTGGTGTGACCAGTCGACTCTAAGTACACAAAAAAACATTTCATGTTATTACTGTATTATCACATTTAATCGATGGATGTCATGTGGAAATAACAATAAATAATTTATATATTTTAAATGGATTACTTTTCATTTTGATCAGTTCTAATTTGGAAACGTTCTGTGGTGGTCAATGGTACTATAAAGTACACGCTCTAACGAAGTGTGCAATGACTATGAGGAGATTATGCATTCCTGATTTTCTTGGAAATGTATATTTTTGGCTTGGAGATATGGCAAGTGTTGCTATTACTAGTGCAATAAAACGCTACATGGAAATGTTGTGGAACAGCGTCTGGATTGATGAATGAACCACTCTGATTGGTTAGTACTGGAGTTTGCAATCGCAATTACATTATTGATTCAGCTGGGATGGATTAGGGATGTTTGAAAAAGTTTGAAGAACTGTTATTGTTGCACTTGCTGTTTTTGGATTTTATAAACCGGACTGATATAAATAGACTGAGACAAGAAAAGTAAGGTTCGCAAAAGAGATTTCTCTGTCGCGTGGATAAGAATAAACTTCTCTCCCTGTTTTCCAGGAAGACGACGTTGAGATTAACATCTCTTTATTTTACATGAAGTCGATGTTCAGATTAACAAATGCCTCTCCCTATTGTAGATAAAGACCATGATGGGATCAATTAACGTCTCTCTCTATATTGCATGAAAGCAATGTTGAGAATAATTAACGTTTCAAATGTCTACAGTACGAGTCGTGACTGAACTACCGCTTCTTTAATTCCAAAACAGACTGGGATTGCTATAAAAAAAACTGGAATAAAAAAAAATCACGTGGGCGTGTGCCATTTTAGGAAATAGTAGACACAGAGAGAGAGAGAGAGAGAGAGAGAGAGACAGACAGACAGACAAACAGCCAGACACAGAGACAGAGAGAGAACGGAAAGTGCTATCCCTGGAGTGCTTATAACACCGAATGAGTAACATCACCACAGCACATCAATTAGTTGAGTTAATGTGGATACCGTCGCACACTGGAATCTCTGGCAACGAAACAGCAGACAAAGTTGCACAAACCAAACTAGGAGATCAAAACTCTATCAAGCTTAACTATAGCTCTACAGAAGCACTAAGCTTCGCACAAACATAAATGGACCAAAAATGGCAAGATTTTTGGAACTCCTCCACAAAAGGTAAAAAGCACCATGAAACCCCAAAAACCGTAAATAGGAACATACAGCTACCTAAGGGTACCTATTTAGAACAGAAAACCATAAACAGGATAATAACTGGAAAAACTAAACTAGCAAGCAGTTTTGGAAGGTTTATAGGACCCAAACCAGCAACCATTAAGTGCTTTCAGTGGCGTCGCTAGGGGGGTGCGGGGGGGGGGGGGGTGCTGACCGCACCGGGTGACACCATCTCAGAGGGGTGACACCAAAATGAAAAATTGCAAATTTTACAGAGCACACACTGCTCGATCTAGTCGGATTTCATAAGCGGATAACCGATCATAGTTAAATACATGACAGCAGGCACAGCAGTGGCGTCGCTAGGGGGATGCGGGGGGTGCGGACTGCACCGGGTGACACCATCAGAGGGGGTGACACCAAAATGACATTACTAAGGATTCTGTATGGTCTGTTACGGAAGGAGGACCATGGGGGTGACACCATGAGCTACCGTACTGGGTGACACCAACCCGAGTTACGCCACTGACTGCTTTAACTGCCACACCATCGAAGATCTGCACCACGTATTCAATATATGCCCAAAATATCAACACGCTAGGAAAATATTTATCAAACATCAAAAAGAGATTGGATCACCACACACATACCCAGAGTTACTTATGGACTCTAATAAAAATAAACAATCAGCATATAAAACTATAAATAAATTCATAGACTCAGCAGGACTTAGGAACAAAATATAATTACTATCCCAACAAAACCAAAAGACCCAGTAACTAGCTAAATAAATTTAGAAGCCCCACATAAAAACCCATAACATATCATTCAATTTTATAAAGATATTAATAAATAATTCACTCAAGAAGCACCTATAAAAAACTAAGAAAACTGCAAAATCGGATGTCCTAGATGTCCTTAACCAACCGTGTAATCGGCTAGGACTCCGGTCTCTTGCTAAATAAAGTATGAATAACATTCAATCTCTAAAAACATTAATAAATAAATAACTTAAAGAGGCAACATCTAAAAATTTATTAATAACATAACGTAGGAAACACACACTAAACACCTCGATTAGTAATACTGTAATAACTTTGAAAATCTCTCTTCATACATGATTTCTACTAACAACATCTATAAACATCATAGAACACACACACCCTTTTAAGAACATTTTGAAGACAAAAAACGAAAACAAAAAACCAATGCAAGAAACACGAGGCAAATTCAATTAGAAACCAGCGATGTGAAGCAGGCAGGACCGTTCCCGAGCTCTCCTTCCCACTAATGACAGCCAACCATTCAACTGTAAGGGACCTTTATGGACCCACAGATTGAGGTCAAACTATCAGGGTTCCTTGAACCCAAAAAAGCCTGTGGGAGGTGGCACCATTCCCTTCCCCATGAACAATGCACAATTGTGCGCACGCCACTATAATTAAACTCAACAATAACAACATCATGGTTTGGTAATATGTGCTTAGTCGTGAGAGAATATGGGCTCCTCTGTGCAGGCAAGGCACGGACCTGGGTTCGAATCTCCGTAGAGTTCGAATTAAAAATTCTCTAACCTATAGCTATGTGCTTTTCATTATATGACCATATATTCATATCAATCACGAAAAACATAATGAACAATCCATTTTGTATTGTTCATTACGATCCAATTATGTTTTTGCTTTGTTTTGATTTCTGTTGTTTTAATTGTCTTAAAATCACAGACGTAGCGTTTAATTTGCATTTTAATTCGTGTTTTCTTTTTGTTGAATCTATTCAATTAGAAAAACATCCGTATTGATAAGATAGTTACAGAAATCTAATAATTTTTTCGTAGCTTGCTTGATCAAAGAGACATACTGAAACAAAAACTCAGCAGTTGTTATTAATAGACACCGAATGAAACCTATAGACACCGCAATAAAACCTTTCTTTTCTCTTAAAGGTGTTTAAAGATAAAACATCGAGATTTAATGTTTTTAAGTATAAAATTGAAAAATTAAATTAATTAAAGCTATCAGATATCCTTCAGTATGGCTGCCAATGACATCTGAAAGCGCTTCCTTCTTACGGTACCGTACATGAGGCCTTTGGAGCCTTTGATTCAAAGATTCTGAAAGTGAGAAATACGTATATTTTCTTTTTCGTTTTCTTTTTTGATCACCGTTCGGTGGCAAAAATAGTAATTTTAAAACACCCGTGCCTCTGACAACCTGTTCGCCTGTCTGCATATATGTTTGTCCGTGGATTCATTTATCATTCCTCCTCTTGAATGATTGGCAGTGATCGTACAGAACTTAATGATATATTTTCCTGCGTTCTGATGTTTTGTAATATATCTTAAGATTCCAAGGAAGGGCCAAAAGTTGACATGTTCTAAATTATTCACTGTAGGGACGAGTAGCTGTTGGGTAATCAGGTAGATTTTTTCTCCAAGACCACCTATTTCGCTTTTCAAAAGAGAATATGTCGTGAATGACAAAGAAGACACAACTTGCACTAGAATCATACATATTTGTGGAAATAATGACAACCCATCGATATAATTTTACCTATCCTAAATTAAACAACGATCTTCGAGACAAAATACTTCCAGTCTTAAATAAAGTCCAAAATTATTATTTTAAACGTTATAAGAAATATAAAAGTACTCATTATTGTCGTTTATTTTCTCAAAACGTGTTGAATTTCCTAACATCAAAGTTCCGCTACAATGATAATAGGAAGATTTATGTGTACTAATACAAAAATGTTAGAAGGTAACTAGGTCTTATTTGCACAGTTTCTTTGTCGAACAATCAAAAGTGGTGTCGCAAATTAAGCTTATTGCTGCTTTAATGCCCGAAGGCTATACCGCTCACAGTTAACTGGTTAAATGGAATTGGAGCAAGGCAACTTAATTCTTCAGTAAATTGGGGCTCAACGATCGGCTTCCCAGAATGATATTTGTTTGTTATTCTGAAAGTGAGAGCAAGCCATTCTGTGGGAAAACATGTTGACGAATTAACTGACCTGGCAACAGAGAGGCACTTGATTTTTATTCCTTTCACGTGTGACAGAAGGGAAACTGCATGCTCGATTGAAAAACATTGATCAATTTACTTTGCTCATGTCTACAACAAGAGGTCCCCAATTCACAAATACTTTCAGTGTCAAGAGTGGAGTGTTAGAGAAGATTATCGTTAATGAATTTTTTTCTTCATAACAAAGCTATGCTGCAGGCTGAGTTCGGACACTTTGACGAACTTATGTGAACACATTCTGTTGGTATAGATATAAAAGTCTTTGATCGAACACGACAGTCAGGAAATGCAAATGAAAGCGAAACAGACATTTTGCGCCAAAGAACCCAAAGAAAATGCTTTCACAAGACTAACGAACTTTAATAGAATTGATTTATCAAAGTGCAAATGTGGCAACTTCAGGATAGTTGTGTACATATGTTTTATTATATAAAACATTCCCCAATGGGGAACATATTTGAAATAATCTTATTGTTTGCCAGTTATAACTCAAGGACACCTATGAAACAATTTTATTTAAATAAAATGAATTTTATATATATATATATATATATATATATATATATATATATATATATATATATATATATATATATATATATATATATATACATACATACATACATACATACATACAATGCAACAATTTGTGCAATGCACTAGAAACTACCTTTGTTATTACCAAGGCACACAAATCTGAGAAATGTTACATTCTAAAAATTTGATTTTCAAATTCCCTTCAAAAATTAGAGACCCTGATAAAATTTAGTTTATTACCGTTTCTAAGATGGAAGGTGGAAATGATGCATTCCACGTTAACGCACATCTGTTTGACCTGGCTATTTTAAATATATGATTTGCATACTAGATCACTTTGAAACAAAGGCAAGAAACTACCTAGCTATCTATGAATCTAACTATATCATAAATTTTTCCCCTTAATCTTGTTATGTTTTTCCTGCAAGCATATAGCATTAAAACTCGAGACGATTAAAGCACATGAGTAGGTAATATGATAATATCTGTTTCATTTTGTTTTCATTCCGAAACTTAAAATGTTTGGCCCTCTTCTGAAAATTTCCCCTCCCTTTCCCGCGTTGCATGGGCCACGGTGCTGGTAGTTTTGCAACTATATATGTGACTAATTGATGAAACAAACATTATAGATGGAGCAGATTTCCATAACTACTTTAGCTTTATTCAGACATCATTTGAATGTGTCTTGTTATGATTCGATATTTTAGACACAATATTTGGATCACATTACTGAAATATATATTGAACGTGGTATGCCGTTGATATGTTCAACATGTAGCAAAGGATTGCTTATATAAAAACAATTGAACATTGTTCTCTCAATAGTACTTGCATATCGACATTTATTCCATGATAAATTAGTGTTATAGAACGGGAAATATATCCAACACACACATTTTGATATTCTATGCGATACTTACTTTTTTATATAATATACAACACACCAACATTGTTGATATATTATCAACAATCAATCACACATAAGAAAGACAAGGGTATGCTGTGTTTATGGACCCACTATACTTACTTTTTGATATAATATACAACACACCAACATTTCTTTTACTATCCAACATAACTTTCTGATATACTATTAACATACAATCACAATAAGAAAGACAAGGGTAAATGGTCTTTACAGACACATTATACACACACAAGCAAACTCGACTATGCTAGAACAAAGAACAGAGTGGAAAGGTTTTAAGTTTTAGCTGGTTTGTAAACATAGACATAGAACAGACAGGCATATATACATATCCAAATATCCAAGCAAAACTTGGCAATGACTTAGACAAGTATCTCTCTTCCTAGAGATGCAGATGGCCCTGAAAAGGGCTCATGAGTGTTCTCCAGGATCACGAGTATATATATATATATATATATATATATATATATATATATATATATATATATATATATATATATATATATATCCCGGGTCTGGCTCGACTACAAGGACACATCCTGTGCAAGTATTCCGTCTAAATGCGAACGGAGACAGTAGGTCTAAAAGGAGGCTCGTTGGCTTCCGTCTCCCAATCCCAGGCCTCTTTCTCCGTCTCTTCATGGATCCATTCTTATGGCGCAGGGCTATTGCTGCTGCTTCTCTTCCTCTTTTTCTCTTTCCCTTTGAATCTCCTCTCGCAGGACGTTTTCCCTTTGATCATCGGCCATCTTGAAGGAATGGTGATCGTCTCCATTTTCCTCTCGTTGAGATGGTTTCATACCCTGTGCATATTCACCAGGACTTCACTTAGATGACGTGGCTGCTGACGAGTCGACGAATGGTATCAAGACTGGTGAACGCGTCGCTTTATATGGGAGAAAGAGGGGCTTAGATGAAAACATATTTTCCGATTTGATACGTGGACATGACAGATAGCATTCTATTTTACATAGATCGATAGAGATGAAGTGAAAAAGTCGATAATTAATTTTTGAGTATTAAAAACAAGACAGTACCATTTAAAAAAATTAAAACATTAAAATAAAACATCAACTTTGAAGAGGAAGGATTTGTGTAGGTCCCTTTCTCTTCACTTACAAAATGCTAAGAAAAACAAGATGGGCGCATATTCAGGGTTCACAACGTTGTGGAGTCAGACTAGACTTAGCAATGATCTAATATGGCGTCATTCTGGCATGGATGCCATTTCTGAGGTAAACGGTATATATCTGTAAGGTCCTCGAAACCACTTTTCTATTTTTCATCGTTTCCAGAGCGCTCACTGTCAAAAGAAGTCAATACGTGTTCTAATTAGAATCAACACATTGTTTTCCTGCCTTTATCAAGGTCTCCTATGGACTTTGTTGGTCGTTAGTACGTTTTGGAGAATTGTTTTTTCTTCGTCATAGCTGCTTCTTTAAAAGCATGCATTCCTATAATGACCATCGGTTTTAAGATTCGTGCCACTGTACGAAAAGCTGATAAATATCATGTCTCTTAAAAACCATGTCTTCTTTGTTGAGCGACACATCGGTTCGCAGGGTACATCTGTTCACATTCCCTGAAGAAATATTTTCAAAAATGTAGTTTTACGATGATCTTTCCTAGAGAATGCAATATTTGCCCAAGGTCACCTTTTATACTAATATTGACACTGTGAAAATACTATTTACTGACAGGAAAAGGATGCACAACGTCTCGGTAAACATAATACGTGTTTCACCTTTCACTGTAAGCAGCTATGGCATAATACACTTCTGATGGAATGCCACTCGGCAACTGAACACATATGTATCCTACGACGTGTCACCTATGTTTCCTACGACGTGTCACCTATGTTTCCTACGACGTTGTACTCAAGGATAACAGATCACAGAGGCATCAAGTTCAGTCCTTTGGTTAATCAGGTTGCGAAAATACTTGTATAATCGGTCGTTGTTGTGAATATCGTTTGAATGCCGTGATATGTTTGTGTTTCCGTGCAGAATAACAAGCAGACGCGGAGAAAATCTGATAGGCAGCGTTGTGCTGTCAGGAAATTTCATTTTAAGACGATGATAAATGTCATGGTATTCGCTCAGTACACTTACGGCGAGTTTTCTACAGTGCTTTATTACAGTGATTGAAACAGCAAATTATATCGACAATATATTGCCCATTAAAATGAAATCATGGAGGAATTTTCGTGGTATTGATATTCAATTGAGAGTTCGCTGGCGATGATGTTTTGGATTCATAAATTAGATCATCATTTGTGTCCAAGTATTCTTGAGCTTTGTTGAATATTTAGAAATAGATCTGTTTTCCAGCCACATTGTTGACTTCATTGGAAAAAAGTGCTTTCTACCAAAGCTACTTCCCAATGCGCTTCGTCAACCAATTGCATGGATTTAGGTAATTTGGCCTTGAAATAACATATTTGTTTTGCTGGGAAACACATCTGTAAATTGATTATTCATAGTTCGATGGTTCTGGTCCCGGAAGAGTCAATCGTTGTCAAATGAAGCTGATTTTCCAACGAGGACTAAAAAAAGCGCTGCCTATGTGCTCGGAAGAGCGGTGGCTGACGTTGGCGAAACTGTCGTTGTTACTGTTGGTACATTTTCAGAAAGAACTATGAGGTAGATAACCAGCAAAATTAGTTCAGCGTCGTTTATCTCCTTGTTGCAAACTCAAGGTTCCAATATGTGCTCCATTAATACAATACTCCAAAAAGATTTGGAAGAAAAAGACAATTTGATTTTTTAGGGACACGTTCTCAATACTACAGTTACAGTAGTTGCCGTTGTTGTTGTTCTCAAAAAGGTTAAACCTGATGGAGCTATAATTGTGTTTGTAACTTTATAGTAGAAGACTTGTGAGGCAGCAATCCAAGAATAGAAATTGGGTGGATATCATTTTTCACATGGGAGCACATATATTTACACGTTAGATGTTCTTCGATTGTGAATCCTTTTGATATCGTACACGTCGACTTCTTTCGTAGTCGCATGTTGAGAAACAGGGAAATAAAATGTGCCTTTGAACACTTCTTCGTTCGTATCGTCCAATTTATAGGGTATTTCCCATTCCGAAACCAAATTTCCTGTGTTTAATTTTTTTCTTGGACGATGTCTCAAACGTTGAAAACAAACGCATTGCTTACGTACACTGTACCAATAAATATACCTATATACTATCACACACGAGGGGTAATTATAAAGGATAGATTTTGTTTTCGTTTCATCTCGTAATCATTTGAATAGTGTCTCTTTTTCAGTAGATCTAAGGGTTCATGGATAGGGTTGTTTTTCTCCGTCATCAACAAAATCTAAAATTAAACCGTAATATTGTGTGTGTTTGTAGTGTGTGTAAGGAATACTACCCTTCGTATGTTTAATAAAGACAATAAATTCTTTTCTTAAAAAGTACAAAAACTCCATGTACGATCCACGAGTTCCTTTCTGTACATCCTGCATAATTTCAATAAAAGACTATGTTACATTAGTATTGCCGTTTTCAATTACAAGCAGAATATTCGACTGTCTCTCTCTGTCAGTCTTCAATATGTCACAACAATTATGTATAAAGCAACAATACCCTAAAAATGAAAACGAAAATTGAAATGAAAATTGAAGAAATAAGCAAACAAATTTGAAAATGAAAATTAAAAATGAAAATACAATATGAAATTTGAATCAAATGAAAATTGAAAAACAAAATCAACAAATGAAAGCGGAGAACCATATATTTATAAAGGAAATGAAATCTGAATAATTGATGATTAAATTAATAAATGTAAAATTGAATAACTAAAATGAAAATTGAAAATAAAAATGATGAAATAAAATTGAAAATGAATATGGAAAAACCAAATAGTCGAAAAATGAAATCTGACAATAAAAATTAAAAGACCAAAATGAAAATTTTAAATGAAAACAAAAGAAGCGAAAATAGGAACAGTTTTAATATACGATTCCCTGTTGTGCCCCTAAATGGCACCACGGGTAAACCTAAGGCGGAATGTTAATGCCCCATGCCTTGCACCCTCACACCTGGAAGCGGCTCATGCCTAACATATTTAAATGACTGGTAGTAACGTGTTATTTGCCTTCTTGTCGTGTTTGTTGAAGATATTCCCAGTGCAAAGAGGTTATTAAAGAAGCTAACTTGTGCTTGCAGTGAAGTGAAAATACCAATAAGCATATGACTGAACATAGGAAATGAACGACAAATATTACCATTTTGCGCACTGATCTTGTTCTTGAGCATTTGCTAAAATAAGGAATGCAATATTTTCAATTTTAATGCGGTGATGTTCGTATACATGATGTATCTGTATGTAATATAAGAATTAGATATAGCTCGTTATAGTAAGACGGAATCTAGAAGAACTAACGTCGATAGTTACACACACAAAAAAAAAATAAGTCAATGGAAGCCATGAAATTGTAAGACGATTCGATAGTCTACTGAACTTTTGGATTAGTTAAACAATAATGGGCTTTATGAAACTTCCACAATAGGCACGTGTTTTCTTTTTTGCAACTCGTTAGTCGAAGTAGCAGAATGTCAACCATGTTTACTATTACTGAAATGACTAAAAAATTTAAATCAGCCATTACAAGAGCCCGAGAATTCTGAATGAATGTTTTTTAAAGAATAACTCATAATTATGAACAAGTGTGGGGTTGATGTGTGATAAATATGTATCACAGAAATCCTAAATGATATTGTGTAGAAATGGATAGAGCAACCAGTTCTAAATGTTTTCCGGTGTACCGAGATGACATGGTAAGACAAGTCCTCTGATGGAGACCTGTGGCTACAAGAACGCTTTGCTTGAGCTACGATGATTCTAGACAGGATTCTACTGAATATCAAAGTTTGTGTCATTACGGGGTGTGAAAATGTGCAGAACAAGTGGCATATAAAAGATGTAGCAGCTGACATAATATGCATAACAACACAGATACACATATTTTAATTGCGAATGGAGACATCATTTGCCTCAAGAAAGGTGTATAGCGATGGCATTATTTAACTTTTCATTTCCGCGTAGGGTGTGTCATCTACAAAGTTAGTTCTTAGGCTAATTTCGGTCAGAGTGAAAAAGAGCCTCTAATTTCATTTATATTGCCCAAATCAATAAAAGAAAAACATGATGCTTGCTGGTCAGACTCGAGGGTTTGTTTGAATAATGAAAGAACATGAATAAGGAATTGTATTGCTGCTTCCCGGTCAATCAAAGCGTGGACCTCTTGCAAGCAGGTCCAACACAAGAGTCTATTCAATCGTTTAACCTCTCTTCTCTTTTTCTCGGTTGGTCATTGATATACCAGTTTCCATGTAGGTAAAACTAAATTGGACAAGAGAGAGAGAGAGAGAGATAGAGAGACAGAGACAGAGACAGAGAGCATGGGTTATCTAAACTTTACAACTTTATTCTCTATAATAATAGGATCCTGTATAAAGTTATCAGTAGATGGCCCACACACCTTCCACCTGGCTCACAGATTAAATGATAAGCATCGCATAATGATACTCTTATGTATATGTGCATAAGTCTATGTGTTCATGAATCTGTCATTGGCAGGTTTTCCTTAGAGTCAATATAAACCATTTTAATTATAAAATAGTACAGTCATGAAAGAAATTAACACAAAAAATAGAAATCGGTATATTACATTTGTCACGGCGTTTCTTATAGATTCACATTGAAAATTCACATAAATCAAATGTCTGACATGAAAAAAATCGTTAAGTTTGGGTTTTCCTAATGTGTTTTAAAAAAGTGCAACCTTGCTTCACGCATGACTAACACAATACCTTTGGACAATTATTTGTCTTAAGAGTCAATAACTGGTCCTGTTTATATTTAATCCGCATGGCCCAATTGTCTGCAGTTTGATTTAGGCAAGCGATGTATGTACTCGCTTATAAGTCGAGTCAAACTGCAAAAAAGCAAAGAAAACCAAGCAAAAACAAAGATCTTGATCTGCCTTTCATGATGCGTCCGAAGATCAGGGTCTATGTTGTGTGTTCTACTGATTACTCCTAACAAACTGCACAGATATGTGCAATTTGCATTTGGATTCGTCTTATAAGCGAGTATAACGGTAGGTCGCAATCGAGATCCAACATATATTCATTTGATGCCTGAGATTCAAATTTTAATTTGCTTAGAAATATAATATTATTTCAATTCTTGTGATGTTTCGTATTTCCCAAAGTTCGAATTATCTCAGACCTCTGTCTTGTAAGTATAATAGGTTCTTCACAGCACATATTTAAAAAAGAGAGAGATAAAAATCATTACCTTCAAAGCAGATACTTGTTGTTTACGCGTTCATATGAAGAATTTTCCCAGTAAACGATCAACTGCATCGTAATGGACACTATCTATATTCTATCTTGGTCTGCGAGTGTCTGTTTGGACTGCAAGCCAGAAAATAAAAAAGTAAAGGTACAGCGTTACAATTTTAAACAGTCTCCTTTACAACTAGCTAGAAACCCACTTCTGTGAATTAATGAATGGTAAGTTGAATTTTTGTATAAGCGTTGTAAAAAACGGAAGTAATTGCTAGGAACCAGAAAAAAATGTTGAATATTCAATGTGCAGGTACTCGTATTCAAAGAATATGAAATAAAAATGATTTTCAATGAGGTGGACTAAATTTAATCTGGACAAAAATGATTGTTTCCAAGAAACCGCTTGAAAATGCAATGAAACCGTATAAGAAACTTTTGATTAATACAAATTTATTGAAAGTTTATTCCAGGAAATTATTCACTTTTTATATTCTGCCAACAAAATTACCTGATTTGTTTGCATTGCTGAAAAAAAGTGCGTACAATGTAAATTTTTAAAAGGTAAAGTCATAGAGGTTGTCATTGTAAAAATAATGATAATAGTAGAGAGATAATAATGATAATAGTAGAGAGATAATAATGATAATAGTAGAGAGATAATAATGATAATAGTAGAGAGATGTACGTGACCACAAACCCCCATAAAGAAAATGAGAGGGATATTCTTTGTCAAAAACAACCGAGAAAAAAAAGGTTAAGTAGGCCATCATAATACGTAATTGTATAGATAATTTGCAGGAGTTTATTATGTATATGCCTAGTCTTCACATTTGTCATGTTTTTCCTGAGATGTTTATAACAACGGTTCATGGCCTAAAAGTGATCGTAATAGAGCACAGTAGTTTCTATGAAACATACGAACAATTCCTTACACGTGTGTTTGCCAGAAATGGCTTCCAATTCAAAAGTTTTGACCGTCTCGTACTTGGAGTAACCATACATCGGACATAGGTTATCCCAAGTATTGTTATAACAACTTGTCTTTGATTTCGTTTATCCGTTTAACTTTCAAATAAAAATACGAAGGACAGATAATTCAAATGTTATTATGTCTAGTTCATAGGTTGTTAAATGTCGGATAGTCAATAAAGGTGTCGCTTACGAATGTTCATTCAAAGGTGACTACGTCTTGTTTACACTGTTTCTTTATTGAACAATCAAAGGATGTGGTGCCGATAAAACTTATTAATTCATAGCTGCCTGAGTGCTATACCGCTCACAGTTAAACTGGTCAAATTGGATTACAGAAGGGCAACTTAATCTTTAGTGAATTAGATTTCAAAGATCGGTTCCCCAGTAACATTTGTTTGTTATTCGGAAGGTAAGAACAAGCCATTCTTTAAAATACATGTTGACGAATGAACTTACCTTGCATATTTAAAAAAAAAACACACAACTACAAATACATCTGTCTGTCTCCTACCTAATCTGTTTGCATCATAAAGTATTTACCATGATCGTTTATATTTTTCCTGCAAGCAATAAGCATCGAAACTAGGGTATCTTAAAACATACGAGTAGATAATTTCATACAATAATGACTCTGAGACGGAATCGAAAGTATTAATGTTCGGAATTTCGCTGAGTGCAGAAGCCGTGCAAATGTGAAACAAGGGAAGCCAAGTTAATGTGGCACAAGGAAAAGCCAGCAATTGTGAATTTATAGTTGCGTATTTGTGGTCATTGCTTGATTAGAAGAAAAAAATTGTAGCCACTGCGCGTTATGGAATCTTCCAGTTCACTATGACTGTTTGAAGTTCTTAGAAACAGGGGAAAACAAGGGACTTCCAGCCAAACTCAAGCACGTGTTCGATTTAATCGGTAGAGAGACCCATTGCGTGCAACAATTCAGATCTCTTTCATTAGCTTTCTTTCATGCAGAAGTGCAGCCTATTTTTGTAGGGTCCACCGGGGGTGGTAGATACGCCACTGTATTGTTCCTAATAGATGATACAGGCTTTACATTAAAAACAAAACACAAACAAAAAACAAAACAAAAACATAACCGATTCCATAAACACTTTAGATACATTTCAGATACCTCTGCAATGTTTCTTTTTAACATTAATGTTAGACAATATTTTAATCTCAATTACTAAAAGACTCACTGGATGTATTATGCTTTTAAGATGTTCAACACGCATCAAATGCTTGTAAAAGAACCATCGAACGATTTATTTCAGTACTACTTGCACATTGACATTTGTTCCGTGAGAAATTAACGTTTCCCTTATACAGATGCACAGACTCGACGCTTCAATGCTGTATGAGCTTTTTCCAGTCAGAGCTTCTGAACAAATCGTTATTGTATCCTCTAGTCAATAATCTATTGGAGATCCTTAATCTCTGTGTATTAACCTTATTGGGCATCGCATGTCAAACAGACAACTTTGTACTAGAAATATTTAAACTGGCTGGGTAGAAAAGTTTTAATTGCCTTCTTGTCGACGTTGATGTTCCCAATGCAAAGTGTCTATTGAAGATGTTCCCAATGCAAAGTGACTATTGAAGATGTTCCCAATGCAAAGTGACTATTGAAGATGTTCCCCAATGAAAAGTTACTACTGAAGATGTTCCCAATGCAAAGTGATTGCTGAAGATGTTCCCAATGCAGAGTGACTATTGAAGATGTTCCCATTGTAAAGTTATTACTAGAGATGTTACCAATGTCAAGCGACCATTGACTTTTGTTCTATATGCAATGAATTTAAAACACCAATTGGCAAAAAAGTAACATAATAAATGAGCGACAACTATTGAAAGCTTGCCCAATGATGTTGTCCATGAGAGTTTGTTAAAATGATTTATGCAATATTTAAACTTTTAGTGCAGTAATGTTGACATGTGTGAGGCATTGGTATATATAATAAGGACTAGATATGGCATCATTGAAGTTTTACATAATCTACCGTGATGTCGATGTGGTTGTTTTAAATTAAATACTAATTATTTTTCTAAACTTTAATATAAATATAGTTTAATCAAGGCCTATTTAATCCTGATTACTGAATGGTCTGCACCTTAACTGCCATCAAGAAACATCCAGACAAAACATTGTGTAACAGGTACTAAACAGGTCAAAATTAGAGCACATTGGGTCAAATCGTCACAATATAGGGTAGTACGTTTTATTCAGTATTAGCGTTTATTGTGACATGACAGCGGACGTCATTCGATCCGGTTTGTACTGGAGCATACCTTTACGCTGGCCTCATTAACCAAAACCGGAGGTTAGAGAATTTTTAAATAGTACTCTATGGAAAATCAAATCCAGATCAGTTGGATAAACGGCACCCATCGCCTTGCCTGCACACACCAACCCATATACCAACTCGACCATTCACACAACACCAAAAATATGCTTCAAAGTCGGTGGTATAGGCATCGGTGCGTAGCAGGTACACCCGCATGTGACCCCACGATATAATTCAAAATCGTTTTGAAAGAATTAATACTAATTCCAAATAATGATTTAGTCCAAAAAGTATTGAGCACTTTGTAATTCCAGAGAATAATTTAAACAAATCCACTCAAATATTAACTTAAACACAAACTAAAACTGACTTACCAAAAGACTGATTTAAACATAGGAATTAAGAATTTCTTTTTACTTTTCCCTTGTATAAAACTTACAACACAATAAAAGAACCAGGATCAAATTTATTTCCAGAATATTCTAAGTTGTAAATAGATTAGGTCTCTTACTAAATATTTGGTAAAGAACGTGTAAAAAAACAGGTACACCAAGAATTATCAACCTCAGTGTCTAAAATTCAAACTAATGTAAACATGCTTACCTCAGTAATAATCATTTGAATATTTAATATAAACTCTTAGCTATGTAATATGTTGTTTGCAAAATAACAAGATCTTTGTCAGGTAGGGCCTAAACTCAATTACACAACATAGATATACATAACCCATAAAGATGGAGAAATCAACCTACTATAAAATTAAAAATAAATTACATAATAACGTGATGATAGTCATTTAACATCATACCATTACTCTATCAATGGAATTTTAAAGCAACGAAAGCGCTTGCAGTAGTTTATCAGTCTTGTGTTGTTGTGTGCAGGTTTATTGGTCATTAGTAAATAAATAAGCACACACATTCTGTAGCTTCTGTTTTTCTACATTTCATCAGTAATTAACAAGGGCAGCATTTATATTCTAACAAGCATTGAAGGTTCCTCTAGTGACATAGTTAATTGATAACTTATTTAATGCGTATCATGCTAGATTGTCGTTGATATTCTTTTGAATTATTTCTTGGTTAGTATCGGGACTAAATAATGTACATTTTACATGATTATGCTCAATGTTAAAAACAGTTCTTGCGCACAAAATTCAATTTCAGATTAAAAATAAGACACTTTGAAGTCAGTTCAACGGAAGTAAGAAAGTATAATGTTTGCTGTTTGTCTGGTTCTATTTTTAATTAAGTCGCTGTTGTGATATAGATACAAATTTTGAGTTGAAAGTAATTGCTACCGTAACGCTAGATATTGCTTATTTAATTGGCAAGTCAAGAATAACTAGACATGGTGAAGTAGAAACGGAAATGAATGAAAATATATCATATGCCTGAATTGCAAACGGGAATCAGAACGAAAATATATCATATCAGCTACTGTGCATTTAAGAATGTAGTCTAAAGTGTTAAAATGCATCTTTCTATAAGTGTAAAATAAATTTAATTTTTTTGAAAAAGTGGTCAAATATATAAGAATGATATATGACTGTTATTTTCTTAACAAGTCAGACAAGATTGGTGCCATATATTGACTTCTTAACGTGTTAGACAAGGATGGTGCCAAAGATTTGCTTCTTAACATGTCAATCAATGTTGTTGCCAAAGATTGACTTCTTAACGTGTTAGAGAAGGACGGTGCCAAAAATTGACTTCTTAACATGTTATACAAGGTTAGTGTCATGGATTGTCTTCTTAACGTGTTAGACAAGGATGGTGCCAAAGATTGACTTCTTAACATGTCAAACAAGGTTGTTGCCAAAGACTGACGTCTTAACGTGTTAGACAAGGATGGTGCCACAGACTGACTTCTTAACATGTTAGACAAAGTTGTTGTCAAAGATTTACTTTTTAACGTGTTAGACAAGGTTGTTGTCATAGCTTGACTTCTGGCGTGCAAAGCTTAACTGCCCTCTTTACAGTAACGCTAATCAAATCCTTCTTTATAAAACAAATCCAGTTATATTGTTTTAATTTTTAATTGTAATTTTATCTCACTGCTGTGAGACGTGGCCTGTAAATCAGAACTTGAGCTTGGATTCCTGCTTTGATCGCCATTTCATCAAAGAGATTTATGGAAGCAAAAAACGTGATTGGTTGACATAAAGTCTCAGTGAAACTACCTTTCAAAAAATTGCATCTCCAGGATAGATATCCACGGTGCATATTCAATCTGAAAAATGCATTGCTTTGTATCGAATTAAAATTCAAAATTTTCTGAGCTCTTCAGGCACTTTTGACAATTCACTTGATGTTTCTTTACTTTTAGCTAAATATTATATTATTTCTCTACACAAAGCCATATTTTCTTGGAAGCAGATAAATTTATAAAGATAATAAAGCTGGTTCTGATGAAATAAAATTGTCAGTACTGCACAGAAAGGAGCATTTGCTATCATAAAAATATAGGTACAAATCTTAATTGTTCTGCACGTTACTGTGAACTTTAAGGAGTATGAGTTTGATATTCAATTTTTTTAAAATAAATCTGTTTTATAGTTCCATGATATTTTTCCCTTCTTTTGATTAGGTTATTTATTTCCTTTCTTCAATAATCTATGGATAAAGTGCTATGGGTGGTCTCTGTATTACATAAGACATTCATGGGATATAACAAATGTTAAACCACAACTAATCTTTCTTACCATATTGTTAGATATAGCTCAAATATGTACACTTGTTGTCGGTAGAGAAACCGTGATTACTTATTGGTTAGCATGCTGGACTCGTGACCAGAAAAGAGAAGAGTTTGAATCCTATCAATACTAGACCGAGCCGGCAGTTTTGTGTCCCTGGACAAGACCCTTTACAGCAATTGCCTCAACAAATTATAACAATCTGAGGTGTTGACGTGCCATTGAAAACAATCAATCAACAATCAATTATGTGTATGTTAATACTGCTACTGCGAGAAAGCATATAATTTGGGAAATATGGAATCCAATTATTCTGAAATAGGATTTAACAAATTTGTGGATATAAAGAAGTACCGAATGATTATCCAGTCCGGATAATTATTCGATTTAAGGGCTGTAAGGTTTCCAATAAAAAAAATATCAAGGCATTTTGTACTTGGTTTTAAGTTTGTTTCACTGTATATTTATATTGCTTTAATGCCCTTTTAACCTTTGACAACATTCTTTCTTTATGAGACAAAATCCAACAGCTTGAAGACAGAGTAGGTGATTGCATACATGAAGAAAGAAGTGTTTTCCCCCTGTACTCAATAATGCATTCATTTAAAATAGTTAGCATGAAAATGCGTCATTCGAGTTTATTATTTGTTTCAGACACTTCACCGTTATATGTTATTTTTACACGTTACTGGAAGGCTTCCTTAAAAAAAATCAGCATCGGGTCGAATAATAAACTTCTGTACACAGAGACAACACAGACTAACATAATCTATTTTGGAGTTTGGACCTAGGGCAAGGACATCCTGGTCAAGAGGTTATGTTATTTGTCTCCCTACGAGATATAACCTAATGGGGAGACGAATAATATAACTCCGCGACTAGGTTTTCCTTTTCTTGGTAAAAACATCGACATAGATTATTTTATCTCACCCAAGTCTGTTGCCTGTGTGTCTGGAGCTCTATAAAATAGTTCGTCTTGTGTGTGTGTGTGTGTGTGTGTCAAAATGCGTTGTGTGAAGTTATCAAAACTCGAGAGACCTTCATATGCTATATGAGAGAATTTCTGTTGCTGCTGTTGTTGTTGTTGTTGTTAGTTTTTATAACAACTCCGTCAGGCACAGCAGAAGACATCAAGGGTTAATTTTTAACAGTAGTTCCTCCTAGCGCGTGGACACTATAGCTGAGATAACCAGACTGAGATAGGAAAAGTAAGGTTCGAAAAACAGGTAGATTTCTCTGTCGCATGGATGGCAAAAAAATGGTCTCGAGTTGCACGTTGGCATATATGGTTTTGATATTAATCTTTGATATATTTCAATAATTAACTTTAGGAGCCATACATGATCAGCCTAGCAAAGAATGCAGAACTGGTTCATTGAGTTTGAGAATGTCATTTGTAATAGTGCAAAATTATGTCAGATAATTTCGCAGTACATTCTGTCCTAGTCAGCGTGACAAGTAACCATTATGTTTGAGTATGGGCTAAACTCGTCATACATTTTTTACTGCGAGGGATGGAATCTGCTCTGTTTGGGACATGAACTGAATTTTAATTAGAGTTCGTTCGATAACGGTCCGACAGATATATCAGTGTAATGTCATGAATCGGTCAAAATGAAGGAAATAAACCTAAGACAAACTGAGAAAAATTTAGGAACTTGGGCATTTGAAACATTTGTGGTAAAATTATGTTTTCCAGAATAGGTATTAATAAAGGTGGACTAGAGGGGATTATTCTGACTTCAATGAAATACATAAAATAAGTGATACAAATAAAATAAATGAAAACTTTTGTGGGGCTGGTAAAGAAAGTAATCCTGATTGGCTAAGCTAAACGAGGGGATATGTGTTCACAGACGATATCCAAGCTTTTAAGAAATTTCCATTGCGAAAATAGTCAGTCGAAATTTCTGAGGCAAGATAGAAACTAGCTTTAAGACTTACTGAAAGTAATTTTCTCCTTGAATTGTCCAAGAGGAGAGTGCCAGACATTGAGGGACACGAAATGAGAGATTCGACTTCATAGAATATGCGAGAGAGAGAGAGAGAGAGAGAGAGAGAGAGAGAGAGAGAAGGAAGGAAGGAAGGAAGGAAGGAAGGAAGGAAGGAAGGAAAAGAAATAAAGAAACGCCAACCTATCATCAAAAATGATTTGAAAAGTCCAGAAGCACTGAGTGGTCCTGATATGCAGGCAATTTGAGTTAGATGAGTCCCTTGATTATATGTATGTATGTATGTATGCATGTATGTATGCATGTATGTATGTACGTACGTACGTATAGGATATAAACATAGAAAAGGACGGTGCAGTAAGTCCGAGAAACTGGCCATGAGCGTTCAAGATTTGTGGATACCTTTTTCAAGGCAAATGACACAAACAAATAATTACAAAGCGTTTACAAAAATATACATTAACAAGTTACAATGCAAGAAACAAGCCAGTGTTGCAATTTATGACATGTATAGCCTTGATATCTTCTAACAACATTCTAATCGACTCGTCCATACACTCTTCTACAATTACAGGATGGATCAATATTGAAGTAAAGGACTTACGGTATAGAAGAACTCGCTCTCTAGGCAAGTACAATTTTTACACACAGCTCTATGTCCAAACCTACAGGATTTAAATTTAAAAATGCAAGAGGTATACATGAAATTTAGCTTATAAAATGACATATCTACTAAGCAGAGAAGAAAGCGCCTTTCCCTGGATTTCACACATTGTAAGCGCGTATACATGATTACATGAATGAAATATATAAAGAATCATTCCGATATAATCATCCAGGCTAGATAGTCATAATGTGCTCAGATAAAGTATCGAACCCGGTTCGTGAGTAACGGTGCAAGGGGTATTTAAGAAAAATAAATTGGACTTAGAATAAACTATTAAACTGAAGAGGGACAGCCATCTTCATGTTGTATACGTGAAGGTGCACGATGGCATCACTGATGTTAAGGTTTTTAATGGCGCATTAAATAGAGATCAGAACGTTATGGTAAAATTGCTTTCTCCAGTGTTACTTAAAAAAGAAGGTAGAGAGAGGAAAAGTAAGCAAAAAGAGTTATGAATCAATATATACGATAGTTATATATATAAAAATCCAAGTAAAAGTGTGGGAATCATTGTTATTCCAGATAGTGCGACTGTTTAGACAAAATTTCCGTCGGGTTCCGTTAAGATAAACGCCCGATTTAGCTTGACAATAAACATGCCATTGTTTGACAGATTTATCACCAAATTGCTTGACCTTAAGTACTAAACGATACAAGCAGAGAGAGATACAAGCATACGAAAAGTAAATTGTTTAAATTTAAGCTAGCCTGCAATAATTTACATTTGCCGTTAAGCATAAAATTTAACGTTATTGCAGTTTCGAAAGCTATAAATAGATAATACAGCTTCCGAGAAACACAAATTTTGTAAGGCTTTTATGTGTCTGTTTTGTCCGTCATTTATTCATTCACAAACAATCTCCTCGTAGTTTGGCAATGCATGCAATTAATAGAATATAAAACAGCTGAAATGCATTGCTGGACTAATTATTCTTTAAAACATATTTCATTCAAGAAATTTCTCTTTCTGTCTCTGTCTGTCTGTATCTGCATGTCTCCAGTGTTACTTAAAAAAAGAGGTAGAGAGAGAAAATGTAACCATAAAGAGTTATGAATCAATATATACGATATATATATATATATATATATATATATATATATATATATATATATATATATATATATATATATATATATATATATATATATATATGTATATATATATATATATATATATATCCAAGTAAAAGTGTGGGCATCATTGTTATTCCAGATAGTGCGACTGTTTAGACAAAATTCCCGTCGGGTTCCATTAAGATAGACGCCCATGTCTCTCTCCAGTGAGATTAATAGTACTCATTGCTAGTAAGTTCCACGAAACGGTTTTGTGTTAACGAATTCTGCGATATACATGCCTATGAATTAAATATGGTCGCTTACTTGCTGTTATCATAGAAACGTTTGCAGTGGGTTGCAAAATTTGTATTAGTAAATTCTTTTGGTTGATTGAATGTGTTTACTTCCGTGTGTATTCTTTTTCAATCTTTAAAAAATTAAAGCATTTAAAAACTACGTTCTTGTACAATAAATAACTGATTCTTCAGCATTTGATAACCGAAGATTTTTGAAATGTAGTTTCGTTATGCGCGTTAAAATACCAATATTATGAAGATGTAAAAAGTGTCCGTATTTTAGAATATGCCTGAGTCTGCAGAAAGGTTTCATGCCTGAGTTCACAGAAGGTTTTATGCCCGAATTTGCATACTGGTTTTATTTCTTAACTTCAACGATCACCGGTTAGATATATACTCAAGTCGTTTAAAACCAATTAAAATTTGACTTTTCTGCCTATGACTGATAACATGTGAAACTGAAAAACGTCACAAGATCAAAAGACCCAAGAAATATCAAACAGCTGGAATTTAATATGCGTTCTTTAGCGAATTAAACCTTATTTGATTTTTCTGTTTGCTTTTATAATAATTTGAATGACAATATAGTAGGAAAAGTCTAATTGATATTGTACAGTTACAATGGTTTTTAATTACAGATATTGTTCGAAGGAATATTTTATTCCCATAATTTCTATTGTTGGTTTCATATGACATTACAACTAGTATCAGGTATTGCATCTAAAATGTATACAAAAGTGGCTAAATATAATTTGTTTTACACGGACTTTAGTTTTTTCATACCGTACTTTTCTCTTGAGCGCAGACCACGTGCATATAGGATTCATCCTGGAAAAGTTGTAGGCGCTCGTAATTAACTTTTGGGCACCTGAAAAATGGCTAAGTTCATATGACTCGGGAGGGGCGATCTCCTTGATTAATCAAGCACTTCCGTTGTCCGAATCGCACAATATTAAAGGTCCTTTAGGAAATGATAACCTTTGCAGTACAAAAGCTAAACAATCAATGAAACAAATAAAACAAATAACATGCTAACCAAATCCTGAAATAGTAATTGGCAGGAAATACAGGGGAAGCTGGAGCTGCTGCAATCTCGCATGAAGACACAATGGGACAGCCTGACCGCAGTTTAACATTATTAGTGCATTGACTGTTAGATGGTTATCACGTGATGATTATCACGTGTGAAAGGAATTTTCGTTCTCCATTCTTCATGTTTTTAGTAATAAAATATTTTAGATGCAATTCATATTGTAATTTGAAACCAGATTTAATGCTCTAATTTAGTCGTGTAACCTAAGCAAAAGCAACGAATGGAGTAGTGCTACAGACTGTCAATTCCTATATGCAACAATTTGAAATACGAGCTAACAGAGACTGGTGATGATACAGTCAGATGATAATACGAGACAATGTATCGTAATTATCGGTTGCAAAGAAGTTCTGTGGGTGGGGGGAGATGATAATATGTAGAAGATATTTTTGATAAAGTTTTAATTTCAAACATGTAACTGATTTATCCAAAGATATTAGACATTTTCTATACAGCGTAAAGTACATTTAGCACGCGCTCTTTAAAATTTAATAATCTTGATTTATTCGTTCTAAAATTAATAGTGCAGGTGCTAGGATTCAGTCAGCATGCAGTTGATGAAATTAGATGTTCTGGACACGAGTTATATGTTCTTACAGCTTTCTATGACTTCGATGACTAGACGGTTTAATCTCTTGATTTGAATATGACTTTTTCAGACATTACAAGTACACGGTGACAGTTGAATTAAGTGGTATTGCATGATGGTAGTCGCTGAACCTACACATAGGAAAAAAAGAAACAGAAAAAAATGCCGTTGATATAGTGTGTGTACTATCCTTTATAACAAAAGGAATAAAAGGTAGGCTGCTTACACATAAGGATAGAATGTGAAATAATAA